>CM045744.1:62500-214240 GCA_024760905.1 Plotosus lineatus | reverse complement strand
ATACACTATTTTATTGTGGGTGTGTTATGGGCGTTGTTTCTCCCTCAGTATCGACTATGGTGGTGGGTGTATGAACCTCCATGTGACTGGATGTTTCTGTTTCTTGGTTGTTTGGTTAATTTCGTGATGGGTTTGCAGGTTTTGGCCTAAATTGTGGTGCCCTAACTGGACAATGTTTCTCCCTCTGATTCACGATCGGAGTTTTCCTTTTTCAGGTTGCTTTTGTGTTTTTGTTCTCAGTGTTTTTGGGGGATAAGGGAGCATTTTACTTTTTTAGTCTTTGAGAGGGAAATCCTCCTCTTTTGTTATAGTCACATCAGTTTGGGATTGAGTATCCTGTGTTTCAGGATTAGAACTGTTCTATGACAGTGAGACTATCAGCGCCCAAGCTGTGTTCAGTGTTCGAGTCCGTTCCCCGGTGCTCTCCTGGCCCATCTGCAGGCCGTTTCAGAGTTGCCCTGATAGTGTCTGTTAATTGCTGTGTGAAGCTCTCATGGTGTTTAAGTGTAAGGTGCGTTGTGTGGGCCCATTGCCTGGCGTTGTCCTCGAGAGAGGAGAGAACTTTATGGTTTGGGAGAGCCCGTTTGACAGTGTTGCCCAATGTTTGTTTAATTTGATTGAAAGTGGATGGCAATTTTTTGAAATCTGATGTATTTTGGAGGTGGTGAATTTTTCTAATGAAATTATGCATATTTTTCACTGTTATTTTGAATTCAGGGTGTAATTTGTGTGTTTTGGGCTTTCGTTGAGAGGACACTGTTTGTATTTGGGGGAATAGTTCAGGCTTCTCCCCTCGTATTTGGTCCGGGAAGGAATGTTTCCGTGCTCGACGGCATGTTACTGCTCCGGTGTCGGGCTAATAAAACCTGAATTAAGGCTTCCAAGACGATTTTGTGAAACTAGTTTTTGATTGTGGGCAGTGGCGCGACCTCGCTTGAAGCCAGTCGAGAACGGAGCAGTAAGACGCCTCCTTCCCTCCACTAGTCTGGGTGTTCGCCTTGGGCAAGTGACAGTACACCCTGAGCCCCCCTTACCAGGGTCACTGTGTATATGCATGACAAATGTGGTGAAACCCCTCCAGGTAGCACTTCCTACCCGAGTCTGTTATTTTAGGAAGAAGCTACCGATGCTGCTTGGGTCAAAAAATGGGGCAAAGGAAGGATCTGGTCCAGTTTGGCCCACAGTATTCATTTGTGGTGGTGTTATGTGAATTACATTAGCTTTGTTAGACAACCGCTATGGAATTGGAAATCCCTTGTGGTTGCTCACCCGAGGGCGACCAGGTATATTTTTGGTTTATTCGGAGCCTTAAAACGGCTCCGAGTTTCAAAAAATTGTCCCTCATTATCATAATTTTGATAAGGGGGTGGTGTTTTATGGCGGCTCTTGTCCTCAAAATAGTGATCGTTCCGGAGAAGTAAATTACATTTTGGGCCACTAGATGGAGGCAGTGAAGGATGATCCTCTAGGCCCGACAAACAGAGATCAAGTTCGGGCCGAGGAGGGGATGGGGGATGGAGTCAGGTTAGGGTTAGATTAGGTTAGGGTTAGGATGACGATTTGGGGTTGGGATAAGACTAGTGGTTATTTTAGGGATAGGGCTAGGGTATGTGTTTGGAGTTAGGGCTAAATGTGTGAGGGCTGTTTTTTATTTTATTTTTTTATTTTTTTGAGGTGGAGACCAACTAATGTCTTTCATTAAGTCCTGTAGGGTATGTTGTCCCCCCCCCCCCCCTCCCCCTTTTTTAAAATATCCATTCATGCTTTCTTTTTTTTCTCCCCAGGTCTATGAAGGATCAAGGGCGTAGACCGGTTACAGATATTGGTCTCAATCCATGTGAGGTAAAATGCTTGTAGATGTATCTATTTAAATGTTTAGGTTGGGTGAGATTGTGTCTGTGTTGGTCCATTCTAGTTGCAATGGTATTACGTGTTTCCCCCACATATTGCAATCCACAGACTGTACAGGTTATCACAGGGACAATTTTTTATTTATTTTTATCAGGACTTAAATAGGAGTCTATTCTCATCACTTGTTTTGTGGTTTTTATAAGTTTGAAAGATTTATATTCAGAACATATTTTATTTTTCTTGGGGGGGGGGTGTCAGTTGGTCTCAATCTAGTGTGTAGCAGCATGGGTCCCAGGTTTTTGTGTCTTTTGTAGGCCAAGATGACCCTATGATATGTGTAGTTGGTAATTGTGTTTAATCCTCTGCTGTAATTTGGTGTGTGGTATAGTGTACAGTAGGCCCTCGACATTCGCAGGCGTCCGGTCCCGACCCCTTCCACTCTAATCGAGATAATCCGCGAGTTCTGTAGCCGGAAGTAAAGCCCCATGTATTACGTCACATACCCGAATGAGCAGCTGTAAGTAAAATGCTATGTATGTATCTACATGCGCTAAAATACACTTCTTAAACACATTCTATAGACAGTCTTACTCATTAATCCTTACTATATTTTATTGCATTAATACTGTATTAAGAAAAACTTCAATTTTTACTCTTATTTTTATTGATAAAATATAAACATACAGCATATACTGTTGTAAAGCACTCGTTTTAAAGTGTTTAATTATTATTCCAGTACAGTACCTCAGTTAATTCTGAGAATGTTTGTGCGTGAGATTTTATGTTCTGTAGCATGTTTAACAAATGATACCAAAATAATAAACTTTATTACACTTCATGTCCTTTTACATTGAACTTGGAGTGCCGTCTGCAAGATGGTGCTGCCTGGAGGGCTACGTCTCGGAGTTCTCAGAGTCAAATTGTTTCTTTGTTCGCTTTAATTTGTTTGTTCATGTTTTGCACTATGCTCGCCTATGATCAGTCGACTTACTACAGCTATGAGCAGCTTCAGCTTTGGGCAACCAAGCACGCAACTTCTATCGTGAACTGCTATGGGAGCTCCATGCTAGCGGTTACTGGCTAAGCCCAGGCGGAGTTCTCAGAAGCTTGGTTCGCACTTCCGGCCATACTGCTTGAAAATGTTCAGTCCCTGTGAAACAAGATGGACAAGCTTCATTTCAGATGAACAGATACACCCAGATACACCCAATGAGGCGATTATACCAGCCAGCTACACGGCCTTCATCCCCTGCTATCCCAAGCGCCCGAGTCGTCGTTCGGCCCCTTCCTGCCTGGGCTTCTTGTCCGCTGGGATGGGGCTCGCATTGAGCTGCCTAGCATAGCATATTAGCTCTGCTAGCCACATCCTAGCTAACAACCCCAGTTGAGCGTGCTTAGTTATACACGCTGAAGGTACTCCGATCTTATAGCTGTATAGTGCAAAACATGAACAAATAAAATAAATTAAAACAAACCATAGCATGTTAGCTCTGCTTGGTTATACACACCCGAAGATACTCCGATCTCATAGCTGTATAGTGCAAAAACATGAACAAATAAAACAAATTAAAATGAACCATAGCATGTTAGCTCCACTAATAGCATGTTAGCTCCGCTTAGTTATACACGCCCGAAGATACTCCGATCTCATAGCTGAGCGTAGTAGAGTCGACTGGTCGTGAGACGAGCATAGTGCAAAACATGAACAAACAAAACAACAAATAAAACAAATTGCCTCCGAGAACTCTATACGCTGCCTCCGGGCAGCACCATTTGAAGACGGCACTCCAAGTTCAATGTAAAAGGACATGAAAGAGTACTGGAATAAAGTTTATCCTTTTGGTATCATTTGTTAAACATGCTACAGAACATAAAATCTCACGCATAAACATGAACTCAGGTACTGTAATATTAATTGAAAAAATTAATACAACAGTTCAGAGAAAACCATCGTTTCTCAGGAGAAAGTCTTATTTCTTCAGAAGAGACATCCAGCATTTTCTGTCGCTTAGCCAGAGATGACGCACAGCGTTTGAGTGGTAATAGAGCTGAACTGGTAATTAAAACTCAGAAAAAGAGGCTCATTGATAACTTGTGCGCGAATGAGGAAAAAGGAGGACAGCCATTGGCTGAATTTGAATCACGTGCCGGTTGCTCAGCCGTCAGTGAATGCATGGGTGCAAAACAGCGAATAGTCAAGGGCCTACTGTATGTTGTAATGAATGGCGAAATTGTTTTTTTTTTTGTCCCTGAATGTCTTTAGGATCTGTCTCAGGAAGGACCTGGAGTACCCTTCTAGGCTTCAAGGCCCTGAATAGGATGCCTGTAGCTCCCCAAAAGTTTTTGTCGTGAGTAGATCCTGCTGAACGGAATTAGTTGGGATTTTATTAAACCTCTGAATGTATGTTTGGGATGCAACTTTTTTTTTGGAATAATTGGTGGGTGTCTTTCTTTAAAATAAACCTTTGTGTCTAACCTGTGGGTTTTGTTGAATTCAGGGCCTTTAAAAGTTGTCGTGTGTAGAAAATTTACTGTATTCCAATCCTTGGTGTATTTAATTTTATGAATGCATGATGTGTGTTTAAAAGATTAATCAATTCCTCGAATGTCTCCCCAAACTTTCCATATGTGGTCCAGAAATCTGAAATATTGTAGGGCTTTGTTGGGACCAGTCGCTCAGGCTGTTTCCTCCCAATTTGCCATGTAGATATCGGCAGAAAGGGCGAACTTTGACCATTGCTGTGCGTTTGACCTGTAACCAGTACCTGCCATTAAATTCAAAATCATTACGTTATAAATTAATCTCCAGAAGTCGGAGAATATGGTCATCTGGTCTCTTTCCGTCTGGATTTTTAAGAAACCAGATCCCTAATCGCAACTATGTGCACTGCTTACGGTGCCACAAGCCCCAAGACAGAATTTTGGTCCATCTGATGAGGGGGTGTATAAAAGACGGCACACCGGAAGAAATCGCGATGGAGTTGAGGAAAGCTAAGGCATCAGCCAAACGATGGGTCAGGTACGGTCGGACCTGGGATTACAACAATCTGGTGAATGACGACCCCCACCGGCCCTGCCGCGTTGCCTTGCTGAAGCAGCTCATCCAGGGTCTTCCTTCTCAATGGGCCCTGTTGGTCTGATATGCTCCTGACTGAGCCCGACACCACCACTAACGCCTCTGCTGCTGCAACTGCCGCCAGTGCCACGAACACTATTGCTGCCACCTCCAGCTTCTATGGGCCCACAGGGGTCCCCGCCCAGTGACTCTCCTTTCTCCTCGGATCGGGACGTTGGGACCAGAGATCCTTCCTGAAAAAGTAAGTACAGGTCAGTGGTATTTCCATGTTGCCGGACTTTCACAACCCAGTTAGCAGCACTGGGGGGGACAGTGACAACCCATGGAGAGTGGGGCTTGAACCTCCAACCTTAGTCTCAGTGATCCAGCACCTTTACCAGCAGGCCACCACTGCCCCAAAGCATTTATTATAATGTCATTTTTAATATTTCTCTTTTTTTGCTTGTTTTACAGGTCACTTCCCACCATGACCACCTCTGTACGCATAAAGATGAAGGAGGCGGGTCTATATGAGAAATTCAGCAATCACACTGTGCTCCTCTTGGGCTTTAAAAAGTCCCAAAGTGAGTCCCTGGGTGTCCACAGTTGCCAACAGGAGGCAATACGTGATTATAAATGGTTTTTCAGCACCGTCACGTCCTGTTTATTAGTGCGATGCTAATCTTAATGTTTCTCTCATCATCCTCATTCAAAGCTCCACAATGTACCATGTTTCTTGCGGTACCTGCAGCCGATCGGGGATGAACCGAGAATGGACTTCTTGAATCAGAGCCAACGATCCTGGGAGTACGTCGGCAGCCTCCGCTGCACAGAAATGAGCGCAGCCGCAATATTAAGTTATTTAAACGATATAATCAGGTTTGTCGACGACTTGAAAAGTAGGCCGGACCTGACGATAGTGAACAAAGACCTCCGTGACTACCTCCAGAGTTTCTGCAGACGATGAAAAAGCCCGTCTCGAAGTCTCATTCAAAGAACGTCTGCAAATAAAGATAAATCTTTGCCTTTTCTATGTGTTTTGTATTGTCCTTTTCTGTTTATTATGATAACTTTTTTCCATGTAATCAAATCTCGATTTGATGGACGGAACACGACGTGTCAAAGACCGCCAGGAGATTCTGAGGGTGGCCAAACCCGACACGCTCCGTACATTCGGGAAATTCATCAACGACCTCGCAGTCTCCGAGACGGAGAAGACCACCTATCGCTGCGACCGCGAAGCTCTCCTGGTGTTGAAACATTTTCAACGCCCCGGTGCTGGGGGAAGGCATGACAGTGAGCGCATCTATTTTAACAGCCTGAAGATATTTGTTTACAAGCATTTCCTTCCACTTCCATTCTTTTCCAGACAAAGGAGTGGGTGAACAGGAAACTCAAAAACGTGAGGGTGGTGATTGGCGTCAGCCGACACAAGACGGCAACTATGTAGGTAACTCCATTTGCCCTGACCCGGGAGGATGAAGCTGGAGGTCTTTCACAGCCAAATATGCTCAGTACTTCTGTTTCAGTCTGAAAGCGATTTTTAAACCACGTACACTGTTTTACCGTCAAGAAATTGTCTCTTTTGCCCCCCCCCCCGAGTGGTTTCAAGCCTACTACGAACACATTCAGCCGGCATACCTCAGCAGGGATATGGACAATTTTCTTCATTTCTTCGACCGGGAAGCCGTTCATAGTGTCACCGATGACATTGTCCGGTTTGACGAAATGTGAGTATCACATGACTTGATGTGCTGATGTATAAATGCATATTATATATTCCACCACTAGACTGGGAACAATAAAAATGCATGGAGACCGAAAAAAATCTGCTTTGTTGAACAACATGATGCATTTCAATAGAAGATTTTCATGTCAGATTGAAATATGGAAAATAATGCAACATGTACTGGAGGAAAACTGATTTAAGAAAGGGATGAGAAAATTGTAAAATTTACCTGGAAAATTTGTTCAGTAAAACTTTTTGCCACTCATCAAGTCGACAGCCCTGAGAATGTGAGGGTTCTGTACGTCGTCATACTCCCACAGCCGCTCCGGAGCGAATTTCCGCCGGTCCATTTTGGGCAAAGCCGAGGCCTGAACATTAATCATATCAAACTGTACAATTTATTTCCTGAGGAAAATAACCGCCGTGACTGAAAGTTCTTGTGTTCTCTTTTTCAGCACACTTCAGTGCCAGGAAGCCCACGCCGGGGAAAGTTCAGAGGCTTGTGGAAAAGAGGCGCGATGGCCGACCGGGTCCGAGCGCTGAGGACGTCACGACGTGGACGCAAGTCCCCGAGTTCACCGTTGAGACGGACCTGGATATCATTCGGTGTGTGTCTCACCAGAAATGGACAGGACTGGTGATCGAGGACTTTGGTTGTGAAAAGTGGGCAGGGTAAGAAAACCTTTCATTTTTCTTTTCAGTTTCTGCTCCCTGTTCTCAATGTCAAAGTGGCAAAAGAGTTACTTCAAACGCTGCCAAATTGTAAATCATCAACTTTTGAGTGTCTTTTTTTACTCTAGCTCAAAATGCCATGTTCTCTTGCATCCAGGTGTCGTCGCAGCCAAGACATTTTCTAACGGCAACAGTCCGTGATTACCACAGAAAGATGATCGCCCCTGCTGAGGGTCGTAGGGAAATGAATGACCCCGACATCCAGCCGGCCGACCTTTTCTTTTTCAAATGGGCGGAAGGATCTCTGCGTCGATGCCAAGTCTTCCTCATGCGAGGCTCACCCGGGTAAGGACACATTTGGACGGAGGATCCTTCCTCAAAAAGAGTGAATTTAAAGCCACTGCACTGCGTGCTCAGGAACAACGATGAGGACAAGGATGTGATCTTGTTCAAACCCATGAAGGACATTCCTGTAGATGCTGAGCTGCTTTTTGACTATGGGGTCAATAGAAAGTCCTTTCAGGGAGACCGACTTGACCTGGAGTGGATTGACAGTTAGCTGAAAGAGACAAACAGTTGAGAGACTGATTGCGTCCATTGTGCACAATAAATGAGTGTTTTATGCCCAGATATGTTTCCTGTGCTGTGTGTGTTTGGACATGCTCAGAATATTTTGAAAGCAATATATACTATATTAGTATCTGATGATGTGCAATAAACAGTATTATTACAGCAATCATTGTTATTATTTGCATTATTGGTATCCTTTTACATGCCTCAATCCATAGACAGGAAAGGGGTGACCTGGAGGTAAAACACTGGATCACTGATTGCAAGGTTGGGGGTTGAAGAGCTGCTTTCAACATCTGGAAACATCAGAACAGTCCAACATCATTCAGAAACCTTCATCTTCAGACCCTTATCAGACCTGATCTCTTGTTTTCATACATTTCAAACTCAAAATGAAGACAAAACAAAATCATATTTAAAAAGAGTATTTTTAAAATAAAAATGATTAAATTAATTTAATTTTGATATTTAATTTTAAACCTTGGTTAAAGCAGTAAGCTGTGAGAATTCTCAAAGATGTTGAATTTGCTGTAACGAGAAACGCCCAGGGACACTTCTCAGCACAGTAGAAGAGTGTATAAAAAGTACCCAAAACACACCAAGGCAATAGTGGCCTATTGGTAAAGCATCACACACACACACACACACACACACACACACACCCTCCCCCACAGTGGAGCAAAGAGGTCATCAAAGGCTCGCCATGTCCATCACGCATGTGGTGGAGGTTCGTGTAAATGAAGCACTGCAATCAAATGCTGTTCTAATTTGAAAATGACTTGAAGTCCCCCATGTAGAAAGGTTACAGGAGGGGTTTGGAGATGCGAGCATCCTATGGGGGTTGAGCCAAACCTCATGAAAAGAGCAAGTACAGATGCTCCCCGACTTGCATTCGTTTTATGTTTTTTCAATTTTACTTTACTAAAGACCGGAAGTCCGGACAACCCGCGCTTTGTCTCAAGCACAAGCAAGTGCACTACTTTCGGTGGAGCGCCTCACATATCGTAAGCATTGATTGGCTGTTTTAACCTCATGTAAAGTGACTCGGCTCAATTTCATATAAAGTGACCATCCGTCGACCATCGGAACCATTTACAAAGATTGCATCATAGAGAATGTTAAAGGTTATATTTGATACTGTATTTGATGAGTGAATTTGATTAAAATTGATCTATTTGAAATTAAAGTTGATATCTGATACTATTTAACAATGTTATGTTTATAATAATTGATTTAGGGGTGTTTGTACTATACATCCATAAATACCATTACTGTATCTCAGTGAGCGTCATACGTCACAGGAACATACAGTAACAACTTGCATTCGGCCGTCCAGAACCAAACAAAAACATAAGTTGAAGAAAAACACAAGTTGGGGAGCCTCTGCACTGTACTGTGTTTATCCCCTCCACTTCCAATTTTCAACAGGAACATTGTGTCTGTGTCAAGGTTTTTTTTTTTTTTTTAAGCCTTCTGCACTTCATTTCCTGTTGGCTGAACGAGCTCAGAAGAGGTAAGATAAAAAATAAAATTAGATTACTGGAGTCATTAAAAAAAAAAAAAAAAAAACTGATTCTGAAAAGAAATGTAACTTGATAGCCCTAGTTCAGATAACAAAAAAATAAACATATCAGGTTTATGTCTAAAATGGGCAGAGAATTTGAGTAGGTTAGAGTGAATTAAAAGAGCTTGGATGACTGAATGTAAAATATCGCCAAACTCAATTAAGATTAAACTTAATGTATAAAATTTTAAAAAATACTCAACATAAAATGTAACAATTTTAGAAGACTAGTTAATATTCATCGTCATAATACAAGAAATTATGTATGGTTATCTTCCAAATGTTAGAAATGCACTTTGCAATACTTTATATTCAGGGCATAAAAGACTGAAACAGTCCACCTCCCAATGTTTAATCAAGTCCAGTTCTAAATATCTTCAAAAATATTTAAATAATAAAGCCAGAGAAGAGGATGAGTCTTCATTTCAATTTCCATAATTTAATTACGTGACGATCATCTAACTTTTTATTTACTAATATTATACTATAGCTATTGACATAAATTTCACTCTTCAATTAACTGTTTCCCCCTCCCCCGCCAAAAAAAAAAAAAAGTTTTTGTTCCAACATTGAGTCCCTATTGTCAGTCCTAAACTCGTGCCTTTCCTCCTCTCTCTGTCTACGGACACGCATCCCACCTCCCCTTCTTCAGCCAACTGTAGGCCGGTTTCCGCCAGCACCCTGTCGGTTAACAGCACTGATGGCGGTCGTTGTTAACCCGGGTCTCGACCGTTCTGGTATGAAATTCGTTTTTATTATTTGCGTGTGAAAAGCTGGCATAAGTTTTACGATGGATGCCTTTCCTCACTCAACCCTCTGCATTTATCCGGGCTTGGGAGGAACACCGGCTTGTGCCCCACCCTCACAAGCTGGGATCTTTTCCTTTCGGCTTTTTCCCGCCACAGCGAATAATCTGATTCGCACATTTGATTTGGCATAGGTTTTTACGTCGGATGGCCTTCCTGTCACAACCCTTTAGCAAGGGACAGAAACACGCTGACAGCTTTGCAGCTCCTCTTTACGATAGTCAGCAATGGTTCTTTTACATGAACCTCTCACCATATACAGTGAGAGACATGGCCGGCCTTTGATTAACTAGTTAGCCGCACTGGGGGGGTGGGGGGGTGTACAGTAACAACCCTGTGGGGACTTGAACCCCCAACCTTAGGATCAGTGATCCTGCACCCTATACACTAGATCACCACTGCCCCATCCTCACAAGCGGAGATATATAGTGACACATACAACAGGTGGTGAAACGAGGTTTTAAAACCAAACTGGATGATAAAATCTTAGTATTTTGCAAGCAAGAAAAAGACAAATCAAGAAATGAGCATTGCCGAGTACGAAATACAAAACATAAATCTGTTCCTAAACATGGACACATTTGCTACCATCATGGCAGTCTCGCGGGGGCTGTACGATGTCATTAACTTACCTGGCCAGACTGGCTCTTCGTAACCCCAATGTCTGCTGGGACAAAACGAACAACCCTGAACCCTGGAACAAACTGGGGCCAACTGATCAGTACAAGTTCTTCTCCATGAACATGGACTACTCCAAACTTAAGTAGAACGTCCAGACTTCTAAATCCTCTCATGTGTTTACAACATCACATACACAATATATCATGATGTATGAAAAAATTTCTCTGTACAGGCAAAAAAAAAAAAAAATCCCTCGTGTGTTTCTTTTTTTAAGTCACATTATTGCCAGCAAAGGATGTTTTAAGCCTGTCCTCAGCTGTAGTGTTCCCAAACAGGAACTGAAAAGAATAGAAGAGCAAAACCATGATTCAACTTTTAAACGAGGCATAACATGTTACACATCTTTGTACACTTAATGGTTTAATAAGTGACTGAATGAAGGTCATAGAGTTAAGATACAGATGGATCGGTTCCCAAAAATTCGGTTTGGTTACGGTTGTACCTTTAAAACGTGACCGGAAACCGAGGATGCATAAAAAACCGCTAGAAACAGTTTTAACTGTAGTCTAGATCAGGTGCCGGGAACCTTTTTGATTAATTGAGCCCAAAAAAAAAAAAAAAGACAGACATACTGTATTTTAAAATCTAATTCTCGGAGAGCCATACATACATACATACATATATATATATATATATATATAAATAAATAATACACACACACACACACCAGGGGTCGGGAACCGATGGCTTGCGAGGCAGATGTGGCCGTTTTGATGACTGTGTCTGGCTCTCAAATAAATCAGGTGGCCTTTCCTAACTAAATAACGAATACATAATTTCACTGTCATTTAAATAAATATACAAAAAAGCATCAAGGAAAACAAAAACAGATGAATAAATCTCACGCATTTAAATCTATTCATCTATTTTCAATGCCACGTCACTGTAGAGCACAGTGGAGAGCCAATCCTTTCTGTACAAGAATGTGTGGGCGGGTCCGATACCTTGAAACTAATGTTACTGGATTATAACAGCCACAGATTGCGCATGTTGTTATTGAGAAAAGAGGTAAATTTCCCTGGTTTTGATCAGCTCATTTCCACAATGCCAAGCACAACTGGAAAGCAAACACAAATGGACAGACATGGAAAAACCTCAACCAGCAGACCAGCTGATTGCCAAAACTTGGGATGCACTTCCTGTCACAAACATTGCAGTGTGTGAGTCAAATAAAATGAGTTTCAAAGTATCAGACCTGCCGGCAAACAGAAAGCATTGGCTCTCCACTTTGTGCCACAGTGACGTGGCATTTAAAATAGACGAACAGATTTAAATGCATGAGATTTCTGCATCGGTTTGTTTTATTTGATGGCTTTTTAAAATTTATATTTAAATGACAGTGAAATTATGTATTTGTTATTCTGTTAAGAAAGGCCAGCTGATTTATCTGAGAGCCCAGATACAGTCACCAGAAGAGCCACATATATAGTGTATAACACTACTCGAGGGATTTAGCATTTTTCATAGTTTATGGCTTATAATGCTAAGTGATTGAAAAATGCTGCCGTGAGTAGGGGCACAAACCAGTGTCTCTCCCCCTTATGCCGGTACCAAGCCCGGATAAATGCAGAGGGTTCTGTCAGGAAGGGCATCTGACGTAAAACCAATGCCAAACTTCATCATGCAAATCACAAATATTACCTCCATATCGGATCGGTCAAGGCCCTGGTGAACAACGACCGCCATCAGTGCTGTTAACCAACAGGGTGCTGGTGGAAATTGGACTACTGTTGGTCGAAGAAGGAGATGCGGGAGGCATTTATGGAGGAAGAGAGAGAGGAAAAGCACGAGTCTAGGACCGAGAGTAGGGACTTTGAATGTTGGAACTATGACAGGAAAAGGTAGAGAGCTGGCTGGCATGATGCAGAGGAGGAAGGTGGACATACTGTGTGCTCAGGAGACCAGATGGAAAGTTAGCAAGGCGAGAAGCTTCGGAGCAGGGTTTAAAGGTGTTTTTTCATGGTGTGGAGGGGAAAAGAAATGGAGTCAGAGTAATCTTGAAGGAGGAGTTTGTCAGGAATGTTCTAGAAGTGAAAAGAGTGTCAGAGTGAGGAGTCTCAAGTTAGAAATTGAAGGTGTGATGCTCAATGTTGTTAGTGCTTATGCCCCACAGACAGGATGTGAGCTAAAAGAGAAGGAGAGATTCTGGAGGGAGTTAGATGAAGTGGTGTACGCCAGAGGTGAAAGAGCGGTCATTGGGGCAGACTTCAATGGACATGCTGGTGCAGGAAACAGAGGGGACAAGGAAGTGGTATCCAGGATAGGAACACAGAAGGACAGATGTTGATAGATTTTGCAAAAAGGATGGAAATGGCTGTGGTGAATACTTTCTTCAAGAAGAAACAGGAACATAGGGTGACTTATAAAAGCGGAGGTAGGAGCACACAGGTAGACTACATCTTGTGTAGACAATGCAGTTTGAAGGAAGTCAGTGACTGCCAAGTAGTAGTGGGTGAGAGTGATGCCAAACAGCATAGGATGGTGGTGTGCAGGATGACGCTGATGGTGAGGAAGGTGAAGGCAAAGGCAGAGCAGAAGACAAAGCAGTGCAAGCTGAAAAAGGAGGAGTGTTGTGTTGTCTTCAAGGAGGAGTTGAAACAGGCTTTGGGTGGTCAGGAAGTGCTTCCAGATGACTGGACAACCACAGCAAATGTGATCAGGGACACAGTTAGGTGAGTACTTCGTGTGTCTTCTGGAAGGAGAGTAGATAAGGAGACTTGGTGGTGGAATGAGGAAGTGCAGGAGTGTGTACAAAGGAAGAGGTTAACTAAGAAGAAGTGGGACATTGAAAGGACCGAAGAGAGTAAAAAGGAGTACAAGGAGACACAGTGCAAGGCGAAAGTAGCGGTGTCAAAAGGCCAAACAGAGGGCATATGACGACTTGTATGATAGGTTGAACAGTAAAGAGGAAGAAATGATCTATGCAGGTTGGCACAGCAAGGAGATAGAAATCGGAAGGACATACAGCAAGTTAGATTGATAAAGAACAGAAAGGGAAATATATTGACTGGTGACAGAAGTATGCTGGGAAGATGGAAAGAGTACTTTGAAGAGCTGATGAATGAGGAAAATGAGAGCAGAAAAAAAAAAAAAAAAAAAAGAGAAGAGGTGACTATTGAGGAGCAGGAAGTAGCAGAGATTAGTAAGGGTGAAATGAGGAGGGCACTGAAGAGGATGAAGAATGGAAAGGCAGTTGGATATATAGTGGAAGCTCGACTAAGGGCAGAGGTCAGCATTTGTGAACAACAGTTTGGTTTCATGCCAAGAAAGAGCACCACAGATGCAGTGTTTGCTTTGAGGATGTTAATACAGAAGTACAGAGAAGGTCAGACAGAGCTGCATTGTGCCTTTGTGGATCTGGAGAAAGCATATGACAGGGTGCCGAGAGAAGAACTGTGGTATTGCATGAGGAAGTCTGGAGTGGCAGAGAAGTATGTTAGAGTGGTGCAGGACATGTATGAGAGATGTAAGACAGTGGTGAGGTGTGCTGTCGGCATGACCGACAAATTCAAGGTCGAGGTGGGACTGCATCAACGATCAGCTCTGAGCCCCTTGTTTGCGATGGACAGGCTGACAGACGAGGTTCGGCAAGAATCTCCATGGACTATGATTTTTGCAGATGACATTGTGATCTGTAGTGAGAGCAGAGAACAAGTGCAGGAAAATCTAGAGAGGTGGAGGTATGCCCTGGAACGGAGGGGAATGAAGGTTAACCTCAGTAAGACAGAATACATGTGTGTGAACGACAAGGACCCAAGAGGAACGGTGAGGTTACAGGGAGCAGAGATAAGGAAAGTGGAGGATTTTGAGTACTTCGGCTCAACAATCCAGAGCAATGGAGAGTGTGGAAAAGAGATGAAGCAGCATGTACAGGCAGGTTGGAAAAAAGTGTCTGGTGCGATAGGAGACTATCAGCAAGAATGAAAGGAAAAGTGTACAAGACCGTGATGAGGCCAGCGACGTTGTCTGGTTTAGAAACAGTGGCGCTGAGGAAAAGACAGGAGGCATAGCTGGAGGGAGCAGAAATGAAAATGTTGAGGTTCTCTTTGGGAGTAACGAAGAAGATGTAGAGGACAGGGTGAGATGGAGGTAGATGATTTGCTGTGGCGACCCCTGAAGGGAACCGCCGAAAGGAAAAGAAGAGAAGATTGATAAGTAGTTGAAAAGAATATTTAAAATGCATAATGCATAATGTGTACATTACAGTACTTGTTAAATTCAGTTTACTTGCTAAAGTAAATTTAGTCACGTATAATAGATCTAGTTTCATAATTTAAAAAAATGCATAAATCACGTAACAACTTACATTCACTTTTTTTAAATTTTCCAGAATAAATTTCAGTGGAACGAGTACCGTTGTGTAACTTTAAAGGTACCAACTATCGCTCACTGATGCTCCGACAATGCCAACATTTTATCAATAATTAACATCTAAAAGTTCTGTAGAGTTAGTGTACATGTAACTTTTCCTGGGAAAATGGAAACTGAACCCGAAACCGGAAAACCGAGTTTCAAGCTAGAAACCGAAAACGATCAACGATTTTGGAACCGAAAATCTCTCCAAGATAATGCCACAATAAAGCAAATTTATTGTAAAGAGGAGAATTATTGACGCAGGTGTTTATTACTTTCCAAATCTCACCAGGCTTTTAAGGAAAGTTAAATCTGGCCTTATTAATTTTGTAATGTCCTGCTCAATTGTACATATTTTTTATAATGTTTACTGATTATCTTTTATTTTAAATTCTGCAACGGCCTGACGAAATGTACGCAGTATACTCTGCCCTCGCTCAGAACCGATTGAGATGGGCGCCACCTTTCCCACTACCCTAATTAGGATTAGGATTCAGAAATCAAAATGACTATATTCATCAATAGTGTCAAATTATCAAGAAGGAAGAATGCATTTACTTAGTTGCACTTATTTTACCCAGAATCCATTCATTTTGACAGGACAGGACATTGAGACAGTGGACAGTTTCAAGTACCTGGGTGTTCACCTTAACAATAAACTGGACTGGTCCCACAACACCAACGCCCTGTACAAGAAGGGCCAGAGTCGCCTCCACCTTCTGAGGAGACTCAGGTCCTTCGGCATATGCAGACCTCTGCTCAGGACATTTTATGACTCTGTGGTAGCCTCTGCAATCCTCTACGCTGCCATCTGCTGGGCCCCGGGCAGCACAGAGCGGGACAGAAAGAGACTGAACAAGCTGGTCAGGAGGGCCAGCTCTGTCCTCGGCTGCCCACTGGACTCTGTGGAGGAGGTGAGTGAGAGGAGGATGGTAGCAAAGCTCACATCCATCCTGTTCAACAGCTCTCACCCACTGCACCCGACTGTAGAGGAGCTAAGCAGCTCCTTCAGTGGACGACTGAGGCATCCTCAGTGCAGGGAAGGAGCGCTACCGCCTGTCGATCATCCCCACCGCTATCAGACTGTACAACGCCACTTTGTAACTGTCTGTGAAAATACCGGTTATGTGCAATAAAAACCCCGTGCACTTTAATCAACCACATCTACCCCACTGACTGTGAACCATATCAACCCATCTACTCTGCACTCAGATACATTACACTTTAATATAGGCCAGTCTATAAAGTTGCTCCATTCTTTTCTTTTTTATTGTATCTTACTTTATACTATTTATGTATCTATTTATTTATTTACTTATATAATATATGTATGTGTGTATGTTTGTACTTGTATCTATTTTTGCACCCCCTACTGATAGTACCTCAAGAGCCTGTAACAGTGAATTTCTCCATTGTGAGATTAATAAAGCTGGATCTTATCTTATCTTCATTATGTTTAAAACCAATTTCAATAATATTTAATTGAATTTAACCAACATGAACATTTCTCATCTTTCTCCAGTATGGTGGTATTTTGACTTGTTCTTTTATAACAAATTTTTCATGATATGAGCTTCGATCCCACCAAAAAAAACTGTCCCATCCAACAAGTAAATTTTTGATTTACGAGTTCTGCTGGGGAAATGGATTTTCCAGAACAATTAGCCTTGTATTCTTCTGCGTGTATTCCTCCGTGCTCTGAGAATGTCTCGTGCAGTGCTTCTCAATTATTTTCTGTAATGCCGCCTATTGAGGTTTTGCATGTGACGTCACAGGGCCACGTGACTTTTGTTTATCTGCCATATTGGATGGCATGATCTGAACGGCACTCGCTCATTCAACATTGCTAAACATTAAATTAAGTAATAGTGGTTCAACATTACCCAACTGGATGTTGCATGTCAGTTCCTAACTTCCCTGGCGTGATATAAAATAACCAGTGAGTATGGTTATATCGTGTTGCGCTGTTGGCTGTGCAAATAGACAGAGGAGTAAGCCTGCACTGTCATTTTATTGTTTTTCATCTGACCCGGAAAGAAAAGCCAAGTGGATCGCAGCAGTAAATTTGGAAGACTGCAATCCTATAGAATATGCAGCGAACACTTTGTATCAGGCAAATATACATTAGGCTTATACTTGCCCTTCTCAAAAAAATTAGCATATTGTGATAAATTTCATCATTTTCTGTAATGTACTGAAACATTAGACTTTTATAAGCACCCGACCCCTGAAACTCCTCCCACGGGTGGTGGGTCCATGGGAGGGCGGACCCATGTCTCCTTTTCGGGCTCGGCCCGGCCAGGCGCCATGGGCATAAGCCCGACCACCATGCGCTCGCCTTCGAGCCCCTCTCATGGGCCTGACTCCAGGAGGGAACCCCGGTGACCCGCGTCCGGGCAAGGGAGACTGATTCCTGTGCTCTCTCATGTGTCATAGGGGTTTTTTTTGAATCGCACTTCGTCTGGACCTTCACCCCGGACCCGTTTGCCTTGGGTGACCCTACCAGGGGCATTTGCCCCCGACAACATAGCTCCTAGGATTATTAGGTCACGCAAACCCCTCCACCACGATAAGGTGCCGATTCAGGGAGGGACAATCTGACATGAATATCATTAAAATGACATGGATAAAATATTCTATTGAAATGCATCATGTAGTTCAACAAAGCAGGTTTTATCTGTCTCCATGCACTTTTATTGTTCCCAGTCTAGTGGTGTAATATAATATGCATTTATACATCAGCACATCCAGTCATGTGATACTTGCATTTCGTCAAACATGCTGGACAAATGTCTTCGTAGTATGCTCGAAACCACTCGGGGAACAAAAGAGACAATTTGACAGTAAAACGGTGTATGCGGTTGAAAAATCACTTCCACACTGAATCATAAGTGCTGAGCATAGTTGGCTGTGAAAGACCTCCAGGTTCCTCCTCCTGGGTCAGGGCAAATGTTGCCACCTGCACAGTTGCTGTGAGAAAGGAGAGTCACTGGGCGGGGACCCCTTGGGCCCCAGAGAAGCAGAGCCGGAGGTGGTAGCAATAGTGTGCGTGGCACTGGCGGCACCAGCATCGGTTGCAGCAGCAGTGGTGTTACTGGTGTCAGGCTCAAGGTCAGTTGGGTGCATATCTGACTCATGGGGCCCATTGAGAATGAAGACGCTGGATGAGCTTCTTCAGCAAGGCAATGCGGCAGGGCCGGTGGGGGCCATCGTTCACCAGATGGTTGTAATCCCAGGTCCGACCGTACCCGACCCATCAGTTGGCTGATGCCTTCGCTTTCCTCACCTCCATCGCAATTTCTGCCAGTGTGCTGTCTTTCATACGCCCCCTCACCAGATGGACCAAAATTCTGTCCTGAGGCTTGCGGCACTATAAGCAGTGCACATAGTTGCAATTAGGGATCTGGTTTCTTAAAACATGCTGATACACACTCAATTGAGACCAACTGCCCCCCCCCAGGAAAAATAAAATATGTCCTGAATATAAATCTTTAAAATTTATATTTAAAAAAAAAAAAAAAAAAAAAGTCCATGATAACCTGTACTATCTGGATTGCAATACGTGGGAGAAACACGTAATACCATTGCAACTAGAATGAACCAACACAGACACAATATCACCCAACGTAAACATTTAAATAAATCTACAAGTATTTTACCTCACATGAATTGAGAGCGATATCCATAACTGGTCTACAGGCCTCCTTCATGGACCTGGGGAGAAAGAAAAGTGTGAATGGATTTAAAAAAAAAAAAAAAATACTATTACAGGACTTGAGACACGAGCTGATCCTCCACCTCAAAAAAAGCTCAACTCCAAATATATACCCTATCCCCAAGATAACCACGAGTCTTATCTCAACCCCTAATCCTCATCCTAACCCCAACCTGACTATCCCCCATCCCCTCCTAGGCCCCAACTTAATCTCTGTTTGGCTGCCCTCGAGGATAATCCTTCACTGCCTCCCTCTAGTGGCCCAAAATTTAATTTATATCTGCCCATTAAAAATTAAATTCGAATTTACCCCAAACAACATCCGAAGGGCAGCTTGGTGCCCGGACTGCTGGACCCTGAGGTGATCTGAATGGCACGGGGAAGGACTGTGCACAACGGTTCACACCAGGAACCCTGATTCTTAGGTTAGTCAATAGACTTTCCTGACATCTCATTCCTAAGCTTCAACCCTAACATCCCCCATCTACTCCTCGGCCTCAACTTAATCTGATTGGTAGCCCGAGAGAGGTCGACAGTGAACCTATACACAATATACTGATTCACAAGGAGAGCACACCACAAACTCTATTGAGTCCCTGAGCTTACAACCTGCATCTATTGACATCCAATCTGATACAATCTTACCAGATAACCAATATTATGTTGATATTTATTTTATTATTATTTCCTCTTATTTTGTTCGTTGGTGCAAGCCAGCTGCCTGAAAGCACCGAAACGTCGTGCAAACGGATTGCCATATATAAAACATTACATCAAGCTAATAGGATTCTTTTCAACTACCCAAACCAATATATTACTTTTAATGATGTCCCAGTGGACGAAATATAAAGACAGGATGTCTCAGACTCCCATTAATCCGAAGCTTCATACAAGATCCGAAGGGCACGAAACAATCACTATTTTGAGGACAAAAGCCACCATAAAACACCACCCCCTTATCAAAATTATAATGAACAATTTTTTGAATCGAGCCGTTTTGAGGCTCCGAATAGATCAAAAACTTGCTTGGTCGCTCTAGGGCAGGCGACCACTAAGGATTTCCAATTTCATAGCAGTTGTCTAACAAAGCTAATGTAATTCAAATAAGACACCACAAATTAATACTGTGGGCCAAACTGGAACAGATTCCCCCCCACACCATTTTATGACCCAAGCAGCATCAGTAGCTTCTTCCTGTAATAAGAGACTCGGGTAGGAAGCGCCACCTGGAGGGGATTCACCACGTTTGTCCTACATATACACCGTGACCCTGGTAAGGAGGGATCAGGGTGGACTGTCACTTGCCCAAGGTGAGCACCCAGACTAGTAGAGGGAATGCGGTATCTTACCGGCTCCAAGCCAGGTCTCACCACTGCCCACAATCAAACACCAGTTTCACAAAACCATCCCGGAAGCCTTAATTCAGGTTTTATTAACCGGCACCGGAGCAGCAACAGGCCATGGAGTACGGAAACATTCCTTCCCGGACCAAATACGACTGGAGAACCCTGAACTCTTCCCCCCAAATACAAACAGTGTCCTCTCAACGAAAGCCCAAAACACAAATTACACCCTGAATTCAAAATAAGTGAAAAACATGCATAATTTCATTAGAACAATTCACCACCTCCAAAATACATCAGATTCCAATACATTGCCATCCACTTTCAATCAAATTAAACAAATATTGGGCAACACTGTCAAACCAGCTCTCCCAAACCCTAAAGTTCACTCTTCTCGAGGACAACGCCTAGCAATGGGCCTACAACTTTTGGTCCTTCTCCAGATCCAGCCAAAAAATTAGTTTCCATACCCAAAACGCATCCTGCAGGGAAAAAGACTGGAACCCAGTGAATTTTCACTCAGGAACTTTAACCTGGCCAAGAGCCCAAAGATTAAAGATCTTCAGGTTGATGCTTTCCCTGAAGTCACCTTTACCACCTAACCCGAAGCCGTAACTTAACCCTAAACGGGCCCAAATCCTAACCTCTAAACATAACCCTAAACTAACCCCAACCCGACTGTCCCCATCCCCTATTCGGCCCGAACTTAATCTCTGCTTGGGAGCTTGAGAGGATAAGCCAGGGATCACCAACGTGGTGCCCGTGGGCACCAGGTAGCCCGCAAGGACAATATAAGTTGCCCGCGGACCTGTTCACTGCTATTTTTAGGACAGGCCCATTTTTAGGACAGCGCCACTCTCCATTGAGCTGCATATAATTTTTTTGAATATATTTTTAAATCAAGTCAATATCTTCACATAGATGAATATCATTAATTATTAATAATAACATCTAATTAAATCTAATTAAATGTAAATTGAGCAAATTTGTAATTTCAGAGGTGTGTATCGACCTAGTAGCCCTTCGCATTAATTGGTACCCATGAAGTAGCTCTCAGTTTCAAAAAGGTTGGTGACCCCTGGGATAAGCCTTCACTGTCTCCCTCTAGAGGCCCAATTTTAATTGACATCTCCCCATTTAAAAAAAAAAAAAATTCAAAATTTACCCCAGGCCTAATCTAACCTCAATTTATAGCCGAGGAGCAATTTGGTGCCCAGACTGCTGTCTCTGGGGTGGTCTGAATTAAGTGGGGGAAGGACAGTGCACAACACTGCACACCGGTTCACACCGGGAACCCTGGTTCTTAGGTTAGTCATTCAACTTTCCCAACATCTAATTCCTACTCAGCCCTGTGCCTCCCTTGGGTCGATTTGCACACCCCGGTTACCAAGCTGTTCGGCCACTACAGATCATCAAGAACAATTCCAAATTAGGGAAACCGAAGGGGAGAAAAATATGTAATAAGTAAAACCCTTAACCACAAACTATTCTCTCATACTCAAGGCGAGAAAGATACACTCCAGCAGAGAGGGGGCGACAGGAGCCGATAAAATACTAGTACTTCTCAAAAAAATTAGCATATTGTGATGAAATTCATTATTTTCTGTAATGTACTGATAAAAATTAAACTTTTATATATTTTAGATTCATTGCACACCAACTGAAATATTTCAGGTCTTTTATTGTTTTAATTCTGTTGATTTTGGCATACAGTACATGAAAACCCAAAATTCCTATCTCAAAAAATCATCATATCATGTTCAGGTACTCTAAACGAGCTATGAACCTAATCATCTGAATCAACCAATTAACTCTAAGCACCTGCAAAAGATTCCTGAGGCTTTTAAAAACTCCCAGCCTGGTTCATTACTCAAAACTGCAATCATGGGTAAGACTGCCGACCTGACTGCTGTCCAGAAGGCCATCATTGACACCCTCAAGCAAGAGGGTAAGACACAAAAATCTCTGAGCGAATAGGCTGTTCCCAGAGTGCTCTATCAAGGAACCTCAGTGGGAAGGAAAAAGTGTGGCAGAAAACACTGCACAACCAGATATGCTAATTTTGAGAAGGACTAGTATATATACACACAATCATAATGAGAGCTCACCACAAACTCTATTGAGGCCCTGAGCATTGAGCTTACAACCTGCATCTATCAACATCCTCCTATCTGACACAACCAATATTATGTTATTTTGATATTTATTTTATTATTTCCTCTCATTTTGTTCATTGGTGCAAGCCAGCTGCCTGAAGGTCCCTAAAGCACCGAAATGTCACGCGAACTCCGAGAGGGCGAACTGGGGTTTCGGAATGATGGGAACAAGACCATGGTGGAACCCTGAGGTACAAGAGTGCTTTTCGGTGGGACAGGACTCCAAAAGGATTAAAGATGTGTAAAATGATATTATTCAGAATCACATGAGGATTTAGGGGCAGTGGTGGTCTAGGGTGCTGGATTGCTGATCTTAAGGTTGGCGGTTCAAGTCCCACTCTCCACAAGGTTGTCACCTTGCACTAACTGGGTTCTCAAAGGCGGGCCATGTCTCTCACTGTGGTGAGAGGCATGTAAAAGAACCATTGCTGACTTTTGTAAAAAGTAGCTGCAAAGCTGTCAACGTGTTTGTCCCGCGCTGAAAGGGTCGTTTGAGGAATGGCATCCGACGTAAAAACCTCCGCCAAATCAAACGTGCGAATCAGTCACTGTGGCGACCCCTGATAAAGGCAAAAAGCTGAAAGGAAATCTGAGGATTTATCACCTGATTATTCTAATTAACATCTCATCTACATAATCCTACTGATGATCCATTTAGTTTCTCTCATCTGTTGTGTGTGATATTAAAAACTATCAGCATCTGAATATCAACAGAGAACAACAGCCTGATCATCAACTTTCATCAGAGAGCGGGGCTTATAGTGCACTACAATGAGGGAATAAACCTGCTTCTCCATCGCCTGTGTAGTGCATTGATATAACAATATAAAAGTTTATATTATAGAATCAAAGAATAAAAATCTGAATCCTGGTGAGAAACAAACACCATCATCAACCCCAACTTTTTCTTCACCTTACACTCGGCCGTCCGGACCCGAACTAAAACGTGTCCTAATTGTATTTTACATCATCAAGATTATACACTCGCTAATCAAAGACAAAAATGAGTCACACGCTGTTAAACATGTAAAATGAGTGAGGCGGGTTATCCAGCAGTTTAAAATTTGTATAGTTTGACCTGGTGAAATACATCTTTAACTCTATTGTCCGACCGAGTGAAGCGTCAGATTTCACTCTGAATCAGATTTATAATCTTGACAAATCAGTAGAAATCAAACAGAAGGAAGGAAAACAACGGCACAAATAGCGGGAAGCCAATATCATCAATTATCATCAAAATTACTGAAAACTGGGAACTGATGGAATGATGGTCCACTGTAACCTGTTTATGACAAAACTCGAAATGTAAACTGATATTCTGATTATTATTATTATTTTTTTTTAAACCCACCTCTTTTTCCTTTGGTCGCTTCTTTCATTCTCAGTCCGAATGAGTTTGGATCGCATCATCGTTGCTCCGGTTTTAAAAATCCACCAAGTGATGGGTTTCACCTGACGCGTCATCCTTAATTAGGTCTGTGTGCGCATGCGCGACTGGGTCAGAACGATCAGCCCCTGATAAAAGAGCGTTAGAAGTAGAGGATGGGATGTCTGCAATTCTACCTCGAACACACAACATACAAGATTAAACACAAGCGAACCATGATGATCCTGGGAAGGGACCTGATGAGTTCATGCCCATTATCAAGGAGAGATGAAATCCGATTTGCTTCAGCAATCCTGCGCCTTAAAGAACAAGCAGACTTATTTATTGGAATGCTGGAAAGTAAAAATAATGAGATAAGAAGTGCAGTAGCTACAGGGAATTGAATAAACGTCTCATTTCAAACCTGCAACTACAGAAAACAAAGTATTATTATACCATAACATGGGACACTACTAAAGGAATATGGAAATAAAATATCCTCATGAATAAAGACGAAGGAGAAAACACACACACACACACACACACACGGAAAAGGGGAAAATATTTTTGCCCCGTGTGAGGATCGAACTCACGACCTTCAGATTATGAGACTGACGCGCTACCTACTGCGCTCACGAGGCGCTGGTGTTGCCACAGAGCGGTTCAAAAGTAAACATCAGCCCTTATCCTGTTGTTACGTCAACAATACATCGCACGTGTTCGCATCCCTGCGAGGGTCTAGCTCGCTGTCCAGGATGTCGCCCCCCCTCACCCAGAGTCGGCTGAGATAGGCATCAGCCTCCCCGCGACCCTGATTAGGATTAAGCGGTTCAGAAAATGAATGAATTAATTAATGTACAGTACTGTGTGTGTGTGTGTGTGTGTGTGTTTGTGTGTGTGTGTAATTTATTTCCATCAAAGCAAACCACACGCCCCCATTTCCACCCACAATCCATCAGAACCTGCAGTGATTGACAAGAAATTCAAATCCTTTCTCATGCATTTTTTTTAACAACTTACAGCAGAAACAAATGTTCCCTTTCTACTAAAATCAAATTGAACCTGACTTTGAGTCTTTATATTTTGGTGAGAAGTTTGTATGTTCTTCTCATGCTGGCAATGGTTTCCTCCTGGGCACTCGGGTTTCATCCTACAGTCTAAATACATGTGCATTAGACTAGCTGGCTGATCCAAGGTGCCATTGAATGTGGATGGTAAGTGTGAATAATTGTCTGTGTTGTCCTGCAATGGCCAGAGTGTATCCTGCGAGTGTCGGCTGAGATAGTCAGCAGCCTCAACATGACCCTAATTGTAGGATGAGGCGGTTCAGGAAGTGAGAGTAAAAAGTGTCCTTTGCCAGGGAGGTGCAGAGTAGGTTACCAGGTTATCTCCCTATTTCACCGGGTTTGCCAGAATTGTGTGCCCTGGCTAGTCACGCTCACATTTACACCGTGGGGCAATTTGGAACAGCCTGTTAGACTAATGTGCACTGAGGACAAGCACCCTGAGGAAATCCACACAAGCACAAGACATGGAAACTCCACACAGAAATGCTCGAGCTGACCACAAGACTCAAAGCCAGAATCCTCTCGGATTGAGTCACCCCCCATTCATATCTTCTTTCGACCTACAACTTCTCCATGACCAGCCTGAATCTCTCTCCAGCACCTTGACCTTTAGCTCATGCCATTCAGCTTTTTCTTGGGTAAGAGGATCTGGATGCGTCTGACTCCACCCTATTCCTATTCCACCTGATTCCTGCTGAGACCACCACTGCCCCTTACTTCCCAGAAACTGTGATAAAAGATCACCAGAGCTGCTTTACCCGAATAAATTACAAGTGTAAGCCTCGCTGGAAGCCACGAGACAAACAAAGTTCTGGGATAATTCAGGGCAGAAGGAAAGGGTGAGGGCTCAGGGATGGAAAAGCCTTTTTTTTTTTTTTTTTTTTTTTTGGGGGGGGGGGGGGGGGTTTGAAGGCTTTTCATAGGAATTATTAATTCTGACAAAATCAATATTACAATATGTCCTTTACTTTCTAAGCAATTCTTGAATGTGTGTATGTGATGCTATAATAAGATGTGCTGTGTTCTGTGGATGCTCGCATGCATTTTACTGAAACAGATCCACGTTATCCACATGTGTGAACCTTGAAAAAAAAAACAGAATGCTGTGGATGTGGGGTTAAGTAATAGCTTCTGCTTATTAAAACGCACGACCCTCTCCCTCCTGAACCCTTCATGCTGCCTCAGATCACGGCGAAATGGTGCAACTTGTAACACCTCCGAGGCTGCAGAAGCCTGTCAATCAAACACAAAATGAAAACCTGCCTAAAGCGACCGCAGCAACAGGTCGGACGTCTCTTGTGTAGATTTAATTCCATTTAAATGGTACCGGTCACAGCTTGAGTGTATCCTGGCTTTGCCGGTGTTTTGAATATCATTGTAAATGCAAGTTGGGCTTAAAAAAAAAAGTGGTGGGTTCAGCTCAGACGTTGACGCTCCAGAACCTCGTTCTGACATTGTGGCTTCATGGGGAGACGGGAAACCGAGCGGAGCTCAGAGGAAGAACATTCCAGCTCAGCCACGCAGGGACCAACACTTTTACTGTTTAAACGGTGCCAACAGACCCGAGGGGATCTGTATGTAAGGAGTGGATCTCATCAGATGAACGTTTTTATTATCAAATATATCATAATAAAATTACTTAAATCCAAGTTAATGCCACAACCATCTGTGACTGGGAGCCGATGGGAGCTAATTGGTTGAGGTCTCACGGGAGGGAGGGGTGGCGTACACCAGTGTTCCCATTAAGGAGAATTGAGCTCGGACCAATACTGTGTTCAGATGAATCGAAAGCCGTAAAGGCACTCTGGGCCATCAGGCCCACAAGGCAAGAGATGTGAGAGGGAGGGATCCCCCAGAAAAGTTTTCAAAATTTACAATTTTCACTGGATGTCGAAATCGAACTAAAGTTCAGGTCCACTGCAGGGGAACATATTCTGTTTAAAAACAAAAATATTGTTAATATTGTTACAGCTGCACACTTTTACTTTTATACACATTTGGATTGCCTGCTAATTTTTTTTAAACATAAGGCCTATTTGATGTGGTTTTTCAGTATTATTTTTTATAATTGTCTGTAGATCAGATATGGTAGTTATATATAGATTTAAAAAGTTATATTTCTATATGGACCCTCTATATAATAATAATAATAATAATAATAATAATAATAATAATAATAATAATAATAATATAGTCTATAATATAGACTCTATATATATTCGGCTTATAATGGCCTACATATGTCAATATATATGAAGAGCTACATAATTATATCTATGCAACACGTCAATAGCTTATTATTGGATGTAAATGAAATAGTAATGAACGTGATGACGTGTATAACGTGCTAACAGACTGGCCGCTGTGTACATGCTCGAGCACGTGCAGCTTTGCGGGTTGTCTCGCTTTTGACTATTTTCTGAAACACTTTGAGAAATGAACTTGATCAAAACCTGCGTGTAAGCGAAGTGCGAGCTCCGTGAACAGATAGCGCCGCTTCCTGGTGCAGTTCCGGGACACGCCCCGCCGGATCGGTCTCAAACTCCCGCGCAAACACTCCCAGAAACCCCCGCGCGCTGATTTTACACTCACAAGGATTTTTCTGTAAAATCTGCACACCGTACTGTGGATGATGATTAAAATCCAGCAGCCTGCAGTAAACACGTCACACAGGATTTTAGTCTGAAAAATACACCACTGTACTGCCATCAGCATCACAAAACAGGAACATCAGCACACACTACTGTACTGTCCAATAATACAGCGTGTGGTTCCGGTTCCCAAAACAGCACAAGCGAAGGAACCAGCCCACTACAGACCTGTCGCCCTGACCTCCCACCTCATTAAGACCATGGAAAGGCTCCTCCTTGAACACCTCCGCTCTATGGTGAGCCCCACCCTAGACCCGCTGCAGTTTGCCTACAGGCTCAACATCGGAGTAGAAGACGCCGTCATCTACCTTCTGCAGCGGGCACTCACCCACCTGGAGATCGCCGGCAGCGCTGTGAGGGTCATGTTCTTTGACTTCTCCAGCGCCTTCAACACCATCAGGCCAGCGCGCCTGCGGGGGAAGCTGGAGGACGTGGGAGTGGACGGGCATCTTGCTGCCTGGATTATTGACTACCTCCCTCCCCGCCCACAGCACGTGCGGCTGCGCGGCTGTAAGTCAAAGGTGGTAGTCTGTAGCACGGGGGCACCGCAGGGCACCGTCCTCTCACCCTTCCTTTTTAACATCTATACCTCGGACTTCATATATAACACAAACAGCTGCCACCTCCAGAAGTTCTCGGAAGACTCCGCCATCGTGGGCCGTGTGTCAGAGGGGAACGAGCTGGAGTACCGGTCGGTCATCGTCGACTTCGTGGACTGGTGTGAGCGCAACCACCTGTGCTTGAACACTAGGAAGACGAAGGAGATGGTGGTCGACTTCAGGAGAAGCACTCAAACACACACACACACACACACACTTACAAGTGAACATCCAGGGACAGGACATTGAGACAGTGGACAGTTTCAAGTACCTGGGTGTTCACCTTAACAATAAACTGGACTGGTCCCACAACACCAACGCCCTGTACAAGAAGGGCCAGAGTCGCCTCCACCTTCTGAGGAGACTCAGGTCCTTCGGCATATGCAGACCTCTGCTCAGGACATTTTATGACTCTGTGGTAGCCTCTGCAATCCTCTACGCTGCCATCTGCTGGGCCCCGGGCAGCACAGAGCGGGACAGGAAGAGACTGAACAAGCTGGTCAAGAGGGCCAGCTCTGTCCTCGGCTGCCCACTGGACTCTGTGGAGGAGGTGAGTGAGAGGAGGATGGTAGCAAAGCTCACATCCATCCTGTTCAACAGCTCTCACCCACTGCACCAGACTGTAGAGAAGCTAAGCAGCTCCTTCAGTGGACGACTGAGACATCCTCAGTGCAGGAAGGAGCGCTACCGCAGGTCGTTCATTCCCACCGCTATCAGACTGTACAACGCCACTTTGTAACTGTCTGAAAATACCGGTTATGTGCAATAAAAACCCCGTGCACTTTAATCAACCACATCTACCCCACTGACTGTGAACCATATCAACCCATCTACTCTGCACTCAGATACATTACACTTTAATATAGGCCAGTCTATAAAGTTGCTCCATTCTTTTCTCCATTCTTTTCTTTTATTGTTTAGTAATTTATACTATTTATGTATCTATTTATTTATTTACTTATATAATATATGTATGTGTGTATGTTTGTACTTGTATCTATTTTTGCACCCCCTACTGATAGTACCTCAAGAGCCTGTAACAGTGAATTTCTCCATTGTGAGATTAATAAAGCTGTATCTTATCTTATCTTATCTACCGCACAAATAACAACAACAGCTTCCAGTGTATTTCCCCCTGTGATTGGCCTTTCCACACTCACAACCTTATCACTATCAACCACTGAATCCATCACCTGGACACGCGCTGCTCACCTCAACAGCTTCGGATCGCTTTCACACCTGAGGACGAGGATTTTGGTGAACGTTGCTGTAATAGACTCAGATCAGCTCTTCGTGTTATTTAAACAGATGTGTGAGAGGATTGAAAGCTTTTGAAGATATTAATACTATCTGTTCATTGTGGAGTTCACCAGGAAGCACAACATTTATTCTATATTTGATGAAGCTCCTTGAATAACTGAATGTAATAAATGAAGAGATAAAAGTTTGAGTGCAGGATTTTCTTCGGGAATAATGATGAGTGAGAGATGAGAATGTGGGAGTCACGTGGTTTTTCACTTTCACTTACAATAAAAGGATTTTGCTTTGAAGTCGACAAAGTCCATCATCTGATGTAAAACTAGGACTAAACCCTCCTGCTGTAGATCTGGACTGTGCAGTAGTTGTAGTGGAGGAGTGATTGCAGCAGTGATATTAAATGATAGTAAATTATAAATCATATTCATATTAAAATATTTGGGAAGTATGAAAGGCCGGCGGTGACTCTCAGTGTCTATGGTGAGAGATTGATGTGAAAGAAACATTGCTGACTTTACACAAGACGAGCTGCACAGCCATCAGCCTGGAGAGCTGTCCGCTGTCGCCCCGAGTTGGCTGAGTTGGGCGCCAGTCTCCCCGTGACCCTAATTAGGATTAAGCGTTTCAGAAAATGAATATTTACAGTGTATTTCAGAAATGATCTGTTTCATATTTATAAAGCACCAAATAGTCCCATCTCATCCCACCATCTCGGACCCGCTTTATTTCAACTTCAATAAAGACTTTTAAAAACTTTACCGACTCAAACATATTTTATATCAAGTATTTTAGAGCCTCCTTTAAACAAACAAACACTTTTTAAGGAAATATTTCTTCTTTTTTTTAACCTCGGAATCATACAAAGTGGGTGTGGTCACCTGGCAGAATTTGACGAGGTGTACCAGCCATAAAATGGGCGTGACCGCCTGTCATAATTAATTTCTGTTATTCCAACTTACAAGCCAAGCCCCAGCTTGGCCCTGACTGAGCTCTGTATAAGACACACCTGTACAGCTGTGCATTCACACAGGAATCTAATCCGCCCTCCATGGCACAGCGCAGCAGATCTTTCAGGTTCACATCAACCATCACAGAACAGGAATTTCAGGTTCTGGAGCAAAGCACAGAAACACACTGACGGCTCATATTGTTGTTTTTGGAAGATTTTCTATTTCTCTCTCAGTCACTGAACAATATCTTCCACAAGCTCATTTAAAACCTGCTGATTTCCTGAAGATGAAACCGCCTCAGAAACATTAGTTTGGGTTTCACACTCACTGGAGCTGCAGCTCTTTAGTCTTTAGTGAACTTAGTCCCGCCTCAGGCCGGCACCTCAAGGCCACAAATCCATGACTTGCATTATTTTTAATAAAATGCGTAATTATTTTGAAGAAAGTTGACTCTATTTAATAAATATCTCCATCATTTTAAATGTCCTGTCCACAGCGCTTTGAGTTCTGCGTGTAATGGAACAGGGGAACCGCCCAGACTTCACATTCATTGGCCAGACAGTGTTTCCCCTGAAAAACAAGCCTAGAGTGACCTCAAGGATTTCAGTTTCTATTTCATTTAAGATCTTCAATTTATGAATTGCTCAAGTTCTGGTTCAGTGATCGCGCCTCAGAGGTGGACAGTGACAGGTCACATCAAAACATCACAGGAGGGTGTGAGGTTATTCAGGGTTCTGTCCTGACCCGGATGAAAAAGAACCACGTGATGGACGGATTGGAAGTTAAACGAGCTGCACACTGAGAATATCAATAATAAATTCAGAAGGTATTTTTCCGAAAGCCCACGCTGACCCAAACATGATCCTCCCTGGGATCTGATTCTCAAGCAGGTTCTTTTGGTGCTGGTGGTTCTCACACATGAACTTCATTAAAACTCCTCATTCTCTCTCACTCCTCACATCTGCACAACTGTCTGCGTGTTGCTCTCAGAACGTTTACATTTGCTGCTCTGAAATCAAAATAAATCATTTCTCTCATTACATCTGCAATTCTGGAGACTAAATCAGTGACGTAACAGTTCTGATCATTAAATCAGTGATTCGGATTGATTTATCAAGAGGTTTAATATTGCAGTATTATATCTGTGTGATGATATTCACATTGTCTTTTTATATATATATAAATTTATAATATTTAAAACTGAACTTTTCTCTTATTCACACATTCTGTTTTCTCTTCTTTCTCTTATTATTATAATTTAAAGCCTTGTTTTCTTTTATGATATTCCAGAATTCCCCTCTTCTTATTATTGACTATTCTGAATAATAACAATAATAATAACAACAATAATAATAATAATAATAATAATAATAATAATAATAATAATAATAATAATAATAATAATAATAATATTGCTCTTCACTCATATGTTGTTATAGTTGTATTCAGTACCATAAGACACTCGTGTTGTTGTTGTTGGTACAGATGTGTTGAGTGGATGTTGTCTGTTAGTTATAAATGTTAAATGTGTGTGATGTGGCTCACGTGGACTGATTACTCATCACGGTGTATATTAATCATTGGAATGTAGAAATGCTTTGGGAATATTTTGTTATTTAATACAGTGTTTATAAAACATGGAATCCTGGGCAAGTTTCAGGAAAAAACAGATTCCACTGCGACTCGGCTCCAAAGATTCACCAAGAGAACCGATTCAAAGAATCGACTCGTGATCCGGAATGAATCCTGGTTCCTAAAGTGAAAGAGTTTCTGTCTCGGTCTCGATTCCATTTCGGGTCGCGGGCTGGAAAAGTTCCTGAGAAACTTGAAGGCAGAAACGTGGAGCTGGATGTGAGAGAAAGGGAAGAGAAGAGTGAAGGTGAGTGATGTGTTTATTATAAATAAGTTCAGAGGAGAACAAGGTGATATAGAGGAAATAAAGCTGGTGGAAAATGATCTGGAGGAAACCTGTGGTGTGTGAGACGCAGGGAGAACCTCACCTGGAAAACAGGTGTTATCACCTCTGGACCTCTACAGGACATTTACCTCCTTTCTTCATTTTCTCATCAATGAAAGCTTCTAATATTAGTGGAGGCGTTTTCTGAGTGTGGAACAAACAGGAAGTGTTTATAAAGCTCTGTTTGTTGAGATTTCTCTCAGTTGTGTTCTGGAAGCAGAAGGTAAAGTGTGTGGGCTGGAAACAGGTTCTGTAGGACTGAGAAGTGAAATCAGATTCAGCACAAACTCAACACCCATCTGGAGACTTATAAAAATACTACAAATTCACCCGAAGAGAAATAAATTCATGTTAAATGTGAGTTCGAGGAAAATGGAAATTCAGACATGTTTGGAAAGAAGAACTCAGTAGAACCTTGGAGTCGGTTCTGATCCACAAGAACCCATTTAATCCCACTGCTCACATTTATCACCACTAATGTTCCTCATATACTTTACTCAGTATTAAAACTAAACCCTGACATGATTGGGTAGTTTGGTCATGTGACTGTACATATTTATTTTGTGGTTCTTCCACCTGAACACAGTGATGATGTCAGAGTTCAGGAATGTCAGCTACCTTTTCTCTGTAAATTTTTGAAGCACTCATTATTATTTTTGTTGACATCATCATGAAAGGGTTGTGTATAGTCCATATAGTAATGGTTATATTGATCCGGGTTTATTCTGCGGTCGGACTGCAGGTGTCTGAAGACGGTGAGAATTGTGATCAGTGATGTAATGCAGGGAGTTTTTGGCCCTAAAGATCATTGTGTGTTATTGTTCTGAGTCTCTTACAGACTGATCTGAACTCTGGGTTTGGATTTATTTGACGTTGGTGATCCAGGGTCTGTAATTTCCACTACAGGTGAGAAGTTTTCGATCAGCCTGCTGAGTTTTAGTTGGATTGAAATATAATCAGTTGAAGTGGAGTGAATGAGCTGGAAAGGGTGAAAGGTATGCGGTGTATCTGAACTACTTTAGAAGGAAAGAACGAGACGGTCGGCTTTAAATCATGGGGCATTCAGCACCGTCTCCAGACTTAAACCCAGCCCTGGCGGTTCGGGATGAAATGGACAGCAGTGTGAAGGTAAAGCAACCGACAAGTGCAACACATTTAATGGAAGTTGTGCAGCAGTGATGGGAAGAAACTTCCAGAACAATGTTTGATTTCCATCATTGAAAGATCATCACGAGTTTGTTCAGCTGGAACATCTACAGAACACCAACACTTTTAATGATCCAACAATTTACATTCAACTGTGTTCAACAGAAACTCTCTCTCTCTCTCTCTCTCTCTCGCTCTCTCTCTCTGTGTGAGTATGTCGTGGGTGTGTGTGATATTTGTGTGTGAGGTATGTAGTTTGTGTACGTATGTAGTGTGTGTGTGTGTGTGTGTGTGTGTGTGTGTGAGAGAGAGAGGATGTGAGATCTCAGTATCCGTGTGTAGGATGATCTCTCAGTACTGTAAACACAGGATGAATCTTTTTGACCAAAACACTCACATTTTTCTTGAGGACATTGAAGTACAAGTGATTTGGATGAAAGTTCCCATGTTTGTTTGTTTGTTTGTGTGTTTGTTTGTTTGTGTGCTTCTAGGAGTGAAATCCATTCCAGTAGAAGAAATCAGACTCTTCAGGACTCAGCTGTGTGTTTGTGGAAACTTTACTAATATTCAAAAATGGAGCCTCCTGATCTGGATACAGATAATGTTTCTCCACCTTCAGAACCACAGGAACCCGACACGTCCAGGTATTTTATTTATTATATATTTATATAATTTATATAAATTTATCTATATTTATATATTTATATAAATTAGTGCTGCTTCAAGTACCAGCAATTAATAATCTGGCTAATTATCATAAAGTTAATTTAAATTTTTCTAACGAAAATATGAAACACACATCAACATTTTATGTCATTAAATTATTTATTTTTGTAACAGTAAAAATCTCTCTCGCTCTCTCTCTCTCTCTCTCACACACACACACACACACACACACACACACCATATTCACACACACACACATATACACACACACACACACACACACACACACACACACACACACACACCTATGAGAAGCAGAGCTCACATTCATGACTGATGTGATGCACTGATGTGTTTGAAGATTCTGAATGAGAAATCACTGGTCATTATTGTTGCAGTTTACTGCAGTGTATACAGTACCAGGTACCAAAACCCAGAATTCTGGTACTGACCCAATCCCAAAGAGTAATTTTTTAATGAAAAATTTAAAGTGAATATGTAATTATTAAAGATTTTATTCTTATGCTTATATGAAATATGAAGCTTGTATTTCGATCCAGATGTTTAGTAACATGTGTATTTGATGTAAGTCACACTTGGGGATGTGGATGGTGGAGTAAACACGATTTACTTTCATTTAATTTTCAGTACATATTGCAGTTACATTTATTAAATATAAAGTTTATTAACTCAGGATGTGTGAAAAGAAATAAACAAATATTATTATTAATTAAAATCTAACAGTCACTGCCTCCTATAAAAGGATTTAAATTCAGTTTACTGTCAATTAAATTAATTCCTTTTTATTTATAATAAGTTAATTTAAAAACATTAAAGAGTGTTTATAATTAAAGTTATAGTTCATTAAAGTTGTGTGTATAATGTTGTATAGTGAAGTCCAGAGAAAGAGATCAGAACCACCAGCACCTAGCTGTATCTCCATGAAGAGTGAAGCGTCTATGGATCGTTCTCTGAACTCTAGGGATGGAACCTCATCACTTCTCCACAGGTAGCATTTCCTCACTGTTAATATTACTGAGAAACTCACAGTTAAAGCAAAATTTACCCAGATAAAGAAAATAAATAATAAAACACTGCAACTTCATCTTTATTGAAGTGATTATGAAGATGTTCTGAGGTTCTTCAGTCATTATTCTGATCTCCTTCATACAAAACTTTATAATTAATTCAGTGATGATCTTCATCCTGTTTACATCATTAAAACACCTAAAATGCAGCGTCCTTCAGGTAAATCTCAACATTTACTAAAAATACAAAAAACAGTAACATCCATCATCCCTGAGCGTCCCGTCCTCATCCTTGTCCCTCCAAAAATTATTCCTTTATCCGTCCTCTTTATATTTTACTCTGCTTCAGTTCCACAGTAAAGTTCCTCTTTCACTAGTGAATATCGATGTGTTTTATCTTCCATTATCACTTCATTTTGGATCAAATAAACCAAACAAAAGGAAACTTCATGGGCTTCGTGCAGTGCTTCTCAATTATTTTCTGTAGTGCCTGCTCTATAAAGAAAAAAAATGTTTCTCACTTATCCTCACCCCGAGAGCGACTATAAATAGCATTATTTGTCCATGAAATTTCCGTACACCTCCGCATAACACTGTATCTTTATTAACATTAAAAACAATAAGGAAAGAAATATAGTTCAACTTACGATAAAGAAAAAAAACTTGATTAACACTGTTTTTTAATCTGTAATAGAAAAGATTTAAAGTGCATTAAACGTAGCAACATTTTACTCTGACACACACACAGACACACACACACATGCACGCACGAATACATTTGAATTTTTTGTTCACATTCTCCGCATCTGCTCTGACCTGATTCCAGTGGAGCAGCCATGATGGATGAGATGATATTCTGCATCTCACTCGCCTCAGGATGGTGTTGTTTATTAATATCATGGTGTCCGGTGCAGGGGTCACTGACTCTCACGTACAGGACCATCTAAAGGGCTTCATAAAGACATCAGGGACGATTCCACTCCGTTACCCAGAGATAATGGTGAATTTCATCTTTATTTAATTTTCTTGATCAGTAAATGGGCTTCTTTAAAACATTCCACGAAGTCCCCGCCCAGAGTTAAACCCCTCCTCCTCTTAAAGCTGCTCCGCAGACTGTATTTCTCTTTAATAAACTATAATTTTAACTTTAGTTATTTCTCACCCTGTCTCCTCTGTCTGGGATCAGTTTTTAAATATCACCAGGAAGTAAATTATTTCTTTATTCATAAATGGCGGAAAACTCATTTTACAAACCCTGATAGATAAAACTCATAAACCTGGCAGGTGGATTATCTTGGGGAAGGAAACCCTAACACAAAAATCCCGGGTCCCACCAGTTAGAAGTTGGGCAGAAGGCTCATCACCTGCTCTCGGGGGGAAAAAGAAAATTATAATTATTACAGAAACTGTAGATGATCAAACAAACAGAAAGAATGAAGAAATGGCTAATCCGGTGGTCGCTGAAGTACAAGATACTGACAACGATATGACACCACTGGGCCAAAACCTTCAGGAAACCCAGCGGCCCACACAATCTGTCATTGACCCCAAGAATATCACGTACTAGTATATCGGTACATGGAACACTAGAGCAATGTATGCAACAGGAACAACTGCCCAGGTAGTGAGAAAAATGCACAATTCCAGGATAGAAATACAGTACTTGAAATCAGTGCGTGCAGGTGGACAGGTGCAGGCAGAACAACACTAACCATCGGAGAAATGATCCTCTATGCTGGGGAAGATGAAGTGCACCAACATGGAGTAGCAATCATAATAAACCCAAAAGCTACGAGATCACTAACGGAGTGGACAGTGATGAGTAGCCAAACGATAAGTGCCCGGTTCTACTCCAAGTATAAAAGAGTCATTATAGGACAGGTATATCCCCCAACAAATGATACAAACAAAGAAGAAAAAGAAGGTTTTACAAACAACAATCAAAAATGTCACAAGCCTGATATGGTGATAATCATGAGTGACTTGAATGCTAAAGTGGGAACAACAACACAGGAAATGAAAATGTCCTCAGAAGGAACCAGAAGCAAGAATACTGAACGATTGTGTGAATTCTGTGAATTTAAAACACCATCACTGGCACATTGTTTCCACATAAAGATATTCATAACGACACATGGATGGTTCTTGCAGGTGGATATATATAGATATATATACACAGTGGTAGGAAAAATTATCTGAACCTTTTGGAATTTCTCACATTTCTGCATAAAATCACCATCAAATGTGATCTGATCTTTGTCAAAATCACACAGATGAAAAAACAGTGTCTGCTTTAACCCAAACATTTATTGGTTTTCATATTTTAATGAGGATAGGATGCAAACAACGACAGAAGGGAGAGGAATAAGTAACTGAACCATCACATGTAATATTTTGTGCCACCCCCCTTTGGCAGCAATAACTTCAACCAGACGCTTCCTGTAGCTGCAGATCAGTCTGGCACATCGATCAGGACATCTGGCATGAATTGCTGTCTTGAGGTCATGCTACAGCATCTCAATGGGGTTCAAGTCTGGACTTTGACTTGGTCACTCCAGAACGTGTATTTTTTGTTCTTCTGCAACCATTCTAAAGTTGATTTACTTCTGTATTTTGGATCATTGTCTTGTTGCAGCATCCATCCTCTTTTTAGCTTCAACTGTCTGACAGACGGCCTCGGGTTTTCCTGCAAAACATCCTGATAAACTTTTGAATTCATTTTTCCATGAATGATTGCAAGTTGTCCAGGCCCCGAGGCAGCAAAACAGCCCCAAACCATGATGCACCCTCCACCATGCTTCACGGTGGGGATGAGGTGTTGATGTGGGTGAGCTGTTCCATTTTTCCTCCACACATGACGTTGTGTGTTCCTCCCAAACAATTAAACTTTGATTTCATCAGTCCACAAAATATTTTACCAAAACTTCTGTGGAGTGTCCAAGTGCCTTTTTACGAACATTAAACGAGCAACAATGTTTTTTCTTTTTTAGACAGCAGTGGCTTCCTCCTTGGAGTCCTCCCATGAACACCATTCTTGGCCATTGTTTTACATGTGATGTGTGCACAGAGATATTGAACTGTGCCAGTGATTTCTTTAAGTCTTTAGCAAACACTCTAGGTTTTTTTTTTTTTACCTCTCTGAGTATTCTGCGCTGAACTCTTGGCGTCATTTTTGGTGGATGGCCACTCCTTGGGAGAGAAGCAACAGTGCCAAACTCTCTCCATTTGTAGACAACTTCTCTGACTGTCGATTGATGAACGTCCAGACTTTTAGAGATGGTTTTCTATCCTTTCCCAGCTTTATACAAATCAACAATTCTTGATCACAGGTCTTCAGACAGCTCTTTAAAGCGAGCCATGGTGCACACCAGACAATGCTTCTCATCAAGACAATTCTTACCAGGTGTGTGTTTTATAGTGGGCAGGGCAGCTTTAATCCACTCATCAGTGATTGGGCACACACCTGACTTAAATTGTTTGGTAAAAATTGGTTTCACTTGCTCTTGAAGTCTCCTGAGGCAGAGGGTTCAGTTACTTATCCCCCCTCCTTTTCTGTCATTGTTTGCATGCTATCCTCATTTAAATATGAAAACCGATAAATGTTTGGGTGGTTTTAGTGAAAGCAGACACTGTTTTTTCATCCGTGTAATTTTGACAAATCAGATCATATTTGATGGTGATTTTATGCAGAAATTCCAAAAGGTTCAGAAACTTTTTCATACCACTGTATATACTAGTCCGACTCAAAAAATTAGCATATTGTGATAAAGTTCATTATTTTCTGTAATGTACTGATAAACATTAGACTTTCATATATTTTAGATTCATTACACACAACGGAAGTAGTTCAAGCCTTTTATTGTTTTAATATTGATAATTTTGGCAAAAAAGTAAAGAAAAACCAAAAACCCCGATCTCAAAAAATTAGCATATTTCATCCAACCAATAAAAAAGTGCTTTTAATACAAAAAAAGCCAACCTTCAAATAATTGTGTTCAGTGATGCACTCAATACTTGGTCGGGAATCCTTTTGCAGAAATGACTGCTTCAATGCGGCGTGGCATGGAGGCAATCGGCCTGTGGCACTACTGAGGTGTTATGGAGGCCCAGGATGCGTCGATAGCAGCCTTAAGCTCATCCACAGTGTTGGGTCTGGTGTCTCTTGACTTTCTCTTCACAATATCCCACAGATTCTCTATGGGTTTCAGGTCAGGAGAGTTGGCAGGCCAATTGAGCACAGTAATACCATGGTCAGTAAACCATTTACCAGTGGTTTTGGCACTGTGAGCAGGTGCCAGGTTGTGCTGAAAAATGAAATCTTCATCTCCATAAAGCGTTTCAGCAGATGGAAGCATGAAGTGTTCCAAAATCTCCTGATAGCTAGTTGCATTGACCCTGCCCTTGATAAAACACAGTGGACCAACACCAGCAGCTGACAAGGCACCCCAGACCATCACTGACTGTGGGTAGTTGACACTGGACTTCAGGCATTTTGGCATTTCCTTCTCCCCAGTCTTCCTCCAGACTCTGGCACCTTGATTTCCGAATGACATGCAAAATTTGCTTTCATCCGAAAAAAGTACTTTGGACCACTGAGCAACAGTCCAGTGCCGCTTCTGTGTAACCCAGGTCAGGCGCGTCTGCCGCTGTTTCTGGTTCAAAAGTGGCTTGACCTGGGGAATGCGGCACCTGTAGCCCATTTCCTGCACACGCCTGTGCACGGTGGCTCTGGATGTTTCTACTCCGGACTCAGTCCACTGCTTCCACAGGTCCCCCAAGGTCTGGAATCGGCCCTTCTTTCACTTTTTCATTCCCACAGACGTCCCACTGAGGTGCCTTGATACAGCACTCTGGGAACAGCCTATTTGCTCAGAGATTTCTTTCTGTGTCTTACCCTCTTGCTTGAGGGTGTCAATGATGGCCTTCTGGACAGCAGTCAGGTCGGCAGTCTTACCCATGATTGCGGTTTTGAGGAATGAACCAGGCTGGAAGTTTTTAAAAGCCTCAGGAATCTTTTGCAGGTGTTTAGAGTGAATTGGTTGATTCAGATGATTAGGTTAATAGCTCGTTTAGAGTACCTTTTCATGATATGCTAATTTTTTGAGACAGGAATTTTGGGTTTTCATGAGCTGTATGCCAAAATCATCAGTATTAAAACAATAAAAGACCTGAAATATTTCAGTTGGAGTGAAATGAATCTAAAATATATGAAAGTTTAATTTTTATCAATATATTACAGAAAATAATGAACTTTATCACAATATGTTCATTTTTTGAGAAGGACTAGTATATATATATATATTCCATTCTTCATCCTCTTCAATGCCCTCCTCACTTCACCCTTACTAATCTTTGCTACTTCCTGGTCCTCAACAGTCACCTCTTCTACTCTTTTTTCTCTCTCATTTTCCTCATTCATCAGCTCTTCAAAGTACTCTTTCCATCTTCCCAGCACACTTCTTTCATCAGTCAATACATTTCCCTCTCTGTCCTTTATCAATCTAAATCTAGGTCTCCCTGTACTCCTGTTTACTCTCCTTGGTTTTCTCAATGTCCCACTTCTTCTTAACTAATCTCTTCCTTTGTACACACTCCTGCACTTCCTCATTCCACCACCAAGTCTCCTTATCCAACATTCAAAGTCCCTACTTTCAGTCCTAGACTCATGCCTTTCCTCTTCTCTCTCTGGCAACGGACACGCCTCCCGCCTCTCCTTCTTCGACGTCTTCGACCAACAGTAGTCCAATTTCCATCCGCACCCTGTTGGTTGACGGCACTGATGGCGGTCGTTGTTAACCCAGGCCTCGACCGATCCGGTATGTGATTCTTTCTTGTGATTCGCATAGTTTATTTGGCATTTGTTTTACGCCGGATGCCCTTCCTGACGCAACCCTCTGCATTTATCTGGGCTTGGGACCGGCGTGAGGGAGAGTAACTGGTTTGTGCCCCCCTCACGGCTGCATTTTTACAGGCCGTGCATGGTTTTGCAAAACAGGGCCGAGCTGGGATACAAAGACGTGTTTATTCAAATCTCAGAGAATAAAAAGTGAAAAACATTTTTGTCCAACATTTACTATTTACATCACAACAGTACAGTAAATAGCAACATGTTCAAGACTGTGTATGCTGCATTAGGAGGAAGAGAAAAGATGCCAATGAGAGTTGGAGGCACACAGTGGGTAACACATACTCTGCATGCTTTGGAGAACTTAACCACTGCTTACAAAGCGACATCCACTCATCTAGCTCAGGTATACACACACACACACACACACACATTCATTAGATATTATATATATATATATATATATATATATATATATATATATATATATATACACACACACACACATATATATAGAAACACACACATACATATTATATATATATATATATATATATATATATATATATATATATATATATATATATATATATATATATATATATATATATATATATATATACTATATATATATATAAAATGCAGCCGTGAGGGGGGGCACAAACCAGTGTCTCTCCCTCACGTAGGTCCCAAGCCCGGATAAATGCAGAGGGTTGAATCAGGAAGGGCATCCGGCGGAAAACAAATGCCAAATAAACTATGCGAATCACAAGAAAGAATGCCATACCAGATCGGTCGAGGCCCGGGTTAACAACAACCGCCATCAGTGCTGTCAATCAACAGGGTGCTCATGGAAATTGGACTACTGTTCGTCGAAGACGTCGAAGAAGGAGAGGAGGGAGGCGTGTCCGTTGCCAGAGAGAGAAGAGGAAAGGCATGAGTCTCAGACTGAAAGTAGGGACTTTGAATGTTGGAACTATGGCAGGAAAAGGTAGAGAGCTGGCTGACATGATGCAGAGGAGGAAGGTGGGCATACTGTGTGTTCAGGAGACCAGGTGGAAAGGTAGCAAGGCTAGAAGCATAGGAGCAGGGTTTAAGCTGTTTTATCATGGTGTGGATGGGAAGAGAAATGGAGTCGGAGTCATCTTGAAGGAGGAGTTTGTCAGGAATGTTCTAGAAGTGAAATAAGTGTCAGACAGAGTGATGAGTCTCAAGTTCGAAATTGAAGGTGTGATGGTCAATGTTGTTCGTGCTTATGCCCCACAGACAGGATGTGAGCGAGAACAGAAGGAGAGACTCTGGAGGAAGTTAGAAGAAGTGATGCAGAGTACCCCCAGAGGTGAAAGAGTGGTCATTGGGGCAGACTTCAATGGACATGTTGGTGCAGGAAACCGAGGGGACGAGGAAGTGATGGGTAGGTTTGGTATCCAGGACAGGAACGCAGAAGGACAGATGTTGGTAGATTTTGCAAAAAGGATGGAAATGGCTGTGGTGAATACTTTCTTCCAGAAGAGAGAGGAGCATAGGGTGACTTATAAAAGTGGAGGTAGGAGCACACAGGTAGACTACATCTTGTGCAGGCGATGTAATTTAAAGGAAGTCAGTGACTGAAAAGTAGTAGCGGGCGAGTGTGTTGCCAAACAGCATAGGATGGTGGTGTGCAGGATGATGCTGATAGTGAGGAAGGTGAAGAAGGCAAAGGCAGAGCAGAAGACAAAGTGGTGGAAGCTGAAAAAGGAAGAGTGTCGGGTTGTCTTCAAGGAGGAGTTAAAACAGGCTTTGGGTGGTGCTTCCAGATGACTGGACAACTACAGATAATGTGATCAGGGAGACAGGTAGGAGAATACTTGGTGTGTCACCTGGAAGGAAAGTAGATAAGGAGACTTGGTGGAATGAGGAAGTGCAGGAGTGTGTACAAAGAAAGAAGTTAGCGAAGAAGAAGTGGGACATTGAGAAAACCGAAGAGAGTAAACAGGAGTACAGGGAGACACAGCGTAAGGGGAAGGTAGTGGTGTCAAAGGCCAAACAGAGGGCGTATGATGACTTGTATGCTCGGTTGGAAAGTAAAGAGGAAGAAAATGATTTATTCAGGTTGGCACAGCAGAGAAATAGAGATGGGAAGGACGTGCAGCAAGTTAGACAAGATTCCCCATGGACTATGATGTTTGCAGATGACATTGTGATCTGTAGTGAGAGCAGAGAACAAGTGCAGGAAAATCTAGAGAGGTGGAGGTATGCCCTGGAAAGGAGGGGAATGAAGATTAGCCTCAGTAAGACGGAATACATGTGCATGAATGACAAGGACCAAAGAGGAACAGTGAGATTACAGGGAGCAGAGATAAGAAAGGTGGAGGATTTTAAGTACTTTGGCTCAAAAATCCAGAGCAATGGAGAGTGTGGAAAAGAGGTCAAGAAGCGTGTGCAGGCAGGTTGGAATGGTTGGAGAAAAGTGTCTGGTGTGATGTGTGATTGGAGGGTATCGGCAAGAATGAAAGGAAAAGTGTACAAGACGGTGTTGAGGCCAACGATGTTGTATGGGTTAGAAACAGTGGCCCTGGGGAAAAGACAGGAGGCAGAGTTGGAGGTAGTAGAGATGAAAATGTTGAGGTTCTCTTTGGGAGTAACGAGGATGGATAGGATTAGGAATGAGCACATCAGAGGGACAGCACATGTAAGACGTTTTGGAGACAAAGTCAGAGAGGCTAGATTGAGATGGTTCGGACATGTACAGAGGAGGGATAGTGAGTATATTGGTAATAGGATGCTGAGGCTGGAACTACCAGGCAAAAGGCCTTGAGGAAGACCAAAGAGACGATTCATGGATGTGGTGAAGGAGGACATGAAGGTCGTTGGTGTAAGAGAAGAAGATGCAAAGGATAGGGTGAGATGGAGGCAGATGATACGCTGTGGCGACCCCTGAAGGAAAAGCTGAAAGGAGAAGAAGAAGAAGAAGATGCACGGCCTGTAAAAGGGCTTGTTGCTCCTTTAATTTAGCGACCACACCTGATTTCTTTATCATCACTGCCACGCCGTCACTTCCAAAGCCAACAAGCCGACCCATCAAGTCTTTTTTTTTTTTTTTTTTTAACCTGTCAGTGTGCAGATAGATTTTTATATTGCTGACATGACATGACCAGCTTCACCCTTTCCCAATGCTTCTAATCTGGAAAATCTTACTTGCCCCTCCCCTTTCACGGCCCACCTGACATAAACAACCTCTTGTTCAGTCACTGATGAATCTGTGCTCCCATCACACATGATGCTGATGTATTTTACACTTCGTACAGATTCACCTATTTTAATCCGCTCACATTCAGCTCTATCATGTGAGGAAATCTTGGTGGATTTATGGTTCCTACGGGTCTCTCCTATGTCTGGACCCTTCATCTCATCGAACTCACACTGCTGTATGGAATCTGTGAAAGGCTGTGCACACTCTTCATTCCCATGACACGTTCTGAACATGATCATCAACCTATCAAACGTCACCTTATTCAACGTTTCAATCGTTTTCTCAGGTGAGCTGCTGCCAACAACAGCCGTACGGGGACAATCTGAGCAACCTCGGCCCAACGGTGATCTTTATTCTCCTCTTGTGCAACACTTTCAGACTTTAAATTACAGCTTCCATCTACAAACACAGATTTCTTGGTCACATGGCGGGTCTTGTGTTTTGTTCACCCTGTTCTGTTGTTTTTACAAGTCGGGAGGCCGCATCATAAGCGTAGTCCAAGCCGACCGTGATCCCATATGGGCTTGTAAAGCCGTTGGTGTTTGTCCGCCTCATTTTTTATCAGCGGCCTCTTCCGACTGGGGTCGCTTTTCCATGTCACGGCTGGCGGCTTCACACCTTTTAGGAAATTCCACATGAAGTGGTTTTGACAGTTGAATATTTCAACAATAATGTGTTTACACGGATGATAATGTGGTCATGAGGAAGGAAATCTGCTGTTCATATCGCGTGAGAACGTGAGCTTCAGCGAGACGCATCATATACATACGGAGTGGAGATAAACGCCCCGACATGAGGTTTTTACTTTGAGGAACGTTGGAAGTATTTCTGACGAGTTGGTTTGACGATGTGCTTGAGTATTTTATTTTTTTCATATTTTAGATAAGCAAGCCAGTCGCTTTTAATTTTTTGAAAATAAATTTTCAATGAGCCCACCATGCTGGTGACTGAACTAACTCGCTAAATGAGAAATGGAGTCGCCTCGGGCAACCGAACCACCGGGAATTTCCAGCCATGTTTTTCATGAAAATCTAACAGTCACCACTTTAGCTGCAATTGTTCAGTTCTTTTCAAAATAAATAATATTTGTAAATAAAAATAAATGTTAGTTGCAATCAGTACAGAATAAATATAAATCATTAAAGTTGTGTGTATAATGTTCAGTGAAGTCCAGAGAAAGAGATCAGAACCACCAGCACCCAGCTGTATCTCCATGAAGAGTGAAGTGTCTATGGATAAGCCTCTGACGTTTAGAGATGGAACCTCATCACTTCTCCACAGGTAACATCTCCTCACTGAGAGTCTCAATTAAAGGAAAATATAACCAGATACACTACAGGTGCAGTGTTTTCTTATTGATTTTGTTTATTTGTTCACATCCCAAACAGCTCGACAGGAAATGATAAAGAATCATTCGAGTGAAAATATAGCAGTTTTTTTTTTTTTTTGGTTATTTTTTTCTCCACTTTCATGGTGTTCCTTTATCCTGTTGTATTTATAATAATAATAATAATAATCAGATATAATTTTTGTTGACAGTGTTGTCCAGGCAGGAGAAGGAATAGAACAGATGATCCCAGATCCAGGGTAAGATCAAACCCAACATCATGACTGTCACTGACATGCTGGGGTTATAAACCTCTCTGCTGTTATTAACTACACATCAGATTATATAAACCATACAGTAGATTCAAACCCAGACTGAGAACATCATAAAGAGCTCTCTGTGGGAACGGATCAGAAATAATGTGAGATTAAAGTGTAATAATTGGACTCCGTGTCTCACCACATCTTCCTACTTCACTGTATCACAGACTTGATCTAGAATCTGCTGCTGGAAATGAAGTCCAGAAAAAGTTCCAGTTGAATCTGATGAAGAAGTTTGAGTGTTTGAATGGAGTGATGATGAACCTGGGAACCCAAACCCTGCTGAATGACATCTACACAGAGCTCTACATCACAGAGGAGACGGTGGAGATGTCAATAAAGAACATGAGGTGAGACAGATCGAGGCGGCGTCCAGGAGAACAACAGCAGAGGAAGCGCCAATCAAATGTAACGACATCTTTAAACCCTCATCTGAACAAGACGAACCCATCAGAACTGTGCTGAACAAGACTGTGTCTGAACAAGAAGAACCCATCAGAACTGTGCTGTCGAAGGGAGTCGCTGGCATCGGAAAAACTGTCTCTGTGCAGAAGTTCATCCTGGACTGGGCTGAAGGGAAAACCAATCAGGACGTCCAGCTGATATTTCCACTTGCTTTCAGAGAGCTGAATCTGATGAAGACCCAGAAACTGAGTCTCATGGAGCTCCTTCATGTCTGTTTTAAGGAAATAAAAGAAACAGAAATGTCCAGATTTAAAAAGGTTCTGTTCATTTTTGACGGATTGGACGAGTGTTGTTTTCCTCTGGATTTCCGGAACACAGTGAGAGTGAGTGATGTAACTGAATCAGCATCGGTGGATGTGCTGCTGATAAACCTGATCAGAGGGAACCTGCTTCCCTGTGCTCTCATCTGGATCACCTCCCGACCAGCAGCAGCGGATCAGATCCCCTCTGAGTGTGTCCACCGGGTCACAGAGGTAAGAGGGTTCAATGACCCCCAGAAGGAGGAGTACTTCAGGAAGAGGATCAGTGATCAGAACCTGGCCAAGAACATCATCACACACCTGAAGTCATTACGAAGCCTCTACATCATGTGCCACATCCCCGTCTTCTGCTGGATTTCAGCCGCGGTTCTGGAAAGAATGTTGGGTGGAGCAGAGAGAGGAGAGATCCCCAAGACTCTGACTGAAATGTACACACACTTCCTCTTCATTCAGATCAACATCATCAGAGAAAAGTACTCAGAGAAGCAGGAGAGTGATGAAGCGATGCTTCTTAAACTGGGACGACTGGCTTTTCAGCAGCTAGAGGAAGGAAACCTGATCTTCTATGATGAAGACCTGAGAGAATGTGGCATTGATGTGAGAGAAGCAGCAGTGTACTCAGGTGTGTGTACGCAGTTCTTCAGAGAGGAGTTTGGGCTTCACCAGAGTAAAGTGTACTGTTTTGTACATCTGAGCATTCAGGAACATCTTGCAGCTCTGTATGTGCACCTGACCTTTATGATGGAAAAGAGAAATGTTCTTAAAAATAATCAGGAATCAAATAAAATCTCACATTTACTCCAGAGTGCTGTAGATCAGACCTTAGACAGTCAGACTGGACACCTGGACCTGTTCCTTCGTTTTCTTCTGGGTCTCTCACTGGAGTCCAATCAGAAACTCTTACATGCCTTTGGAATACAGACATGGAGTGACATCCAGAGCAGAGAGGAAACAGTTCAGTACCTTAAAGAGATGATCAGTGAAGATCTTCCTCCAGAGAAATCCATCAATCTGATCCACTGTCTGAATGAACTGGGTGATGATTCTCTGCAGGAGGAAATCCAGCACTACCTGAAATCTGAAAAACAAAGTGAACTCTCTTCTTCTCAGTTGTCTGCTCTGGTGTTTGTGTTACTGACACCAATACAGGAAATGGAGGAATTTGACCTGAGTAAATATTTGAGGAGAGAGAAGATAACAGAAACTGTTCTCATGAAGATGATGCCTGTGATTGCAGCATCCAGAAAAGCAATGTAAGTAAATCTGAATTCAACTGTTCGACTGTTAGAGTGTCAGAGACAGAAACTGGAAATACACTGAAATATGTACTGTGGGATGTTTGGATCTGAAGGTAACGCTGGGTGGAGATAATGTAAATAGATCAGAGAGAGATGAGAGAATAAACATCAGATGAACACATGAAAGATTAAATGAAGGAATTAATGTGGAATGTAGCAAATTTCATTCAGAAGGGAAACAAATTTATGAAGTCATGGCTTTGTATTAGAAAGTACAAGAAGATCCCACAAGTTATGCGACTCATCAATAGGAATTTCATACCGAATTGGTAGAGACCCGAGTTAACAATGACTGCCTTCAGTGCTGTTAACTAACCGGGTGCTGGGGGAAACTGGAGTATTGTTGGTTGAAGAAGGATAGGTGGGGGGCATGTCTATAGGCAGAGAGAGAAGAGGAAAAGCATGAGACTAGGACTGAGACTAGGGACTTGAATGTTCCAACTGTGACAGGAAAAGGTAGAGAGCTGGCTGACATGATGCAGAGGAGGAAGGTGGACATACTGTGTGTTCAGGAGACCAGGAGGAAAGGTAGAAGAGTGGAAGAGAAATGGAGTAGAAGTCATCTTGAAGGAGGGGTTTGTCAGGAATGTTCTAGAAGTGAAAAGATTCAGACAGAGTGATTAGTCTCAAGTTAGAAACTAAAGGCATGATTTTCAATGTTGTTAGTGCTTATGCCACACAGGCAAAATGCGAGCTAGAAGAGAAGGCGAGATTCTGGAGTGGGTTAGATGAAGTGATGCAAAGTACCCCCAGAGGTGAAAGAGTGGTCATTGGTGCAGACTTCATTGGTGCCCATTTTTAAGAATAAGGGATATGTGCAGAGTTGTAGAAACTACAAAGGGATAAAGTCGATGAGCCATTCAATGAAGTTATGGGACAGAATAGTGGCAGCAACAGGTCAGCATTTATGAACAACAGTTTGGTTTCATGCCAAGAAAGAGATTGACTGTAGTGAGAGCAGATAAGTGGAGTAAAATCTAGAGAGGTAGAGGTATGCCCTGGAAAAAAGAGGAATGAAGGTTAGCCTCAGTAAGACAGAATACATGTGTGTGAACGACAAGAACCCAAGAGGAACAGTGAGGTTAAAGGGAGCAGAGATAAACAAGGTGGAGGATTTTAAGTACTTAGGCTCAACAATCCAGAGCAATGGAGAGTGTGGAAAAGAGGTCAAGAAGCGTGTGCAGGCAGGTTGGAATGGTTGGAGAAAAGTGTCCAATGTGATGTGTGATAGGAAGGTATCAGCGGGAATAAAAAGAAAAGTGTACAAGACGGTGATTAGGCCAGCGATGTCGTATGGTTTAGAAACAGTTGCACTGAAGAAAAGACAGGAGGCAGAGCTGGAGGTCGCAGAGATGAAAATGTTCAGGATGGACAGGATCAGGAATAAGCACATCAGAGGGACAGCCCATGTAAGAGGTTTTGGAGACAAAGACAGAGAGGCTAGATTTGAGATGGTTTGGACATGTACAGAGGAGGGCTATATTTGTAGTATGATGCTGAGGTTAGAACTGCCAGGCAGAAGGCCTAGAGGAAGACCAAAGAGAAGATTTATTGATGTGGTGAAGGAAGACATGAAGGTAGTGGGTGTAAGAAAAGAGGTGCAGAGGATAGGGTGAAATAGAGACAGGTGATTCGCTGTGATGACCCCTGAAGGGAAAAGCCGTACGGAAAAGAAGGAGATCCCACAAGCTTCCCAAATTCCATACAGGTCTGTTAAACTGTATATGAGGCACGATCCTGAGTTACACATGGTGGTGCTATGGAGTCAGAAGGCCACTCATGGGAACGTAGAACATTAAGTGGACAAACTCAAGAACACTTTAATTTTATTCATGTTCTTTTAGTATCGTGTCAGCGCCCAGAATTACTGTACTACAGGTTTACTTTTTTTAATGTACTAAATATTTTGTTATTGATCTATTATTAGTTTTACTAAAGGCATGCTTAAATGTAACAAAGTGGACTAACTGTAGTATTTATACTTTCTCTAAATCCTTTCTCACTATCAAATCGATGTGATCCACAAGTGCTGATGTTCCACCTTTTCTTCATTTTTTTTTTTTTTCTGCTCAGTGCAGGGGTGAGACAATGTAAATTGCCAAGGAAACGCACCCTGTGGAAACGATCCTTGCCTATCATGGTCCAAAAAATGACCTAGCTAGTATTTACTTTGATGTTTTATGATATTCCTCCATACTTTTCAAGCGATAGACATTAGGTACCCAGACAATGCTAGTGATTACACTGTGGATATTATGGATATCAACCATAATTCAGCAGTGAGGAGCTCAAATAGAGCACTTCATCAATTATCCTACGACTCAGAAACATTGATTGATTGATTGATTGATTCATTCATCCATTTTCTTAACCACTTAAACCTAGTTAGGGTTGCAGGGATGCTGGTGTCCATCTCAGCCAAATCCAGGCAAGGACAAGGTACACCCTGGACAGCTTCACAGGCCATCGCAAGGCCATCACTCACACAACCACAGATGCTCACACCGAGGGGGAGATTTGGAACAACCAGTTTGCTTACAGTGCATGTTTTTAGACTGTGGCAGGAAACCGGAAGGAAACTCAGGCAGGCATAAGGACAACATGTAAACTCCACACAGAAACGCCTGAGCTGGCTGAACTCAGTCCTTCTGGCTGTGAAGTGGACGTTCTAACCACTACACCACCATGAAGCCCAGAAACATACAGAAAAGTTTAATGTAATTATTTTGTATAGTTGTTTTTATGTTAAAGGACAGTTGGGTGCTGTATGATATAAAGACGCTCCCCAGCTTACGAACGGGTTAGGTTCCAGACGGCTGTTTGTTAGATGAATCTGTAAGTTGTTACAGGGCATTCTTTAGAGGGGAACGTATGTTTAAACCTTGTATAAGTAACCTGTACAAGTTTGTACTATACAATCTCTCTCTCTCTCTCTCTCTCTCTCTGTTATAAAATGAGATGGTTCAGTGAAAACTTTAAGGATTTCATGGTAATTTTTAATGTTTTATTTTATTTCCTTCAGTATCAGCTGTGATAGAATTGGAGTGAAAAGTTGGTCAGTTCTGGTCTCAGCACTCAGTTCAGAAACCTCCAATCTGAGAGAACTGCGTCTGGCTGTGAAAGTACTGGATCTGTCCTGGAATAAACTCGAAGATTCAGGAGTGAAGGTGCTATGTAGTGTACTGGAGAATCCTGACTGTAAAGTGGAGGCACTGAGGTAAGATCATCTCTCTGAGAGACACAATAACTCACTAAAGCAGCAGGTGGATACAGTGATGTTTTCACATGAAATTTTCTGGAACAGAACAACATGCACAATAACTATATTCATCAATATGATAATGATTTCACTTCAGAATAATTTACACATTAAATAAATAAACCAATCTTCTTATAATTACATCGTTATAGATTAAAATGTAAAAATAAACAGAATAATTCAATAAAGTTTGATTCATTACATTTGAGGCTAGCAATATTTTTGCAGTTCTATGTCACTGCATCCCACTATTTCTAAATAACGGAGGGTCACGTGACGTGATGTCGGAGGAGTAGTTCATTGTTTGTACTCCTACAGATCGGTACCTTTCCGGTTGTTTTCTTATAGAGAAAACATGATCATTGTGAGTGAACGTCGCAGCTAAGAAGTAGGCGAATGCGTCACACTCAGAAAAACTCAATTCATTATAGAAATCCGTTAAATCACGAGAAGATTAGTCATCTCTGAGCAGCCAAACTAATACTGCAGATGATGCTCTGCCGCCACTTCTGAGTCAAGTTCACATCAACAGCTTGGTTGAGAGACAAACTGCTGAAGTGCTCAAAGGTGTCGAGGTTTTTTCCGATTAAAAAAAAAAATGACGCAGTCCTAAAGAAACTTGAGGAACGCCAAAATCGTCACACTGGATAAACAGATTATAGAAGCTGAAGGCTGCATCTCAAACTTTAAAAACACTTCAGCAATTCACATCACCGGCTTTCTGAGGTTGAGGTCAAGCTGTAAGTGGCCACTGAAAAGATTGATTATTTCGAGAACAGTATTCGGAGGTGTAACATATTGTCCTCGGACTTCCTGAGGGCAGAGAAGATTTCTTCAACACCTTGCTGCCAGAACTACTGCAGTTAGCTTCACAGGAGGATCTGTTCAACTGCATCGGTGTCATCGTACCCGTACATGGCGTCCGCTCTCCGACCGGCGGGCCCAGGCTGTTATCATAAGGCTCCACAACTTCCAGGATACAGTGCAGATAATGCAAGTGGCAAGGAACCACAGTCCCTGGTTTACAAAGGAGCCCAGTCATGATATCTTATGGAAGTAACAGGAATTTTACCCAGTGAAACAACAGCTTAAGGTGAGAGGAATCGTGTTCTCCATGCTGTCTCCAGCCGAGTTCAGGATTAAACACAGCAGACAGGAAAGAGTCTTTAATCATCCTGCCATCCTGGATAAAATGTCACAGCTTCCAACATCTCCCTGTGTGATCCCTGCTGACTGAATGATTCCCTCATATCATTCAACATGTGTTATCGTGATCTCCTACTGAACTTCTCTGGAGATTTCAGGTTTGACTGTTAGAGGAGTGTCTGAGCATAAAACCCAATAATATCCCACTGAGACCAGCACAACCGTCCAATTATTTTTGTCTGTCTCCTCCTTCTTTTTGTTGGTGATAGATCTGCTGTGTGTTGTTGAATGTGCTCTATAGTTAGTCTAGGACATAATCTGGAGGTTAATGCGCTCTGTACTATGGATCATTTCTCTTTGTGAGGCCTAAACATTGATGATTGATCACTAGCTTGCGGGTGATTTCATATGTTTTATCAAATCGAGCTGCGTTCCAATGGATGAGATGTGATGTAGTACCTGCTCCAGCATCTCTTTTAAATGTTAGGAAAGCAATGTTTTTATTTAATTTTTAAAAAATTTAAAAAAAAAAAGGATTGAATTCATCCAGCCGTCCTGCATGAAACACACCAGGCTGCTAATGAGCATTTAAAGCTGAGGTGTGGCTGGGCTGGGCAGAGGTTTAACTCATCTTTTACCAGCAAGGGCAGAGGCGTTGCCATTGTAATAAATAATCATCCGCTCTCATCTACCATCCAAATTATTTCTCATAAGTCTGTTAGATCTGCTCCGTTAAAAGTCCCTCAGTAGATAATCATTGTGGTTGTTGAATTTTTACTTTCCCCAGTACAGTCCACTGATTTTATCCCACAAGTTGTGTTTGCTGATTGGATTGGTGAGAATATCATAGCCAGAGATATTAACTCATACTTTTCCTCAGTGATGGATAATTCCCCTCCAGTACAGAATTAAATGTCTCAGATGTCTCAGACTTTATCAGATACCTGCACTGAGCTTAATTTAGTGGATCCACAGCGTGTTTGCATCCTAATGATAAAACATTTCCCTTTTATTCTGGTGAACATCACTCGAACTTAACTGACCCCGAAAATCTCATTCAGGAATGTGGAGGGCTGCAGTATTGGATACATTATTATATGTTACACAATTTTCTCTTTGATTAATGATGTAACTTTTTTTGTTGTTGTAATTTTAAGGACCCTGTTGGAAATAAGATTTACCAAACTTTATGGGCTAGCCTTGATTTCAACTACACTTATCCGGGGTTTTTATTTAATTATTTTATTTATTGATTTAATTAATTTTATTTGTTATTCTACATTTGTATAACTAGTTGTTACCAAATTTTTATTTTATATATTATCTATACTTGTTTTTATCTGTTCTTTTTATTTTATTTGTAGATACTTTATATTTTATTTGGGTTTCTAGACTTGAATACCTCATTTTATATCAGTAGTGCAAATAATTTCTCAGTTTACTTTATTTATTAGTAATATATTTGTGTGCATTCTACAAATAATTTTTGCTTTTTATGCCATTTAAGAAATTTAAGAAACCCAAAATTATAAACTATTGTATGGTATAAATTATTATTGACTGATATATCGCACTATACAGGCGCTCCCTGACTTGTGTTCATCCGTTTTACGTTTTTTCGATTTTACGCCCCTCCCCCCCCCAAAAAAAAAAAAAAAAAAAAAAGTCAAATCTTGAGTTCAGACGTACCTACGTAGTACATATGTTATATAGCGTGTTACCCTTGTGTTAAGACGTCGTCTCTGTGATCTGTGTTTACACTATTTTGTGGACTTTTGTAACCCTAAGCAAATATGGTTGGTCAGAAGCATAAGCCTACTAGCATGGGTGCAAGTCTCATACACAGAGATGAATTAACTATCTACTCGGATCGGTGCGATCTACCATGCATACTCAGTTTAAGCAAAGAGAGTTGTAAAATGAATGAAAATCCAAATCCAGGAAAGAACTCTCCGCTCTGCTGGCTCCACATCAGTGCAGGCTGTGTTCTAAATGAGTTCAATGGTGCCCTTGCCCTCTTGAAAGACCGGAAGTCCCTATAACCCACAGCAAATACACTACTTTCACAAGTACACTACTTTTGGTATTGAGCGTGTCACATATTGTAAGCTTGATTGGTTATTTTAAGCTTAATGTAAAGTGATTCGGTATAAATAAGTGACTTATTTGAAATTAATGTTGATATTATTTGATATATTTGGTATTATTTTACAATGTTATGTTTATAATAATTGATTTAGGGTTGTTTTATGAGATACAGTAATGGTATTTATGGATGTATAGTACAGTATGGCGTCATATGTCACATGTCATACATCATATATCACGGTAACAACTTACATTCACTGTCAACTTACGTTCGACTGTCCGGAACCAATTAAAAATGTAAGTCAGGGAGCGTCTGTATGTATAAGTATTATTTTAAAATGTTGAAATCAAATCAAATATAATCCATCCATCAATCAATAAAGTGTTGTGGTTCTGATTCTGATATCAGATCACACACCCATTTATATTACCTTCAATAAAGTGAACCCTGGGTGTGAGAACCAACCTTGGAGATACGGGGCATTTCTGAACCATGGGCCTAATTTTGGTAGTTTTCGAAAAGTGCACTTGGGCTATTTTGAAAAAGAGAATCAGATGCCTGATGTTTCCCTGGGCTGCTGTGGGATACGATGAAAGCCTGTATTCGAAGTGATGATATCTTCCACTGTGAGGAATCAAAAGAACACGGATACAGAATACAAAGTAGGACAGAGCAAAGGAATCTAATCTAATATCCAATTTAATGGATTTATATACATTTAATGCCGCCCCTCTCTTACAAACTGTAAAACAGAACCTTGATAGGCGGTGTAGTTGCTGCGTCCTTGTTGGTTCGTATTTGATCAAAATGAACACCCTCCCTCATCTCCTGTATATTTTTCAGATGAAGCCAGTAATGTATTCAAAGAAAGTTTGTGTAAATGTAAACAGTGCAGTTATCTATATTAAGAAGAGACTCAGGCTGAAATTCAGGTTTGTTTTCCTGTTAAAAATGGAGGATTAGCAGCCCCTTCATTTCCTTTTTACCTGTGGGCGGCACAGTTCTCCTTTATTTTGAAATGGGGTCACGGATGACCCTGGTTCTGTTTGGCTCGGTTGGGAATCAGTCTCTTTAGGTCCGAGACCCTTGCAAAGCTTATCATATATTAATCCTGGCAATGTTGCAGCTCCAGTAAAAGATGACATACTAAACATTAACAGACATTTGGCAAACGGTAGGGAAATCAGAAGGATGCAGAAAATGTTTCTCTTTGCGAATCCCAGATTCACTAGAACCTTGAATTTTAACCTGGACTCATTGCCAGCGCCACTGCCTGGAAGTACAATGGGATCAGAATTGTTGGAGATGTGATTCAGGAAGGTTCAGTTCATATCCAAACAAGTGTAAAGTACATATGATGTTACCGATAGCGACGTCATAAAATTTCTACAAGTTCCTGACTTTATTCTGTGTAAGTTGAAAGATTTCACTGGAGGTTTGGCTTTTTCCCCTATTGATTCAGATTTTTATTCTTTGATTCTGTAATAATATAAATTTATATTGTTATATAAATGCACTACCCAGGCGATGGAGAACCAGGTTTATTCCCCCTGTGTAGTGCACTATAAGGAGATTTTAAACCAGGATAAAAATCTGGTGTTGAAGGACGTGGCATTGTGTCTCTGCAGGCTGGTGGATTGTGGTGTTTCAGATGAAGGTTGTGCTGCTCTGACTTCAGCTCTGAGCTCAAACCCCTCACACCTGAGAGAACTGGATCTGTCCTCTAATAAACTCGGAGATTCAGGAGTGAAGATTCTCTCTGCTCTACTGGAGGATTCTCTCTGTGAACTGGAGATACTCAGGTAAGATCAGCAATTATTGTGCAGTTCTATTTTAATTCAGAGCAATAATTGTAAATGACAGCAGTTACAGCTACAGGCGGCCTGGGCTCCACCTATTTGGAATCCTGGCCCACCCAAGAGCTCTATTGTACCTCAGTTACCAAACCCCAATTCTCCCCCTCGAGGATCAGTGGTTTTAAGAAGCTGCACTGAGTGGTGTTATTCAGTAACTTTTCTGTGTGGTGTGGAGTCATGCAACAGACTTGTTCAGAAAGAGTGTCCTAGCTCCCGAGTGAGATATCGATAAGGTACATGATTATTAACCCAGAGATCGCAAGTTCAAATCTGAGTTAATGCCATGGCCAGGAGTCCATAGGAGCTAATTGGCCGAGCCCCCACAGGAGGGAGATATGGCATGCACTCAGTTCCCTGTCACTCATAGCACTCTCCAGCCAATCATGGTCATTCGTATGACGGGGTGGATAACGCTTTCCTTCCGAGTGTATTAGACCATTCTCAAAATATGCATACGGAGCAGTTTGAAAACAGGCGGATGGCACTGCATGTCACAGAGGGGGCGTGTGCATGCTTTCGCCCCTCCCTGGATGGTGGTGGTCTTGTGATAGGGAAGGCAATTTTTGATGGATGGGAATTGGACATGACTGAAATTTGGGAGAACATGGGCAAAAATACAAAAAATAAAGAGCTTTCCTTCTCTCAACCAGACACCACCTCGTGACCTTTCTCAGTCTAATCAGAGGTAGTGCAGCACAACTCTTGGTCTCTCTGCTGATGGAACTACAACATTTCATAGTGTGAGTCTGCTCATTACCCCCTTCCTGTTGTTGTCAGGAACTGTTAGATTAATGTAAACATGTTCGATGTTCAATGGTAAACATGTCCACCACATAGCAAAAAGCTCCTGAGTTCGAGTTCCGGGTCAGCAAGGGAATTTCTGTGTGGAATTTGAAAGGAAACTCTATGCTTGTGTGGGTTTTCTTGGGGTTCTCATGTTTTCTCTCATCTCTCCATAATAGGGTGGAGTGAAACATATACTAGTCCTTCTCAAAAAATTAGCATCTTGTGATAAAGTTCATTATTTTCTGTAATGTACTGATAAACATTAGGCTTTCAAATATTTTAGATTCATTACACACAACTGAAGTAGTTCAAGCATTTTATTGTTTTAATATTGATCATTTTGGCAAAAAAGTAAAGAAAACCAAAAATCCCTATCTCAAAAAATTAGCATATTTCATCCAACCAAAAAAAAAAAAAGTGTTTTTAATACAAAAAAAGGCAACCTTCAAATAATTATGTTCAGTTCTGCACTCAATACTTGGTCGAGAATCCTTTTGCAGAAATGACTGCTTCAATGCGGCGTGACATGGAGGCAATCAGCCTGTGGCACTGCTGAGGTGTTACGGAGGCCCAGGTTGCTTTGATAGCGGCCTTAAGCTCATCCACAGTGTTGGGTCTGGTGTCTCTCAACTTCCTCTTCACAATATCCCACAGATTCTCTATGGGTTTCAGGTCAGGAGGGTTGGCAGGCCAATTGAGCACAGTAATACCATGGTCAGTAAACCATTTACCAGTGGTTTTGGCACTGTGAGCAGGTGCCAGGTCGTGCTGAAAAATTAAATATTCATCTCCATAAAGCTTTTCAGCAGATGGAAGCATGAAGTGCTCCAAAATCTCCTGATAGCTAGCTGCATTGACCCTGCCCTTGATAAAATACAGTGGACCAACACCAGCAGCTGACATGCCACCCCTGACCATCGCCGACTGTGGCTACTTCACACTGGACTTCAGGCATTTTGGCATTTCCTTCTCCCCAGTCTTCCTTCAGACTCTGGCACCTTGATTTCCGAATGACATGCAAAATTTGCTGTCTGTCTTCCTTTCGGCTTTTTTCCCTTTTTTTACTCGAGTCGCCTCAGCGAATCATCTGATTCGCAAGTTTGATTTGGCAGAGGTTTTACGTCGGATGCCCTTCCTGTCACAACCCTTTTTAGCAAGGGACAGAAACACGCTGACGACTTTGCAGCCTACTCTTTACGAAAGTCAGCAATGGTTCTTTTACATGCCTCACACCATAGACAGTGAGAGACATGGCCCTCCTTTGATAACCCAGTTAGCTGCACTGGGGGGGACAGTGACAACCTTGTGGAGAGTGGGACTTGAACCCCCAACCTTTGGATCAGCGATCCAGCGCCCTATACCACTAGACCACCACTGCCCCCGACATGCAAAATTTGCTCTCATCCGAAAAAAGTACTTTGGACCACTGAGCAACAGTCCAATGCTGCTTCTTTGTAGCCCAGGTCAGGCGTTTCTGCCGCTGTTTCTGGTTCAAAAGTGGCTTGACCTGGGGAATGCGGCACCTGTAGCCCAGTTTTTTTTTTTAAAGACAATATATGTTAATACTGTGCCAAACTGCCTAAAACATATGTTTTTGATAATTCTTCTTCTTCTTTTACTTTCGGCTTTTCCCTTCAGGGGTCGCCACAGCGGATCATCTGCCTCCATCTCACCCTATCCTCTGCATCTTTTTCTCTTACACCAACTGCCTTCATGTCCTCCTTCACCACGACCATGAATCATCTCTTTGGTCTTCCTCTAGGCCTTCTGCCTTGTAGTTCCAATCTCAGCATCCTACTACCAATATACTCACTATCCCTCCTCTGTACATGTCCAAACCATCTCAATCTAGCCTCTCTGACTTTGTCTCCAAAACATCTTACATATGCTGTCCCTATGATGTGCTCATTCCTGATCTTATCCATCCTCGTTACTCCCAATGAAAACCTCAACATTTTCTTTTCTGCTACCTCCAGCTCTGCCTCCTGTCTTTTCCCCAGGGCTACTGTTTCTAAACCATACAACACCGCTGGCCTCAACACCATCTTGTACACTTTTCCTTTCATTCTTGCAGATACCTTCCTATCACACATCACACCGGACACTTTTCTCCAACCATTCCAACCAGCCTACACACGTTTCTTCACCTCTTTTCCACACTCTCCATTGCTCTGGCTTGTTGAGCCTAAGTACTTAAAATCCTCCACCTTCCTTATCTCTGCTTCCTGTAACCTCACCGTTGTATTTTGTCTTACTGAGGCTAACCTTCATTCCCCTCCTTTCCAGGGCATACCTCCACCTCTCTAGATTTTAGATTTCTTTAGATGTAGTTTTTGATAATATAGAAGCAAATTGGATTACTATATCAGAATTAAACATTAAACATTTTCTGTAAAAATGCCCAAATATGGTCATTTTCATCGCTCTTAGGGGAGCCCAAGATATCAACTTATCAAGAACTTTTAAAATTATTTAGATGACACCTCTCCACATCTTTTTATTGCTGTTCCAAGTAAAAGTAATCTAAAATTTATTTTTTCACAACTTTTACTCCACCCTAATCCATAATTCTATTTAAGAATTAATGCTGCAATGGGGTTGGAGAGGACAGACAGTCTAAAATCAGACATGTCACCTTAACAAATAAACCCAAATATACCCCCATTTCACTGGAGCAAGTAAAAATATTGTCATCCATAAACGTTCATAATTATTAATTATTCCCTCATCTTCCGTGTTATTCTGTCTGATTCCATATCTATTCCTTAAGTCTTCCTCCACTTCTGGCAGACAAATCTTCCATGGATGTGCTTTTGAACATTTACAGAATAGTTAAGGACAGCACGGAGGAGTTAAGGAACACACAGAACTCACTTCGACTATAAATGCAGGCACAAAGAACCATTCATTCCAAGAGATGCTACAATGCCGAAAGACAACTATCAAGAGGCCATGGTCTCCAACAGTGGAAAACCCAGTGGAAGACCCTGTTCAAAAGTCAAGGTCGACGCCGAGTCGGATGTCGCTTCCGTCGTTGATGCCGATATCACCACTGGCCCAAGCAGGAAGACATGAGTTTATATCAAACTCAATGGCGATGAGGAAAAGCTCATGGTATAGTTCATCCAGGCAAATGAGTGCCTTTACAACAAGAAGCTCTGATCCAGGACGGACAAACATCTGAAAGCCAAGCTCTGGGCTGATCAGGCATCACATACGGAGAAGACTGACAACGAGCTGAAGCAGTGGTTCCAGAGTGTGTGGACGAGGCTGGAAAAACTGAGATGTTGGAAGTCGAGGCAAGCTGACATGAGCATGTCTCAGAGGGACCAGTGGATTTACGACAGCTTTAGCTTCCTATGTCCACACATTGTCGAGGTACAGAGGAGGAACATTGTTTCTCTGAAGGCCAAGATTGCTGCTGCAGGTGGCTGCAATGGTTCCACATCCACGGCCACTGCAGAACCTCCTTTGCCATCAGCATCAGAAGGGGCAGAGGACATTGCACCTATCAACCTCCAGCTGGCAGAAGAAGCGACACCCATCATCCCCCTTGCCACAATGCCTTTTACAACAGCATCCCGCTCCACCTTAACTCAGTCCAGTTGTGGGAAGGCAAAGTCTGAATCTCATGTGTCCACCCTTGACGACAGAGCAAACAGGATTCTAGCAGCAGCTGAACAGCTGGTGAACCAGAGAAGGGAAGTGATGACAGCCTATGACTCCGAGAGGGCCAGTTTCACCAGTTGGGCTGCAGCTGTTCTGATGAATCTCCCAAAACCTGTGTACAGGCATGCAAAGCTAAAGATACAAGAACTGCTGAATCACTGCTTGGGCAGAGCTGAAGCCTTGGAGATGCAGCAGCAGGAGCAACCACCTCCTACACAGCAGCAGTCGCAGCAGCTCCAACCTCAGTGGTATTCACAGCAACACCACCACCACCAGCTTTCTCAGCATCATCAACCACCACCTCTGCACCACCAATGGCATCAGCAGCATTACTGGCAGCCCCCACCGACACAGTGGACCACACAGCTGTCTGATCCACCCATGTCTGTTTGTGGACCTCAAGACGCGAAGTGGGCAACACAACAGAACCCACAACAATCCATGTTGTCAGCAGGAGAGCAGCAACCATAACCCAGCAGACCAGTCAGTTGCCCTCCGGTTGCATGTACATCGACGCTTGTGATCACCCCTGCGGCTAGAGACACAAGTGGAGATGAGCCCAGCCTGTCGAACATTTCCAGTGTGCTCAGACGGTGTTGTGATGACTTAAAGGACTCAAACTCCACCTGAACCGTGAGACTGTTGTATTTTTGATTTCATTTTTTTTTCTGTTTATTAATGTTCATGTAATAACGTTTTGAAGTTAAAATCATTGTGGTTTTGACTTCTGTGCATGTTTTCTAGTTAAGAATGATTTATTGAAGGTGCAAATAAAAGAAATGTATTGACACTAGGCAGTAATAAAACAAAGTTAAAAATTTAAAAAGACTTTAATATAAACAAGAGTCAATAAGAACACACAAACACATCAACAACAGAAACCAGCATATGCATAGATAATTCAATGAAGGGCCCATTGTTCATTGTCACACATTCTCCTGCCTGGTGGCATATGGCTGCCAAAAGACTTTTCCAACTTCACTGTTGAAGCAGAGCTTCAGGTACTCTCTCTGTTTCTTGGCCTCAGTAGTGTCTCTGTTGGGACCCACCACATGTTCCAAGTCATGCAAATTAGCTGTTTCATGCGACTGGCCTGGGATAATGTTGTGTTCATCATTGTCTTGGTCCAAAACTGCATTCTGGGTGACAATGTATCTCATTCTCATGATGTTATGAAGACAGACAGCTGTCTGACGACATCTGGTCCTTGTTGCAGTGTAGACGATTTGGCAAGATGCCAAATGCATTCTCAACGACTTGGTGTGCTCTGGATACCCTGTAGTTGTAAGCCAATTCGTCCTCTGTAAGGGCTCGCCTGGAATATGGCTTTATAAGGCCAATTATTAATAATTAATAATTAAAAACAAAATGCAATATAAAAAAAGTGGTCAACTGAATATAACAGCACAATAGTGCATCCATTTACTCACCATCTTGAAACATCGTCCCCAACAATGAAGTATGGCATGTCATTAGATGTATTCGTGAAGCAACAGCAGCATGTGGAGGAGTTCTAAGTCAGCCATTTCTGAAAGTGTTCCGAATGTACAATTTTCCAGAGGATTTTGACCCATTTTTCGTGTAAAAATGTCAGAGCTCTTCCGTAGACTGCATTTCACACCTTTCTGCCATGATCTTGCAATTGGTGCTGCAGTGAAATGGGGGTAATAAATATCTGTTGATGTATGTGTCCCTCTGTCTTCATTTCATTCTTCTATAGAATTTTTATTTACTGGAAACATTCCCATTATTAACCTGTAGAACCTGATGAACCCAATTTGTGGAGATTTTTATTCTCCATCAGTTTTATAATTCGTCAACATTTTATTCACCAAGAAATTATCAGCAAGTATCTGATTTAGAGACGTGAATGTTGATTCTCCTCAAAATTAAGGTTTTATACTTGACATTATTTTTTTAGTTGTAATTCGTGATGTTTGTTTTTGTCCAGAATTCAGACTTTTTCTTTTCTTCTTGGATTCTGTAATAATATAAATGTATATTGTTATATAAATACAATATACAGGTGATGGAATGCCAGATTTACCCCCTCCCCCCACACACACGTAGTGCACTACAAGTCTCTCTCTCTCTCTCTCTCTCTCTGAATAAAGTTGATGATCAGGCTGTTATTCTCTGTTCAGCTTCAGCTGCTGATAGTTTTTTTTTTTTTTTTTTCCAAGATGGCGCCGGGTGACCTGCAGCCAGTTACAGGAGCTCTTCAGTTTATTTTTCTTTTTTTTCTTTTCTATTGTATATAGGCGTGTTTCTTTATCTTTTTTCAAATTTTCTTTTTCTTTCTTCAATCCTGCATCTGGAAAACATACTTTCATGATGCTTTTGTTCTTCTGTGCACTTTTATTTTCACTTTTTGGATCGGCGTCAGGAAACTCATTCACCGACGGCTCTGAGCAACGCAGGTCTTACACACGTGAGACCCTCCTCGGCCTGCGCGCCCCCGCCCTCCTTCACGCGGAAAAGCCCGTTGTTCCTTTGGAAATACGGAGGAAAAGGAGAGGCTGCAGAGGGGGACGAAAGACGCGGAGGACATGTGTTCCCTCTGTCATCATGGGAAATGTCCGCGCGATCGCCAACAAGACGGAGGAGCTGGCGGCGCTGACCCGGCAGCAGAAGCAGTACCGGGACTGCAGCCTCATGTGTTTCTCGGAGACGTGGCTGAATGAACTCACACCGGACTCTGTGGTTTCTCTTCACGGATTTACACTCGCGCGTGCAGATCGGAGTGTAACGGAGAGCGGTAAGAAGAAAGGAGGGGGTGTGGCGGTCTATGTGAATGAACGATGGTGCCACCCGGCAAACGTGCACGTGAAGGAGCAGCTGTGCACGCGGGACCTAGAGCTGCTCGCGTTAAGCGCACGGCCATATTATCTACCGAGGGAGTTTTCACACGTGATTGTGTTTTGCGTGTACATTCCGCCCTCGGCTGATGCGGCGGCCGCGTGTGAGCGTCTACACAGCGCCGTTAATCAGACACAGACTCGTCAGCCCCGCGCCGTGATTCTGATCAGCGGGGACTTTAACCACGCCCCTCTCTCCGCCTCTCTTCCGGCGTTCACGCCAATACGTGAAGTGCGCCACAAGAGACAATAAAACACTGGACTTACTGTATGCAAATGTGAAGGACGCTACAGCTCCTCCCCTCCCCCACTGGGACGATCAGACCACAACCTGGTCTACCTGCTCCCCAATACACACCCAGGGTGCGAAAGGAACCTGCACAGAAAGAGGTCTGTGAAAGTGTGGACCGAGGAGACCAACGAGAGGCTTAGGGACTGTTTCCAGACCACAGACTGGAGCATGCTCTGTAACTCCTTTGGTGATGACATCGACGGCCTCACACACTGTATCACCGACTACATGAACTTCTGCGTGGACAGCACCGTGCCAACACGGAGAGTACGGTGCTTCTCCAACAACCACCCATGGGTCACCCCTGAGCTCAAAGTCCTCCTGAACCAGAAAAAGAGGGCTTTCATCTCGGCGGACAGAGAGGAGCAGAAGAAGGTCCAGCGTGAGCTCCAGTGGAGGATCAGGAGGGCAAAGAAGGACTATGGGAAGAAGATGGAGGAGAAGCTGGCTCAGAACAACGTGCGGGACGTCTGGAGAGGACTAAAGACCATGTCTGGATTTGGGCAGAGTGTCAGAGGGACAGCTGATGGTGACCAGCGCTGGGCGGATGAACTAAACTGCTACTTCAACAGGTTTGATTCTCCCCCTCCCCTCTGCACCCCTCCCGTTCCCCTCCCCTCTTCACACGTCTCCAGACCAGCTGACACCTCCCCTCCCCAGGCCAACTTCACTTGACTGCTACAGCCCGACAGACACATCCCCTCCCTCTGCAGCCCACCCCAGCCCCCTCTCCCTCACATCAGACCAGGTGAGGAGACAGCTGAGGCGACTAAATCAGAGGAAATCTGAAGGACCTGATGGCATCAGTCCCAGGCTGCTGAGGACCTGCGCAGACCAGCTCTGTGTGGTACTATGCTACCTGTACAACCTGAGCCTCAGCCTGGAGAAGGTTCCAGTCCTCTGGAAGACCTCCTGTGTGGTTCCGGTTCCCAAAACAGCACAAGCGAAGGAACCAGCCCACTACAGACCTGTCGCCTGACCTCCCACCTCATTAAGATCATGGAAAGGCTCCTCCTTGAACACCTCCGCTCTATGGTGAGCCCCACCCTAGACCCGCTGCAGTTTGCCTACAGGCCCAACATCGGAGTAGAAGACGCCGTCATCTACCTTCTGCAGCGGGCACTCACCCACCTGGAGATCGCCGGCAGCGCTGTGAGGGTCATGTTCTTTGACTTCTCCAGCGCCTTCAACACCATCAGGCCAGCGGCGTCTGCGGGGGAAGCTGGAGGACGTGGGAGTGGACGGGCATCTTGCTGCCTGGATTATTGACTACCTTACTAACCGTCCACAGTACGTGCGGCTGCGCGGCTGTAAGTCAAAGGTGGTAGTCTGTAGCACGGGGGCACCGCAGGGCACTGTCCTCTCACCCTTCCTTTTTAACATCTATACCTCGGACTTCATATATAACACAAACAGCTGCCACCTCCAGAAGTTCTCGGACGACTCCGCCATCGTGGGCCGTGTGTCAGAGGGGAACGAGCTGGAGTACCGGTCGGTCATCGTTGATTTCGTGGACTGGTGTGAGCGCAACCACCTGTGCTTGAACACCAGGAAGACGAAGGAGATGGTGGTCGACTTCAGGAGAAACACTCAAACACACACACACACACACTTACTAGTGAACATCCAGGGACAGGACATTGAGACAGTGGACAGTTTCAAGTACCTGGGTGTTCACCTTAACAATAAACTGGACTGGTCCCACAACACCAACGCCCTGTACAAGAAGGGCCAGAGTCGCCTCCATCTTCTGAGGAGACTCAGGTCCTTCGGCGTATGCAGACCTCTGCTCAGGACTTTTTATGACTCTGTGGTAGCCTCTGCAATCCTCTACGCTGCCATCTGCTGGGCCCCGGGCAGCACAGAGCGGGACAGAAAGAGACTGAACAAGCTGGTCAGGAGGGCCAGCTCTGTCCTCGGCTGCCCACTGGACTCTGTGGAGGAGGTGAGTGAGAGGAGGATGGTAGCAAAGCTCACATCCATCCTGTCCAACAGCTCTCACCCACTGCACCAGACTGTCGAGGAGCTGAGCAGCTCCTTCAGTGGACGACTGAGGCATCCTCAGTGCAGGAAGGAGCGCTACCGCGAGGTCGCTCATTCCCACCGCTATCAGACTGTACAACGCCACTTTGTAACTGTCTGTGAAAATACCGTTATGTGCAATAAAAACCCCGTGCACTTTAATCAACCACATCTACCCCACTGACTGTGAACCATATCAACCCATCTACTCTGCACTCAGATACATTACACTTTAATATAGGCCAATCTATAAAGTTGCTCCATTCTTTTCTTTTATTGTTTAGTAATTTATACTATTTATGTATCTATTTATTTATTTACTTATATAATATATGTATGTGTGTATGTTCGTACTTGTATCTATTTTTGCACCCCCTACTGATAGTACCTCAAGAGCCTGTAACAGTGAATTTCTCCATTGTGAGATTAATAAAGCTGTATCTTATCTTATCTTATCTTATCTTAATATCACACACAACAGATGAGAGAACCTTCAGTATGATCATTTTAATTAGATATTAATTAGGATATTAAATTCTCATGTGATTCTGAATAATGAAAGCATTTTACACAAATTTTAAAGGAAATCTTAAATCACGATAAAAATCTGGTTGTGTCTCTGCAGGTTTTTAGATTGTCGTGTTTCAGATGAAGGTTGTGCTGCTCTGACTTCAGCTCTGAGATCAAATCCCTCACACCTGAGAGAACTGAATCTGTCCTGTAATAAACTCGGAGATTCAGGAGTGAAGATTCTCTCTGCTGTACTGGAGGATCATCTCTGTAAACTGGAGATACTGGGGTAAGATCATGCCTCTGAGAGTCAGATGACAAGTTTATCAGTAAGACCCCATTCTCTAATAGTGAGGCTGAAGCAGAAGGTTTAGGTTCATCATCAATGTCTTGAGGAGGAAGATTGACGAATCATCATTGTGCAGTGAAAGAAACAAAGAGTCTTTGGGTCAAATGTTAGCATGTGAGAAGCTGCAGCACAAAGTGAAACTTCATACCACTGCAAAGTGTCTGAAATTACTTTGAAATTTACTCTTCTTCTTTTCCTTTCGGCTGTTCCTTTCAGGGGTCACCACAGAGAATAATCTGCCTCCATCTCGCCCTATCCTCTGCATCTTCTACTCTTACTTCAACTACCTTCATGTCCTCCTTCACCACATCCATAAATCTTCTCTTTGGTCTTCCTCTCGGTCTTCTGCCTGGTAGTTCCAACCTCAGCATCCTACTACCAATATACTCACTATCCCTCCTCTGTACATGTCTGAACCATCTCAATCTAGCCTCCCTGACTTTTGACCTTCATTCCTCTCCTTTCCAGGGCATACCTCCACCTCTCTAGATTTTCCTGCACTTGTTCTCTGCTCTCACAACAGATCACAATGTCATCTGCAAACATCATAGTCCATGGGGAATCTTGTCTCACCTCGTCTGTTAGCCTGTCTATCACCATATCAAACAAGAAGGGGCTCAGAGCTGACTCTTGATGCAGTCCCACCTCCTCCTTTAACTCTTCTGTCACACCGACAGCACACCTCACCACTGTCTTACATCTCTCATACATGTCCTGCACCAATCTAAGATACTTCTTTGCCACTCCAGACTTTCTCATGCAATACCACAGTTTCTCTCTCGACACCCTGTCATATACTTTCTCCAGATCCACAAAGGCACAATGCAGCTCCTTCTGACTTTCTCTGTACTTCTCTATTAACATCCTCAAAGGAAACACTGCATCTGTGGTGCTCTTTCTTGGCATGAAACCAAACTGTTGTTCACAGATGCTGACCTTAGTCTAGCTTCCACTATTCTTTCCCGTAACTTCACTGTATGCCTCATCAACTTTATCCCTCTGTAGTTGCCACAACTCTGCATGCCTCCCTTTGTTCTTAAAAATGGGCACTAGCATACAAGCATTCTCCATTCCTCCGGCATCTGCTTACTCAATAAGACCACGTTGAATGTTCTTGTCAGAAAATCTACTGCTACTTCGCTTAGACACTTCCAGACCTCCACAGGTATTTCATCAGAACCAACTGTCTTTTCAATGCCTAAGTACTGGGGGTTTCAGTCTGCTGGCAAAACTTTGTCTTTGACACTGGTGCTAAGTGCTTTTGATGCCTCATGATTGTTGAGATGAAATAGTAGAAACTGACTTTGTTGTGTTAATTTTGAGGTACTACATGCCAAAGTAATCTTTAAGAGCCGATGTGTCTTTGCTGAGTGTTTCTTCAATTTGTGTCCATGCTTTTGATTGCTGCACTAAGACCCAAGCATCCACATCGCCCAGTTTTAGAGACTTTGTTTCTGGCACAGCATTAATATAGATGTTAAAGAGAGTCGGAGCAATAACTGAGTCTTGTAGAACATCATTCCTTATCTTTCTCAATTTGCTCTTCTCTTTTCCAAGTCCCATGTGGAACTGTCTGATGCCAGTCATTAGGGACAAAGCTTTAATAATTTTCTTGCATGGTATTAGTTTCACAAGCTTCAGTATAAGCCTGTCCATCCGTACTGTATCGTAGGCTGTAGACGGGTCTATCAGGACAGTTCCTGTTTTCAGCTTCTTTTCAAAATCAGCTTCAGAATCAGAATCATTTATTAATGACCACACAACCAAGTTGGTGGAATTTGCTATCGGTACAGCATCATACAACAATGACAGCACACATGAAAACAAGTGATTACAAGCATGATTCATATTGACTACAGACATGACAGACAAAAAAAACACAGACAAGGGTGCAATGTGAATTTAGTGCAAACGGTTCAGAGTTCTTGACTGTTAGTGACTGTAGGGAAAAAAACTGTTTTTGAAACGCGATGTTCTAGTGGGTAGAGATCGATATCGCCTCCTAGAGGGCAGCGGTTGAAACAAATGATGGGCAAGGTGTGAGAGATCAGAGGTAATTTTTTTTTGTGCTCTTAAGATTGAGCGTTTATAATAAATTGATTCGACTGATGGAAGGGGGGTGCCAATGATCCTGGATGATTTAGTCACAATGCACTGTAGTTTTTTCCATGAGTTGCTGTCTAGGCTGCCATACCAAACTGTTACGGAGAGGTGAGAATGCTCTCAATGATGGCGGAATAGAACCGGAGGAGGAGATTTGTTTTCACTCTGAATTTCCTGAGCTGTCTCAGGAAAAACAGTCTTTGGTGAACTTTTTTGTGGATGTAGTCTGTGTTAGCGTTCCATTTTAGTGTACTGTTAATGTGAGTGCCGAGAAATTTGAAAGAGTCAGTTATGGCTATGGGTTCACCAGAGATGTGAATAGGAATTTTGGGAGAGGCTGTGCACCTGAAGTCAATTATTAGTTCCTGTGTTTTGGATGGGTTGAGCTGGAGGTTGTTTTCTTGATACCAGGAGACAGCTTGGGATACTTGTTGACAGTACTGGTGTTTATTATCCATGGTTATGAGTCCAATGATGGTAGTGCCGTCTGCATGCTTAAAAATGAAAACTGAACTGTGATGGGATGTCATATGGTTTGTGTACAGAAAAAAAATCCATGATGAGAGGACGCAGCCCAGGGGGACACCTGTGCTGAGGGTCAAAGGTCGAGATGAGAGGTTACACATCTTAACCCTTTGTTGCCTTTTCCATAGGAAGCTCCATAACCAATGACGTAGACAGGTATTGATGTTCATATCCGTCAGTTTATTAAAGAGGTTGACCAGGTTTATTGTGTTGAAAGCAGAGCTGAAGTCAATAAAATGGATGCGGGCATAGCTGTTCGGTGACTCAAGGTGGTGTAATATGTGGTAGAGGGCCAGGTTGACGGCATCCTCAACAGACCTGTTGGCCCGGTAAGCAAATTGATGAGGGTTGAGCAGGGGGGTAGTGGATGACTTCAGTTGGTTGAAGATAATGCGTTCAAACGACTTCATGACCACGGATGTCAGGGAGATTGGTCTGTAATCGTTGAGACACGAGATCTTTGGTGATTTTGGAACAGGGATTATGAATGAAACCTTGAAACACTGTGGAACTGTACAGTGGCGGAGGGATGTATTGAAGATAGTGGTGAATATCGTGGCCTGACCTCTTCCTCCTGAATGAGAAATGAGAGGGGTGGAGGGGGTGTGGGAGGGGATGTGGGGGGGGGACTGTTCAAACCTCCCATAAAACTCATTGAGTTTGTTTGGAAGGTCCATATTGATGTCAGATGGAATGGAGGGTTTTTGTTGTAATCAGTCATGACCTTTAGTTTTTTCCATACATATCGGATATTATTTGATGTGATCTGATGTTCCAGCGTTATTGCATAGTTTGAATTGGCTTTCCTGATTGCAGACCTCAATTGATATTTGGCAGGGGTATATGACTCCTTGTCTCCGCTAAGGAAAGCAGAGTTCTTTTTCTTGCGTATGAGTAAAATGTCTTTTGTAAACCAAGGTTTGTTATTGCTGTATGTCATCACAGTTTTTGTTGGGATGCACAAATCCACGCAGAAGTTAATATATGACGTCACCACGTCTGTGAGCACATTGAGGCAGTTCTCACCTGCACTGAATACATCCCAATCAGTGCATTCAAAGCAGCCTCTCAGGGTATCAACGCCTGCCTTGGACCAGGACTTGACTGTTTTGGACGTGGTGTTTGTGAATTTAAGCTTTTGTCTATATTTCAGGATGAGCAGCAGCATGGTGTGGTCAGACCCCCCAAGCGGAGCCCTTGGGAAAGCTCGGTAAGCATCGCTGATGGCAACGTAGCAATGGTCCAGTGTGTTGATGCCTCTGCTAGGACATGTGACTTGTTGAATATAGTTGGGGAGTTCGGTGGACAAGTTGGTATTATTAAAGTCACCGAGCACAGTGACTACTGCGTCGGGATGAGAGTTTTCAACAGTTGATATGTAGGTTGCAAGCTCCGTGATGGTGAAGTTGGCGTTAGCCGATGGTGGGATGTAAACGCCAATAAGTATAACGGAGGCAAATTGGGAGGTAGGAGGGTCTGCATTTGACGCTGATCTATTCCAATTGTGGTGAACATATAGTGTTTAATACGGTCATGTTACTACACCAGCTTTGGTTGATCAAAAAACAAATATCACCACCTTTAGTTTTTGTAGATAGCGTGACTGACCTGTCGGTACGGTAGAGTGAGAAGCCGGGCGGGGTTACCGCTTGGTTTGGCATGGTGTGGTTGAGCCAAGTCTCGGTTAGGCAGATGGCAGAACAGTTTTTATAATCCTGGTTATTTTGGAGGAGAAGGGAGAGTTCATCAATTTTATTTCTGATAGATCTCTGTCAGCAGCAGAGCCGGTAAAGGTGGCCGGTACGGGCGCTTCCTGAACCTGGAAAGGACGCCGGCTCGTCACTTCCTCCTGTCCTGTTTGCGTCTCCAGGAGGTCGGATATCCGGACGAGTTGTTCATTGCTAGAATTTCCGCAGGTAACGATGAGATCACGGATGAAATAATGGCTGCTGAGTTAGCTCTCAGGGATAGTAACTCCCAACGAGTGTATGTGAGAAGATATTCTGACTTTTTAACATAAAACATTGACAAAAGTGCAAGACATAGAAGCAGAGCTTGTACCGGGGCGAGCCTCACGGCTGCTCCTGTTTTCAGCTTCTTTTCAAAATCAGCTTCAATATGTGTTGTTGTTCCATGGTTTCAGAATGGCAACAACTCTGGCATGTTTCCATATTTTAGTGTAAGTGCCTTTTTCCACGATGTCAGTCATTACTGAAGCTAGCCATTCTGGCTATTTCATCTGGAGCAATAAGGTGGGCTGATTTTGTTGGACAAGAGTCAGGGTCAAGCCTTTTGATAGCTTGCCAAGCATATCTGCTCGAGTGGGTGAAGTTCATATTCTCAACAACTTCCACCCATCTTTCTTTAAGGACTCAAGTAATTCCTCTGCAGTGTTTTGATCTTGAGTCCTTTCATACTCTTCCAGGTTTTGACTGCATTCTGACCAACAGGCTGTGTTGTTTTCTGTATCCAACTTGGTATGTGTTTCTTCACTGTACTCGGTTTTTTTATTTTTATTGTATTTATTCAATTCTATCAGCCTTGCTGCAGTTTCTACTGAATGTCTTTTATTTCCTGATGCTTGAGCTGCATTTTGTGTTGTCCTTGTCACATCTAATTTGCAAAAAATAAAAAAAGTTCAATCAATGTTTGGTGAAATAAAATTGTAAATGATAGCAGTAACAGTGGTGAAGCTACGATTACACCTCAGTGTGTGAGCATCTTGGATACTTTGGTCGACAGTCCAAAGATGAGCATATTAGGCTAATTGGCTGTTCCAAATTGCCCCTAGGATGGTTGTATAGTGTATAGTGGCTCCACTATGGTCTGCTAAGGGCTTCAGAGTGTACCACACCTTCACTCAAAATCAATTGAGATAGGCTCCAGCCTCCTTGCGACCCTAATAGTATGAGGTTATTTAGAAACTGAATATTGTAAGTTGACCTGTATTCTGTAAACACTTAATATAGAACAGTAATTATTTTCGTGTGTGTGTCATCAGTTCCTTTCAGTTTATTGGACACTTTACTTGTTCTAGAAGATCTTTTTTTAAGTATCTGCTGATTTTAAAGATTTCTTTTCAGTATTTTATTCAGATTTAAATCCTGTTGAATTTCAGTCTCGACTTGGTACAGTAATAATATTTTCACAAGAATTAATGAGACGATATAATTGGAGAAGACAGACAATCCAATATGAGACACGTCAACTTCATAACAAAATAAACCCAAATAAGTGATGTGTAATATTATGGTGAGATGGTGGTAGTGTCTCCTCCAGGTGCTCCGGCAGTGTTGGTACCACAAATCGCCTTTTCTTCAGAATATATGTATGCATAGTCAGAGTTTGTGTGCAGATTCACACATTCTCCCATCAAGTTAGTTTTTTATTGATCACAAACTTTGTGTCGAAAGGGATGCTCCGCACCTTCATCCCTATATATGTTACATTTATAAGTGAGGCTCTAGGTGACTGAGCACCACGTGCAGAGTCTCTCTCGCTCTCTCTCTCGCTCTTTCTCTCTCTCACTCTGTCACATTCACTGTGTGTGTGTGTGTGTGTGTGTGTGTGTACATCTCATTTTCAGCAGACATCCCTGAAAAAATACAAACACTCATTAAAAAACAAAACAAAAAAACCCCAATAAGTACAGAAAGTGAAGTTAGAAACTTATAAAACTCATCCAGAACAGAACAAACATCTCATTGAGTAAAATATAGCCTTGTCAGAACATACACAAAATGGATCATAACTTTGACTCATGCCTTTCCTCCTCTCTCTCTGCCTATGGACACACCTCCCGCCTTTCATTCTTTGACCAACAGTACCTGTAGTCCAATTTCCACCATCACCCTGTTGGTTAACAGCACTGATGGTGGTCGTTGTTAACCTGGGCCTCGACCGATCCGGTATGAAATTCTTTGTGATTCGCATATTTTATTTGGCATTTGTTTTACGCCAGATGCCCTTCCTGACACAACCCTCTGCATTTATCCGGGCTTGAGACCAGCATGAGGGAGAGACACTGGTTTCTCCTCCCCCTCCCATGAGCACAGTCATCAGCAAACAGGGCCTCCGATACTAACCTGTGAAGTGTCTTTGTTTTGGCATTTAGGCACCTCTGCTCAAACACTGACCGATCAAGTTGGTATTTGATGTACTCTCTAAGATCAAGGTCACTGATCGCATGGTTGAGTACTTGAGAAAAAAAGAGATTGAACAGCATGAGAGCCAGGACACAACCTTGCTTAACTCCATTGGAGATTTCAAAGCAGTCTGATGGTTCACCATTTGAGACTGTTTCTCCTGTCATGTCCTGATGGAATAGTTTGACTAATGCGGTGAATTTTAGAGTGCAGCCAAACTTTCTGAAAATAGTCCAGAGAGCTTCTCTGTTGACTTTGTCAGATGCCTTGATGAGGTCTATAAATACCGAGTACAGGTTCATGTTCTGTTCAAAACACTTTCCTGGACCTGTCTGAAGGCAAAGACCATGTCTACAGTGTTGCGGTTTGGGGGAAAGCCGCACTGTGATTCCGGGAGATTTCTTTCAGCCACGGTTGGGATGAGTCTGTTGAGTAGCACTCGGGCCAGTATTTTGCCAGCTCTGGAGAGGAGAGATATGCCCCTGTAATTTCTGCAGTCTGCTATTGATCCCTTGTTCTTGAAGAGGGCAATTCTTGGTGCATTGCAAAAGTCTGCAGACAGTTCTTCCTTTACCCAGATGCTGACCTAGCACACTGCAAAAGGCTTCTAGGGCTATGCCACCGAGTGCTTTGAAGACTTCCACACTCCATGACTTCCACACTTTCACTCCATGAATGCCTTGTTTTTCTTGGCCAAGAGATCCTCTATGGCAGTGTTGTTCTGATCAAACCAGTCTTGGTGATGGCTGCGTTTAGGGCCAAGCACAGTCTTAGCTGTCTCCTGTCTCATACCCCTGAGTGTTTCCCATTTGTGAGTTGGGTCTCCATTCAATGGTCCTGTAGTGGACAGCTTTTGGTGCAGACTGTCCTTGAACATACCAAGGTAGGAGGGGTCCTGGAGTCTGGCTGTGTTGAAAGCTGCACGAGTTTGCTTTGGCCTCCTTGGGAAGTAGCGAGCTATGTGCAATCGAAGGATTGTGTGCACAAGCTTATGATCTGTCCAACATTCTGCACCCCTCATTACTTTTGTTATTAGGATGTTTTTAATATCACGCTGGCGAAGAATAACATAGTCAATGAGGTGCCATTGTCGAGCGCGTGGGTGCATCCATGTGGACTTGTACTTATCAGCCATCTTGAATGTGGTGTTACTGATAGCTAGATTGTGCTCTTGCACATTTGCTCAGCAAAAGAAGACCATTGTTGTTCATCTTGTCCACACCATGTCTGCCAAGTACACCCTCCCAGTGATAGTGGTCACAACCTACTCGGGCATTAAAATCACCAAGCAGTATGAGTTTATCGCTGGAAGACACAGAGCTCAGAAGAGAGTCAAGGTCATTATAGAACTGTTCTATGGTATCTTCTGTGCTCGTCAGCATTGGTGCATAGGCACTGATGATTGTGAGTTGCTGTTTTTGGTCAAGTGGCAAGTGAAGTTCCATTAGTCTTTCGGTGATATCAACTGGAAGGTCTGGGAGCTGTTTCAACAGACATGACTTTATGGCTAAGCCGACTCCATGGATCTTGTCTTTGTTTTTTGTTTGCCTTTCCAGAAGAAAGTGGAGCCATCAGATGGTTCAACAAGAGATTCTTTGTCCGCTAGTCTTGTCTCACTAAGAGCAGCTATGTCTGATATAGCGAGACAATTCCTTGGCAACCAGGGCTATTCTTCTTTGTGGTCTGTCAACTTTGTTTCTGTTCATTAAGGTATGGACATTCCACGACCCTAATATGAGCTTCTTTATTTGTTGTTGTTTTCACTTAGAGGAATGATCTGCCACCTGCGGCAGGCTGGCCGGGCTTGGTAGGGCAGGCAATTTTCAGTCTACCTTTTTCTAGGCCTTTCCGTACTTGGGTGAGCAGTGCTGTCCTGAAGAAGGGCTGCTCAGTCGCTATGGATGCTGCCGGACTTATTTGCTGCCTCAGGTTCAAAGAAGAATGACCAATGTCCAAAGCCGCCTACATGTAGGTTCACGACTACAACTGCCAGTGTGCCAGTGGTCATCTCCACCTGTGGCTTTGCCAGTTTCCCATCACTGTAGGTCTTGTTTATGTACACAACCTAGACCTGTGCGTGAAGGTTATTTCAGTGGAAGAGCCATTGCACTACGACAATCCCACTCTCTCAGTGTCCAAGGTCCTGATCCAGTGGCACAAAGAGTCGTTATGTCTGGGGACAACATTGGCTCTAAGCACTCTACAGTGCCTTGCTACTCCACCTTCTAGAACATTGAATCTAGTGATGATTGATGATTTTGCCCACCCAGTCTGCCAGAGTAGACTTGTTTGTGGTGAGCAGTACCAAGAGGTTTCTGCCAGGGATACCACACCCTTAGCTCCTAGCCGGAAGACCAACCCTGGGAGCACAGGGGCTATTTGCCCAATAGCAGGGGGTCTGTTCATGGGCACCAGGGTGTCTCCACACACCGGTGGGTGATGCATGCCGCATGTCTAGGGGCAGACCACCTTTGAGTCCTTGTACTTCATCCTGGGGCCGCAAGGTACCCAGATTCTGTGTGTCACCATGGGAAGGAACTACATTGGGCTCGTCTATAAGAGGCTGATTGGCAGCTTTGCAAATGCCATGTAAGAGCATGGCTGGCTTTCGCACACTAGTTCCCTTTCACTTGATGCAGAGCTAGCTTTTTTTTGCACGTCAATAGACCATTCAAACACACAAAACGATCAACACATTTATCCCTCTGTCTTCATCTCACTGTTCTGTAAAATTTTTATAAACTGGAAACATTCCCATCATAAACCTGCAGAAGCTGATGAATGCAATTTGTCGAGATTTTTACTCTTCATTAGCTTTATAATTCATCAACATTTTATTCACCAAGAAATGATCGACAAGGATCTGATTTAGAGAAGTGAATGTAGATTCTCCTCAAAATGAAGGTTTTATACTTGACATTATTCGCTTAGTTGTAATTGATGAAGGTGTTTGTTTCTGTTTCTCACCAGGATTCAGATTTTAACTTTTTTGATTCTGTAATAATATAAATGTATATTGTTATATAAATGCACTACACAGGCAATGGAGAACCAAATGCAGCCATGAGGGAGGGGGGGAGGGGGGGCACAAACCAGTGTCTCTCCCTCACGTCGGTCCCAAGCCCAGAAAAATGCAGAGGGTTGCGTCAGGAAGGGCATCCGGCGTAAAGCAAATGCCAAATAAAATATGCGAATCACAAGAAAGAATGACATACCGGATCGGTCGAGGCCCGGGTTAACAACGACTGCCATCAGTACTGTCAACCAACAGGGTGCTGATGGAAATTGGATGACTGTTGGTCGAAGACGTCGAAGAAGGAGAGGTGGGAGGCGTGTCCGTTGCCAGAGAGAGAAGAGGAAAGGCATGAGTCTAGGACTGAAAGTAGGGACTTTCAATGTTGGAACGATGGCAGGAAAAGGTAGAGAGCTGGCTGACATGATGCAGAGGAGGAAGGTGGACATACTGTGTGTCCAGGAGACCAGGTGGAAAGGTAGCAAGGCTAGAAGCTTAGGAGCAGGGTTTAAGCTGTTTTTCATGGTGTGGATGGGAAGAGAAATGGAGTCAGAGTCATCTTGAAGGAGGTGTTTGTCAGGAATGTTCTAGAAGTGAAAAGAGTGTCAGACAGAGTGATGAGTCTAAAGTTAGAAATTGAAGGTGTGATGGTCAATGTTGTTCGTGCTTATGCCCCACAGACAGGATGTGAGCGAGAACAGAAGGAGAGACTCTGGAGGAAGTTAGAAGAAGTGATGCAGAGTACCCCCAGAGGTGAAAGAGTGGTCATCGGGGAAGACTTCAATGGACATGTTGGTGCAGGAAACAGAGGGGACGAGGAAGTGATTGGTAGGCTTGGTATCCAGGACAGGAATGCAGAAGGACAGATGTTGGTAGATTTTGCAAAAAGGATGGAAATGGCTGTGGTGAATACTTTCTTCCAGAAGAGAGAGGAGCATAGGGTGACTTATAAAAGTGGAGGTAGGAGCACACAGGCAGACTACATCTTGTGCAGGCGATGTAATTTAAAGGAAGTCAGTGACTGCAAAATAGTAGTGGGTGAGATTGTTGCCAAACAGCATAGGATGGTGGTGTGCAGGATGATGTTGATGGTGAGCAAGGTGAAGAAGGCAAAGGTAGAGCAGAAGACAAAGTGGTGGAAGTTGAAAAAGGAAGAGTGTCGGGTTGTCTTCAAGGAGGAGTTGAAACGGGCTTTGGGTGGTCAGGAAGTGCTTCCAGATGACTGGACAACTACAGCTAATGTGATCAGGGAGACAGGTAGGAGAATACTTGGTGTGTCATCTGAAAGGAAAGTAGATAAGGAGACTTGGTGGTGGAATGAGGAAGTGCAGGAGTGTGTACAAAGGAAGAGGTTAGCTAAGAAGTGGGACACAGAGCGGACCGAAGAGAGTAAACAGGAGTACAGGGAGACAGCGTAAGGCAAAGGTAGCAGTGTCAAAGGCCAAACAGAGCATGTATGATGACTTGTATGAGGGAGAAAGAGGGAGAAAATGATCAAAACAGGTTGGCACAGCAGAGAAATAGAGATGGGAAGGACGTGCAGCAAGTTAGATTGATAAAGGACAGAGAGGGGAATGTATTGACTGATAACAGAAGTGTGCTGGGAACTTTGGAAAGAGTACTTTGAAGAGCTGTTGAATAAGGAAAATTAAAGAGAAAAAAGAGTAGAAGAGGTGACTGTTGAGGAGCAGGAAGTAGCAAAGATTAGTAGGGGTGAAGTCAGGAGGGCATTGAAGAGGATGAAGAATGGAAAGGCAGTTGGTCCTGATGACATACCAGTGGAGGTATGGAAGTGTTTAGGAGAGGTAGCAGTAGATTTGCTGAAAAGAACATTCAACAAGGTCTTAGAGAGTGAGAGGATGCCAGAGGAATGGAGAAGTGTGCTGGTGCCCATTTTTAATAACAAGGGAGACGTGCAGAGTTGAGGCAACTACAGAGGGATAAAGTTGATGAGCCATACGATGAAGTTATGGGAAAGAATAGTGGAAGCTAGACTAAGGGCAGAGGTCAGCATTTGTGAACAACAGTTTGGTTTCATGCCAAGAAAGAGCACCACAGATGCAGTGTTGCCTTGAGGATGTTAATAGAGAAGTACAGAGAAGGTCAGACGGAGCTGCATTGTGCCTTTGTGGATCTGGAGAAAGCATATGACAGGGTGCCGAGAGAACTGTGATATTGCATGAGGAAGTATGTTAGAGTGGTGCAGGACATGTATGAGAGATGTAAGACAGTGGTGAGGTGTGCTGTCAGTGTGACAGAAGAGTTCAAGGTGGAGGTGGGACTGCACCAAGGGTCAGCTCTGAGCCCCTTCTTGTTTGCTATGGTGATGGACAGGCTGACAGACGAGGTTAGACAAGAATCTCCATGGACTATGATGTTTGCAGATGACATTGTGATCTGTAGAGAGAGCAGAGAACAAGTGCAGGAATATCTAGAGAGGTGGAGGAATGCCCTGGAAAGGAGGGAATGAAGATTAGCCTCAGTCAGACAGAATACATGTGCATGAATGACAAGGACCCAAGATGAATGGTGAGGTTACTGGGAGCAGAGATAAGAAAGGTGGAGGATTTTAAGTACTTAGGCTCAACAATCCAGAGCAATGGAGAGTGTGGAAAAGAGGTCAAGAAGCGTGTGCAGGCAGGTTGGAATGGTTGGAGAAAAGTGTCCGGTGTGATAGGAGGGTATCGGCAAGAATGAAAGGAAAAGTGTACAAGACGGTGCTGAGGCCAACGATGTTGTCTGGTTTAGAAACAGTGGCCCTGGGGAAAAGACAGGAGGCAGAGCTGGAGGTAGCAGAGATGAAAATGTTGAGGTTCTCTTTGGGAGTAACAGGAATGGATAGGATTAGGAATGAGCACATCAGAGGGACAACACATGTAAGATGTTTTGGAGACAAAGTCAGAGAGGCTAGATTGAGATGGTTTGGACATCTACAGAGGAGGGATAGTGAGTATATTGGTAATAGGTTGCTGAGGCTGGAACTACCAGGCAGAAAGCCTAGAGGAAGACCAAAGAGACGATTCATGGACGTGGTGAAGGAGGACATGAAGGTAGTTGGTGTAAGAGAAAAAGATGCAGAGGATAGGGTGAGATGGAGGCAGATGATTCGCTGTGGCGACCCCTGAAGGGAAAAGCCGAAAGGAAAAGAAGAAGAAGGCAATGGAGGACCAGGTTTGTTCCCCCTGTGTAGTGCAATATAAGCTCCTCTCTCTCTGTTTCCCTTCGTTTTGCTCGCTCTATCTCTGATTAAAGTTAATGATCAGGCTGTTGTTCTCTGTTCAGCTTCAGCTGCTGACAGTTTAATATCACACACAACAGATGAGGGAAATTAAATGGAGCCTCAGTCTGATAATTTTAATTAGACGTTCATTATAATAAACAGGTGGTATTAAATCCTCATGTGATTCTGAATAATAAAATCATTTTACACACACTATCTTTAAAGGAAATCCTTAACCATGATAACAATCTGGTGATGAAGGGTGTGGCATTGTGTCTCTGCAGGTTGGTGGGTTGTGGTGTTTCAGGTGAAGGTTGTGCTGTTCTGACTTCAGCTCTGAGATCAAACCCCTCACACCTGAGAGAACTGAATCTGTCCTGGAATAAACTCGGAGATTCAGGAGTGAAGATTCTCTCTGCTGTACTGGAGAATCCTCTCTGTCAACTGAATTTACTGGGGTAAGATCATCTTTCTGACAGTCACATGTCCTATTTCTAAATAACACCCCAGTCTCTAGTAGTGAGGCTGAAGCAGAAGGTTTAGGTTCATCATCAATTTCCAAAATCCAATTTGAGTCTTACTCTGACCTGATAATGTGACACTGATTAAAAGTTCCTATAGTATGTTACTCCGCCCATAACATGATAAACTGTCTTCTACCAGAGGATAGTCATTGTTGTTGCTCCTCTGTCTGAGATCGAGACGTCCTGCAAATATCACAGTGAATCTACAGCGAGTACTGAAGGAAGTGATAGAGAAATAAAGGAAAAGAACAAAAGACCTGCAGAAGTCTCTCCAACTCAATGAAGTCTCTGCTCTTGTGTCCCCTTTAAGGAAAAAAACCTGAACAATATTGTCATTAATAGGAAAATTTTCACAAATTCACTTTTCACAAGTAGGAAACCCCTACTCTCCAATAAACACTTCATTGTGTCTCTGCAGATTGGTGGACTGTGGTATTTCAGATGAAGGTTGTGCTGCTCTGACTTCAGCTCTGAGATCAAGCCCCTCACACCTGAGAGAACTGAACCTGTCCTTGAATAAAATAGGGGCATCAGGAGAAACGATGCTCTCTGATCTTAAAAATGATAAACATAACAAACTACAGATTCTGAGGTGATTAAAGGCCTTTTATATAAATACAGAAATCATTATCATCATTATCTTCCGCTTCTTTTGGGGTCGGGTTGTGGGGGCAGCAACCTATGCAATGAAAATCAGACGTCCCTCTCCACAGCCACTTCCTCCAGCTCTTCCGGGAGCACACCGAGACATTCCCAAGAGAAGCCAAGATACATAGTCCCTCCAATGTGTTCCAGGTCGTCCCCGGGGTCTTTTCCTGGTTGGACATGCCTGAAGCACCACACCAGGGAGGCGTTTGGGAGGTATTCTGACCAGATGCCCAAGCCAGTGCTGTAGTGGTAAAAAAAAAATAATAATAATAAGTAAGTATGCTATAAGGCTGGTTTGGCAACCTAACAACACACCGAAGCTGTTGGGGTGGAGTGTAGCAGCACCTTGGGCTGTACGCTCAAGGTGCACGGAATGCAAGGGGAGGGTGTAGGAGGGGGTTCCTTCCTCCTACAGGGAAATAATAATAAATAAAAAAATGCTGTAGATGTCATTTGGCAACCATTGGCAGCATGTAATATGAAATATTTTGTCTAGTATGGAAACTGTACATACGATTTAGCCTACAGTATACATGTTGTTGCCCTGTGTCTGAGAGTGACAGTTTTACATACTGATGCCGAACTAAAAATCTAAAATGTAAAGAAACAGAAAATAATTTGAAACACTACCAGCTTTTACAGTGGTATAAATGTTTGGGTGGTTTTAGTTAAAGCAGACACTGTGTTTTCATCTATGTGATTTTGACAAATATCAGATCATATTTGATGGTGATTTTATGCAGAAATGTGAGAAATTCCAAAAGGTTCAGATACTTTTTCATACCACTGTAATTACATTATACAGAAATATTCAAGATATAATATTATTGTAAAATAACAGAAGTGTACCTTTATACTACATCATGCATACATGGTCACGACAAACGTGAACTTTGAGTCTGCACTTAACTGGCTGTACAAATAACTGCTGATGTACTCAGACTTGTAACATACACAATTTGATATGAGTAAAAATAGCATTAAATGAAGTAGTAAAACTACAAGATGTACATGAAGTACTATTATACTGAATCAAATATTGCTTAATGTTTCTAGAATTGTGTACATTTGCATTTAATAAATGTAATATTTAATAAGCTATTGGAATTCAGAAAATGCAAAACTATTGCCTCCACCTCATAACAGCATGCCATAATTGTGTATATTTACAATACCATAATATTGCTCAGGAATCCATAATGTAGTTAAGTCTGTCAAAACTTTCTGAGAATAGTTTATAATATTAATATATATATATATATATGTGTGTGTGTGTGTGTGTGTGTGTGTGTGTGTGTGTGTGTGTGTGTGTGAGAGAGAGAGAGAGGTGTGTGTGTGTGTTCATAAAAATGTTTAATAATGGTTTAATTAATAAATATGTTAATAAAATGGTTTAATGTGTTAATAAAATGTTTAAATGGTTTAATAAATACATTTCTTTTACTTTTAACACATATTTCATACAAAATTGGTGTACTTTTTCATTTTTAAAGGGTTTATGGGGTTTATCCAGTTCAAAGACTGGAGCTTTGGAACGAATCAGGCGTTTAACATGTAAAATGTGACACCGACTGATGAAATTCCCGCATTACGAAAAAGGCGCTGGAACAGATTAATTTCGTAGGTACGGGGCCAACTGTACTTAAAAATCCACCTTTTTTTTTTTTTTTTAAATCTCTGCTCTCTGTAACCTCATTGTTCCTCTTGGGTCCTTGTCATTCACACACATGCATTCTGTCCTCCTGAGGCTAACCTTCATTCCTCTCCTCTCCTTTCCAGGGCATACCTTCCACCTCTCTAAATTTTCCTGCACTTGTTCTCTGCTCTCACTACAGATCACAATGTCATCTGCAAACATTATAGTTCATGGGGAATCTTGTCTAACCTTGTCTGTCAGCCTGTCCCTCACCATCGCAAACAAGAAGGGGCACAGAGCTGACCCTTGATGCAGTCCCACCTCCACCTTGAACTTTTCTGTCACACTGACAGCACACCTCACCACTGTCTTATATCTCTCATACATGTCCTGCACCACTCTAACATGCTTCTCTGCCACTCCAGACTTCCTCATGCAATACCACAGTTCCTCTCTTGGCACCCTGTCATATGCTGTCTCCAGATCCACAAAGGCACAATGCAGCTCCCTCTGACCTTCTTTATACTTCACTATTAACATCCTCAAAGCAAACACTGCATCTGTGGTAAGTTAGTTCTCCTGCCTTGTTTATGGATCTTGTGTGGGAAATTGGTGATGATCAGTGCAGTAGTAACCACCAAACTTGGGCAAAATTCAGAATTGAGTTGAGAATGACTCCCAAATTCCAATTCAATTCTTGAATTTCAATATGAATTTGAATTTAAATTCATAACAGGAAATAGAATTGCAATTCAAATTCGAATTCCAGGAAGTAGAATTGGAATTCAGAGACATTAATGATAATGAAAGTACAGTTAACAATGATTCTGTACAGCCTTTTATGATTGAAAGAGGTATTTAATTCATAGTGTATTAATATAGGGCCTTATCTTATGTCCATAGCAAAATTTTCATATTTGTTAATAGAAAATAGGCCCATTTGTACCACAATTTGTCACTTCAAATATCCACGTATTCATAAAACTGATCCTTAAAATGGTAAACATTGTAATGGTGGAAAATTAGAAAAAACAAGACTTCATTTCCCAAAATGCTTTACTTTGTCCTAGTCTTCAAAGTGGTTGTCCAAACATTTCAGACATTTTGTTTAGGGTAGATGGCTTGTATTTTTGAGTTTTCTTATTACAGCAATATGCAAAATGATGACAACTAAAAAGGACATCTGTGCTCCTTCGTTTTGGTGAGCCAATTCCCACAACAAATGGAAACCACAAAGCAATCTGCAATCACTGTAATATTCCGGTCTGTGGTTCCATAAAGGCAACACCTCCAGGTAAAGTAACAGATTTGTAATTTTTTTATGTATGTATGTATGTATGTATGTATGTATGGATAATGATGGCAATCATTGTGCACAGCCAATATGCAAATAAGTTATGTGAGCAGAATGCACTCTGGAGAATGGGGGAAAGAAGTTTAAATTAGTATGATCAACAGATGGCATTATGCATATAGGCCCTATATATGGAATTACAGTTGAACTCAAAATTATTAGGCCCCCCTTGTGAAATTGAACATAATTCTTGATTTCTCCATGAAAATGACCATTGACAGCAAATGTGTGTTATTCTAGAAACAAATGCACTATAAAGACATTGTCCAACAAGTTTCATTTGGCTAGTTTATTGTCACACTGAGTTTGGGTGCATGCCATGAAAAACGAAGACTACCTTGGAATTCTGAAGGAAAACATGCAGAAGTCTGCTCGTACTTTATACTGGGGTCGTCGTTGGGTCTTCCAACAAGATTATGACCTGAAGCATGCATCTAAAGTAGTCAAGTAATACCTCAAGGATACCAAGACAAAATGTTATAGAGTGGCCTACACAGACCCCAGATCTCAATCCCATAGAAAACCTGTGGGAAATGCTGAAAAAGAATGTCCATGCACAAAAACCATGCAATTTGGGCCAGTTTGCCAAGGAGGGATGGGCCAAAATTCCTCAGGAGACCTGTGCAGGGGGCTAATAATTTTGAACATCTCATTTTTGCTATTTTTTATTAAAACTCAGTGTGACAATAAAATATTGAAATTCAACATTTTGGACAATGTCTTTATAGTGCATCTGTTTCTAGAATAACAAACATTTGTTGTCAATGGTCATTTTCATGGAGAAATCAAGAATTATGTTCAATTTCACAAGGCGGGCGAACAATTTTGAGTTCAACCATATCTGTGTACAGATTACAATAGACAGTATATAGATACAATTGTGCAGATTATGGATCTGTATATTATGTACAATTCTGCAAAGTATGAAAAGTCTTAAACATTGATTGGCTTTTCTGCTTACAGAAGAAACACCCTGCAGTCTTGGAGATTCAGTCTGCATCCAGCAGTGGCAGTCAAACACGCAAAGACCAACCGTCAACATCTCAGTGGTCCTCAACCAATACAAATCAAATGGCTCTGACAGATAGCATTGTTAGTCTGATTTCCAATGGCCTTCTTCCCCTCTCTACAGTTGAACATAAGGACTTAATTGGCATGTTCCAGATTGCACAACCAGCATTTACAGTTCCTAATCGAAAAGCTCTCAGAAATAGCCTCATACCACAGCTTGCAAAAGCTGTAAAAGACCATCTGACAAATGCCATGACAAATGCTGGCCATATTTGCCTAACAATTGACTTAGGGTCGAACAGATCAATGAGCTCATTTTTAGGAATGACTGGCCATTTCATGCATGATTACAACCTGCAGAGTGTGATGCTGAGCTGTCAGCGTTTTAAAGGTAGATACACGGCGGAAAATATTTGCCAGGTTTATGACCAAGTACTGTACAGTTACAATATTCAGAGCAAAGTGTCTTTCATCATAACGGACAATGCCTCCAACATGATAAAGGCCTTCGCTCTTTTTCCACCAGTGCATGTGAGTGAGAGTGATGGAGAAGATGAGGAGGCTAATGATGCCAGTGTAGAGGTGGTCAATGTAGATGAGGAAATGATGTACTTTCCACCTGAGAGACTACCATGTTTTACCCACACTCTCCAACTGGTACTGCATGACACTTTGGATGATGCTGCCTCCATAAAAAACCTCCTAGGCAAGGTTCAGAAGCTAGTTGCATTTTGTCACAAATCTACTCATGCTGCAGAGGCGCTTGAGGGTGTCACAGACCGCTGTCAGGCAAAGAAAGCTGTAACATCAAGCTATGTCATTCCTTATGCGAAAGGACTAAGACATGCCATTAAAGATGCCAAAATGACTGGGAACAAGAAGTTTCTGTCCACCTTACAAACTGCACTCGAGAGGCGACTTCTAAAATTTGAAGATATGGAGTGCCTCCAGATGGCTGCAACTCTTGATCCAAGATTTAAGCTAGACTGGTGTAACAGTGAAGAACAGAACACAATCAGTAACCTCCTTGCTGCAAAAGTTGATTCTATACATCCAGAAGCTACTTCTGCCATTAATATCCAACCACACAAATGCCCCAGACTCTTTTCCTACATGGATGCCCAAACAACTTCTGTGCCAATTGATGCATCCTCACATGAGCTCCCAGTTTACTTGAGTGCCCCATGTTTGGCAGCGGGTACCAACTTTTTGTTATTCTGGAAAGAAAACCAAAATCGCTTCCCAAACCTTGCTGCACTTGCATGCAAATATCTGGCCATACCTGTTTCCTCTGCACCTGTTGAGAGGATGTTTAGTGTTGGTGGAAAGATATTTCGTCCAGAGCATCACCGCCTTGATGATAAAATGTTTGAAGAGCTGATGATCATTAAATGCAACAGTGTTACCGTGTAAAGTAAATAAAATAATAATTGCATTCATCACATCTTTGTGTTATTTGATTACTTTAAGATGGAAACATTGCTTTTCAATGTAAGAATATATGCTTAATAATAGTCTCTGTATTGCATTTATTGTGTTTCTGATACAATTATTACAATCTGTGAGAAAAATACATGCTAAGTATCCCATTCTCACTGATATGAGGTTACAATGAATTTCTCTGAATTGCAATGAGTTTGAAATTCCACTTCCTGTAATTCCAATTCACATTCAATTCCATATCCTCTGGGGTGGAGCCAACTCAAATTCAATTCAAATCACTTCCTGAATTGAATTGAATTCTGAATTTTGCCCAAGTCTGACTGGTACAAGCTCTGCTTTACAGTAGAGGCTGCAGCAATCCACCTGTCTGTTTTCTGCTCTATCCTACACTCACTTATGAACAAGAACCCTATATATTTGAACTCCTCTACTTGGCACAGGATCTTATTACAGAACTGGAGGGTGCATTCCATGCTTTTTTGGCTGACACCATGGCCTCAGATTTGGAGGAGCTGATTCTCATCTGGGGCACTCTTCACCCAGCTGCAAATTGCTCCAATGAGAGCTAGAGGTCATGGATTGATGAAGCCTGCCAAAAGATCCAATGGCAACCAAACCAGAAACTCTCAGCAATGCAGCTGCACTTAAAAACTCTGTCTGTTCTCGGTCCAAAATTTATGAACCGAATCTGTGACAAAGAGCAGCCTTGGCTCACTCCAACCCTCACTGGAAACAAATTAGACCTGTTATTACTAACGCAGACCAAGCTCTTGTTCTGATGATACAGAGACCAAAAGGCCTGTGGTAACAGGGCTGGTACTGCTTCCCATCCCAAAGCATTGGATGGTGGTCCAGAAGCTGTTTGAGGCTAAGCAATAATCATTTTCCAGGCCCTCACCAAATTCCTCCCATGCCAGAGATTTTGCATTGGTAAAGCTCAGGCTGCAGCACATTTGGCCTGCCAGTACCTGTCTGCTGTCTCAGGAGACCCACAGGCCAATAAGACATGACTGGGTTGCTTTTTCAGCTGGATGACCCTCTTCTACAGAGATGTCCACCACTAGGTTCGAGGGTTCCACTATGACAGGCACCGATTACCTTCCAGCCAAAGCTCTGAGCTACTGCCTCAACAATGGAGGCATGAAACATGGCCCATTCAGATTCTATTTCACCTGTCTCCTTTGCAACATGGTTTTAGCACTGCCAGAGGTGGGAGTTAAAGGCTCCTCTGACAGGAGACTGCCAAATGTTCCTAGGAGACCCTAACTCCCTCGCCATGACCCAGCCCACCACCAGGTAGTGATTGGTTGACAGTTCAGCTCTTCTTTTCACATGATTGTCCAGAACATGTGGTCTCAACCCCTCCCTGAATCGCCACCTTATCGGGGTGAAGGGGATTGCCTAACATAATGATCCTAGGAGCTATGTTATCAGGGGCATAATGCCCCTGGTAGGGTCACCCAAGGCTAAGAGCTCATGGGTGAAGATCCAAACAAAGTGAGGTTCAGAGGACCTCTATGATGGAAAAAAAACAAGGATACAGTTTCCCTGACCCAGACCTGGATAACCGGGGTCCCCCCTGGAGCCAAGCCTGGAGGAGGGGCTCGAAGGTGAGCGCATAGATTTCGGACTTCTGCCCATGGAGCCTGACTGGGCCCAGCCCGAAAAGGAGACATGGGGCCACCATCCCATGGACCTATCGCCTGTGGGAGGGGCTATAGGGGTCAGGTGTGATACGAGTTTTGTGACAGTCAAAGGCATGGGTTCTGTCGAACTGATCCTCGGTTACTGACTCTGACTCTAGGGACATTAAATGTCACCTTTCAGGCAGGGAAGGAACACGATCTGGTGTGTGAGGTGGAGAGATACCAATTAGATATAGTCGGGCTCACCTCAATGCATAGATTGGGTTCTGGAACCGCCCATCTCAAGAGAGGTTGGAACTTATTCCATTCTGGAGTTGCTCATGGGGAGAGGTAGAGAGCCGGTGTGGACATCCTTGTTGCCCCCATCTCAGTGCCCAAATGTTGGCGTTCTCCCCGGTCAATGAAAGGGAAGCCTCCCTCTGCTTTCGGGGGGGGGGTCCTGACTGTTATTTGTGTTTATGCATCAAATGACATTTCAGAGTACTCACCCTTTTTGGAGTCTTTAGGGGGTGTGTTGGAGAATGCTCCCTCAGAAGACTCACTCGTTGTCTTGGAAGACTTCAACACCCATGTGGGCAATGATAGTGTGACCTGGAAGTGTGTGATAGGTAGGTAGTCTGAACCCGAATGGTGTTTTGTTGTTGGACTTCTGTGCTAATCACAGTTTGTCTATCACGAACACCATGTTCAAACATAAGGGTGCCCATAAGTGCATTTGGAACCAGGACACATTAAGTTGCAGTTCAATGATCGATTTAGTAGTCGTGTCACCAGACTTGTGGCCGCATGTTCTGGACACTCAGGTGAAGAGGGGAGCTGAGCTATCTACCGATGACAATCTGGTGGTGAGCTGGCTTCAATGGTGGGGGAGGCTGCCTTCCAGACCTGGCAAGCCCAAGCCTATAATTAGGGTCTGCTGGGAATGTTTGGCGGAGTCTCCTGTCCAAGAGGCCTTTAACTCCCACCCCTGGCAGAGCTTCAACCATGTCCCGAAGGAACCAACAGGCCAAACGGTCATAGATGCAAAATCTCAGACATGGGAGAAGTTCAGTGAGGTCCAGAGAATGATTACCGGTTGGCCTCAAAAAGGTTCTGGACCACCATCCAAAGCCTCAGGAAAGGGAAGCAGTTCATCACGAACACTGTTTACAGTGGAGGTGGGAGCTGCTCACCTCGACAGGGGATGTCATTGAGAGGTGGAAGGAATACTTTGAGGACCTCCTCAAACCCACCAACATGCCCTCCGTGGAGGAGGAAGACCAGGAGGGTTTTGGCAGGGGTCTGCCCATCACTGGAGTGAAAGTCACAGAGGTAGTCAAAAAGCTCCTTGGTGGTCAGGCTCCAGGGTTGGATGAGATCCACTCTAAATATCTCAGGGCTGTGGATGCTGTAGCACTGTCTTCGTTGAGATGTCTATGAAACATTGTGTGGTCATCTGGGGCTGTACCTCTGGATTGGCAAACTGGAGTGGTAGTCCCCCTGTTTAAGAAGGGGGACCAGAGGGTGTGTTCCAATTATTGGGGAATCACACTCCTCAGCCTCCCTGTGAAAGTCTATGCAAGGGTACTGGAGAGGAGGATCCGACAGACAGTTGAACCTCGGATTCAGGAGGAACAATGTGGTTTTTGTCCTGACCGTACCACTCTTGACCAACTCTATATGCTCCACGGGATCTTGGAAGGGGCATGAGAGCTTGCCCAATCTGTCACCATGTGTTTTGTGGATTTGGAGAAGGCTTTCTACCGTGTCCCTCTGACTATCTTGTGGGGCATGCTCTGGGAGTATGGCATTCCGGACCCATTGCTATGAATTTCTGATTTTCTTAATATGAATAAGAAATAAGCATAGGTTTCGGATTGCATTAACATCAGTTGATGACGTAATATTAATAAAACTGTGTTATGATAAGGGGTACTTCAAATATTTACTTAATAATGTATTTCTTATCCAGTGTAGCCTTTGCAATAAAGTATTACATGGAGTTCATCTTCAATTTCATAGATATTGTTTTTCCTCACATAAAGGACAAAATCTTAAATTATAAGGAACATTTTTATATCTACCAGTCTCAGTGCAAAGTTTGAAAGTACCACATCGAAAATTTGCTAAATAGATTCTCAAATAAGGTGCTATATCTGAGTAGGTGATGTAATTTGAAGGAAGTCAGTGACTGCAAAGTAGTAGTGGGTGAGAGTGTTGCCAAACAGCCTAGGATGGTGGTATGCAGGATGATGCTGATGGTGAGGAAGGTGAAGAAGGCAAAGGCAGAGCAGAAGACAAAGTGGTGGAAGTTGAAAAGGAAGAGTGTTGTGTTGTTTTCAAAGAGGAGTTGAAACAGGCTTTGGGTGGCAAGGAAGTGCTTCCAAATGACTGGACAAACACAGCAAATGTGATCAAGGACACAGGTAGGAGAGTACTTGGTGTGTCCTCTGGAAGGAAAGTAGATAAAGAGACTTGGTGGTGGAATGAGGAAGTGCAGGAGTGTGTACAAAGGAAGAGGTTAGCTAAGAAAAAGTGGGACAGGGAGAGGACCGAAGAGAGTAAACAGGAGTACAGGGAGACACAGCGTAAGGCGAAAGTAGCAATGGCTAAGGCCAAACAGAGGGCATATGATGACTTGTATGATAGGTTGGACAGTAAAGAGGGAGAAAATGATTTATACAGGTTGGCACAGCAGAGAGCTAGAGATGGGAAGAATGTGCAGCAAGTTAGATTGATAAAGGACAGAGAGGGAAATGTATTGACTGATGACAGAAGTGTGCTGGGAAGATGGAAAGAGTACTTTGAAGAACTGATGAATGAGGAAAATGAGAGAAAAAAAGTAGAAGAGGTGATCATTGTGGAGCAGGATGTAGCAAAGATCAGTAAGGGTGAAGTGAGAAGGGCATTGAAGAGGATGAAGAATGGAAAGGCAGTTGGTCCTGATGATATACCTGTGGAGGTATGGAAGTGTCTAGGAAAGGTAGCAGTAGATTTTCTGACAAGAACATTCAACAAGGTCCTCGAGAGTGAGCAGATGCCGGAGGAGTGGATGAGAAATGTGCTGGTGCCCATTTTTAAGAACAAGGAAGACGTGCAAAGTTGCGGCAATGACAGAGGGATAAAGTTGATGAGCCATACGATGAAGTTATGGGAAAGAATAGCGGAAGCTAGACTAAGGGCAGAGGTCAGCATTTGTGAACAACAGTTTGGTTTCATGCCAAGAAAGAGCACCACAGATGCAATGTTGGCTTTGAGGATGTTAATAGAGAGGTACAGAGAAGGTCAGAGGGAACTACATTGTGCCTTTGTGAATCTGGAAAAAGCATATGACAAGGTGCCAAGAGAAGAACTGTGGTATTGCATGAGGAAGTCTGGAGTGGCAGAGAAGTATGTTAGAGTGGTGCAGGACATGTATGAGAGATGTAAGACAGTGGTGAGGTGTGCTGTCGGTTTGACCGACAAATTCAAGGTGGAGGTTGGACTGCATCAAGGGTCAGCTCTGAGCCCCTTCTTGTTTGCTATGGTGATGGACAGGCTGACAGACGAGGTGAGACAAGAATCTCCCTGGACTATGATATTTGCAGATGACATTGTGATCTGTAGAGAGAGCAGAGAACAAGTGCAGGAAAATCTAGAGAGGTGGAGGTATGCTCTCACTACAGATCACAATGCCATCTGCAAATATCATATTTAAGTACTTAAAATCCTCAGGCTCAACAATCCAGAGCAATGGAGAGTGTGGAAAAGAGGTGAAGAAGCGTGTGCAGGCAGGCTGGAATGGTTGGACAAAAGTATGCAGTGTGATGTGCGATAGGAGAGTGTCAGTAAGAATGAAGGGAAAAGTGTACAACGGTGGTGAGGCCAGCGATGTTGTATGGCTTATAAACAGTGGCGCTGAGGAAAAGGCATGAGGCAGAGCTGGAGGTAGCGGAGATGAAAATGTTGAGGTTCTCTCTGGGAGTAACGAGGATGGATAGGATCAGAAATGAGTACATCAGAAGGACAGCCCATGTAAGATGTTTTGGAGACAAATTCAGAGAGGCTAGATTGAGATGGTTTGGACATGTACAGAGGAAGGATAGTGAGTATATTGGCAGTAGGATGCTGACGTTGGAACTACCAGGCAGAAGGCCTCGAGGAAGACCAAAGAAGAGATTTATGGATGTGGTGAAGGAAGACATGAAGGTCGTTGGAGTCAGAAAAGAAGATGCAGAGGACAGGGTGAGATGGAGGCGGATTATTTGTTGTGGCGACCCCTGAAGGGAGCAGCCGAAAGTAAAAGAAGAGGAAGAAGATCTGAGTTTATGTATGTTTCAACATTTAGAAGGGACTTGAACAGTAAACAACTAGAGGACTTGGATGTGTTTTGTAATGATGAATGCCAATTTTGGAAGAGATTATCAGATAACCTCTGCTTAAAAACTGAAATAAAAATATCAACATCACCAATATCCTGTGATACCTAAGTGAAACCAAACTCCAGTCTAAACAAAATATTTTTAATATACGATGCCCATGTTGTGCGTCCAGACTCATCTAATGCCTTCAACATTAAATAGAACTGGTGAGGTAATGTAGAACTTGGAAGTCTTAAAAGTCTACACCAAAATTTAACGGCCCTTGTCATATAAGTAATTTGTAGGGGGAACCTGCCACATTCACCTAAAACCATATTATTACAACAATTTTTTTCCAACTTTCAAGAAATATTTACAAGTTTTTATTTGTATTTGCTCAACAATTTTACAATAAGTGTTACCCCAAATTTCTGAACCATAACATAATATGGGTTTAACCATAGCATCGAATATTTTAAAAAGATATACAAAAGCCAAAACCCCTGCTCTCTTTTGATATCTATGGATAGCCATAAGAGCTTTGTTAGTTTGAGAGGCTAGAGTAGTCTGAGCCTTAGTCCAAACTAGCCGAGGTGTGAACACAATTCCCAAATACCTATAATAAGAAACAACCTCTAGCCTCTGACCACACAAAAAACATTTTTCATAATATCTCAGAGGACCACTATTCCTAAAAACCCTAACCTTTGTCTTTACAATATTCACTTTCATTCCAGTGAGTTGACAAAATTTTTCTAAACCATAAATTTTCTTCTGCAGCTGGAGAGCACTATCCGAGACTGATGACACATCATCCGCAAACATTAGAGCATACAAATTACTAACATCAGGAGAAATATATAAACCTCGACCACCAAACTGTTCCATACACACTACGAGTTGATTTATAAAAATTATGAACAATTGGGGACTAAGGATGCACCCTTGTCTTGTGCCTATGCTACAATCAAAATATTGAGAGAGACCATGGGATGTTCTAACACAAGCTGATAGATTATTATACATTGATTTGAGAATGTTATAAAATCTGCCACAAATACCAACTTTCTGCAAACTCCACAATAAACTGTTGTGATTAACCGTATCAAAGGCCTTGGAGAAATCTATAAATAGACAATAAAACCTCCCTTTCTTCTTACATGAATATTTCTGCACCATGGCCTGGAGTGAAAATATGTGATCAATAGTAGAGTAGTTATCCCTAAAACCTGCCTGAGATTCATCAATAATATTCTTATTCTCACACCAAACCTTTAACCTGCTATTAAGAATAGAAGTAAAAATCTTAGAAAACTGAGTCAATAAGAGATTTGCCTCTATAATTACTGGGATTACCTTTCACACCTGATTTATAAAAAGGACAAATAATGCCTTTCCCCCATTAAACTGGAAAAGTGCCTGCATAGAAAATCTTATTGAACAGCACTTTTAAATATTTGCTGACATAATTCTTTGAAGCCTTAATAAATTCAATTGCAATTCCATCTGGTCCTGGTGACTTATTATTGGAAAGTTTATCAATGTGATACAAAACTTCATTTTCAGTAAAGTCACTATTCAGGGTTTCCAGCTCTCCATCCTGTTGTATCGTCTCTGGGTTCATATCATGTCTGTATGTCTGATCAACATTTTCTCTAAGGAGGTGAGAAAAGTGAGCAAACCAGTCTTCACAACTAATATCTTTAGAGAAGTCACAAATTCGAATAGAGCCAGTGTGCTTTAGTGTTTTCCAGAATTCCTTTGGGTTATCTCTTGTAGACACTAGTTTTTCTTTTTGTGCAGTATAGTAATCTCTTCGTTTAGAATTGAAGTTTGTTTTGAAAGATTTACGTAATGATTTATACACTGTTATATCTAAGCCATTATCTCTGTGATCCCGGAGTGCTTTATATTTGATATGCTTCAAGTGATCCAGTTCATGGTCCCACCATGGGGGCTGTGATTTCACATTAATGAACCTGAAAATATCCTTTTGTTGTGGTTGGCAGCCTGGTGGTACAGTTTTGTAAAAACCTTTAGTGAATCTTCAATATTCGTGTCTATATACTGAAACAATTTGCTGCTAAAATGATTGAATAGTCCATGAAAATTGGAAATAAATAAGTCACATTGCTCTTTATCCCATATATATTTGGTCCATTCTCTGGTTGGGTGGGGAAATGATTGGGAATGTGTTGGGAAATATAGTTCCGGTGTATCATGTTCAGTCCAATTCATACCAGAGTTGCCAAAGACAAAGTTGCTCGATATTCAAGGAACGATGTATAGGAAAATGGTCAGAGACATCACAAGTGCCAACTCCAAAATCCTTAACTCGTGGAAACAACGAGGTTGATGCTATCATATAGTCGACTAAACTTGCTCCGTTATGTGTAACACAAGTAAACTGGCCCTCTTTATCCCTGAATAACCTGCCATTCATGATATGGATTCCAAAAGTACAACACAATTCTACTAACTTTTTTCCAAAATTATTATGGTTAAGAATATCTCGAACGAGGCATTTCAAAATTATCTAAAGGATAGTCATCAACATCGTTTTGGATAAAATCCATATTAGACTTTATTCCTAATGATAATATGCATTTAGGTCACCGGCGAAGAGCAATTGTTTATCTGGGTGATCAGCAACTATAATGTTAATATAATGTACTAGGGTGTCAATACCATCATCACCACTCTCATTGCGGTCATAAACTGGGGCCCCCTCTGGTGAAATATAGGTAAACACAAGTATGGTGTCTTTATCCCAGTCAAAATATTTGTATCTCAGCAATAAAACAACCGTGTTTTGAAAATATTCCTACAGTCTTACAACAATATTATTCTGCATCCACATCTTTTATAAAAACAGTCACACCACCACTGTATCAACCTAGATGCTTTATTTTATCCCTGACCGAATGAAGTGATCGAAAACCAGACATGTCAATGTCGAGAATTCATTTTGAGCTCGCAAGAATTATTCACAAAAACACACAATATCAAATTTGCAGCTCAAACGCTTCACCTGTGAAAATTCATTGTCATGCTTATGTAGACCGTTGATATTCCATGTCAAGATGTCAAACATGGGGCCGTGGCCGCACCTTCAGTCCCCAGTTTGTTTAATCTCTCCATGCGTTTGTCCTTGTCCTTGACCTTGCTTGTCAGTTTCATTTCCGGGTCCAAACAAACCGGCCCACGTGGGTATGTTAATGTTGAGTGATGACTGTTCTATGTGCGATACTTTTTCTCTTGCAATACTTTTGGAGTCTCTATCGTACACAAACACTTGGCCTTTCACAATCAACTTGTTTTGATGCATCTTCGGGTTGTGTCCTGCATCTCGGTCCCTGACAAACCAGGGGGAGAGCGCCCGTCTGTCCTCTCGTATCTTCAGGGGGAAGTCTTCGGTGACACGCTTCTGTTGTGATCCTTGCGTTCTATCAGCACGTGAGGCCTTGTAGATATCACTCTTGTCCTTAGGTGTAAGAAATTTAACGATGATTGGGGAGCCAGCCTTCTTTGGATTTAGTCGGTGAGCCCTCATAATGACAACTGATTCTGTGTTTTGTATTTTCAAGTCTTGAGACAAAAACTCACGAACTTTCCCCTCCGATGTCTCCCAGGTCTTGCCTTTCTCACCCGGTATACCATGAAAGATGAGATTTTCTCTTCGGTTTCTGGATTCAACATCTTGGATCTTATCTTCCATTGCTGATAGTTTATTTTTAACTCTTTGTTTTCATTTTGCAGTTGTAGTCGCTTGTCATTGAAATTTGACTTCATTTTATCAACTTTATTGTTGAGGGTTTCAAAGTTATTGTTCATTGATTTAATATCAGTTTTCATTTCGAGCAGTTATTTCAAAATATCAGTATCTGTATCCTGCTTTTCAGTTACATTTATGCCGAGTGCACCCGACTCATCAATAGCTAGAGTCTGCTGTCGTGTGGTAGGTCCCAGGTTGGTCTCCACATCACCGCAGGTGACAAGTAGAGCAGTTATCAGGCACATCAAACACAATCCCAGAGAAAAATAACACTTCGAAAGTTTTATTCCATGTATATTTCGGCTCTTGCTTCTGTCAGGTTGACAAAACGTACCGATTTTGGCTCTATATTGAGCCAAAGAAATGCCCATTTTTAGAGCTCGTGATTAACGTGGCTGCACAGTAGCTCACGCATTCGCACTCACCTCACACACAAATAATAAAAGTGTCAGATATAGACTGTGTATTATTACTTTTTCCAATAATAGAATTAAACATTTTCCAGGTTTTCTTGAGATCATTTTTATTCTGTTCGAGTTTGTTAGAATATTACAATGATTTAGCCCGTCTTTTATCCTTCTTATAATTATTTATAAATTCAACAAATCTGTTCCATTCTAAACATCCTTCAGCTTTACCCATTGTTCTGCGATATAGAATATTTTTCTTTTTAGATTTCTATTCAGATAAATTGATCAAATCCTTTGACATCCATGACTCTCTTATAATATTTGGCGAATTAAATTTGATTTGTTTTTCTGGTGTGTATAGATCCAATAAAGTGGATCGAGTTCCAAATAACTATTTACTGGCTTGGTGAACATCAGGACCATTAAGCTCGTGCTCCCAATTAATATCCTGGACAGTTGAGGCTGGACAAGAGAGAGTATTGTCTTTCACTTTTCTATATTTGATCATAGAACAAGCTGCTTTATCATAAGTTTTACTCCCAATTAAAGTTTGGCAAGGCAGATGGTCAGAGATGTCGGAGTTTAAACCGCGAGAGATCAATTTCAGTTTGTGATTAAATTTAACAGAGATATTTTCTATTAAGGTTCTTGAATGATGTGTTATACGAGTTGGAATAGTAATAGCTGGTCCGATGCCCATTCAACCTTCAACCGGTTGCAATTGTTGAAAATGAGATTCCAGTGTCTCGTGTCTGGAATCCCGGCAATGATTCCACCATCTGTTGTTGTGTGCGCTGTCTGAATATAAAAAGGCCAATAAATAAAAATAAAATTAGTTAATTAATAAAAATTAGCATATTGTGATGAAGTTCGTTATTTTGTGTAATGTACTGATAAAAATTAAACTTTCATATATTTTAGATTCATTGCACACCAACTGAAATATTTCAGGTCTTTTATTGTTTTAATACTGATTATTTTGGCATACAGCTCATGAAAACCCAAAATTCCTATCTCAAAAAATTAGCATATCATGTTTAGGTAGTCTAAACGAGCTATTAACCTAATCATCTGAATCAACCAATTAACTCTAAACACCTGCAAAAGATTCCTGAGGCTTTTAAAAACTCCCAGCCTGGTTCATTACTCAAAACCACAATCATGGGTAAGACTGCCGACCTGACTGCTGTCCAGAAGTAGTCCATGCACGCAGGAGAGAAGAACATGTAAAAACTCCACACAAAGCCCCGTCACCGAATCTGGGACTCGAACCCAGCACGTCCTCCGGAACAGGGATTTCGGATCCTTTTTGGTTCTGAAATAGTGAGGTCGCAGACCCAAATGTTTTTCTTTGCATTTTTCTCTAAATCTGCCGCGTCCAATCCAGGTTTTGCTTTCCCGATCACAAGTACATCACCGACTAGGGCGGGGCGAAAGCATGCACACGCCCCCTCCACCACACGCAACGCTCACTGCCCACCACTTTTCGAACTGCCGCCCATTCGGGGGCACTCAAATTCCCTCGGAGGGAAAACGCTATTCGCCCCCTTGAACCAATCAGCTCACAGACGCCCATGATTGGCTGGCAATCTTTGTGTGTGACCACGCCCCGCGGGGACCTTTCTTTTTTTGACACAAGAGTGAATGCAATCTTGTGATTGTAAATGAAGATTTCTGTGAAATGGAATAAATGCAAATCTCGGCCGAATACGATTCATCATTTTTCCTTCAACAAAATACAGATTATCTAAAAAATATGAGGAGGATTATCAATTCAAAGCTCGGTGCTGTTCACTCAAACAGGATTTTCAGTGTCATCACAGAAATGATTTTTATTAAAATATCGTTTTGTTTCACACTGATGTTACTGACTTATGTTCATTGCTACACACACACGCACACACACACACACACACAGTGTTAATTGTGCTAAAAGTATTTTTGGCTCAATCAAGTCAGGTGGAATTATGCAGATCAGTATGACGTCACAAAATCATCAGCTTGTTTCATGAGCGTTTCATACTATTAGGTTTTAGTTGTAAAATCATTTTGAGTCACTTAAAGTACATTCAGAATACACAAACCAGTAGAGGATTAATATTCAACAACATATCAGTAAAAAATATTTGTATTGCATAAATACAATAAAATAAACCAGAATATAAATAAAACACCAGTCAACAATATTCTATTGTTGATAAAATAATTCACATTTTTTTGTAGTAAAATTTCTGATGAGAAAAGAGTTTGTGTTGCTTGTAGCACATAATGAGATTCTGCTGAAGAATCGAAGCTTGAAATTGAAAAGGATTCAATACATTAACATTCAAGAGAAGAGAACGAGAAGAATATAGGATTAATAATCCAGTTTAAAAAGGACGAAATAATTGCATAATTGCAAAAAAATGATTGCATTGCTCTGAGCACAAACTACAGGAGAAGAGTCAGAAATGCTGGGTAAAGGTGGTCGCGATGATCTCTGCTGATGATTACAGTATTTATGTACAGTATGCGTCTCAGGGATTTTAATGGAATTTCTGAAATGAAAATATCACAGAACTTCATCAACTCAGCACATCCGACCCAATCAGCTGAATTCAATTCAGTCCAAACTCAGAGTAAACATCAATGCGATTCACAATCACTTCAAACATCAAGATAGAAACAATAAAAACAACAAAATAGGAAAATATCATCCTAATAATGATAATGCTGCCACTATTAATATTAATCATTACTATTAATAATATTAGAATCAAAGTAATCATATAAAATTATATTTGTAATATTACTAATATAAATATTTATCAGCATCAGAATGATAAAAATATTATATATAACGGCAGTAGTAAAAAAAAAGGAGAATCTTAATAGTAATGGTAACAATGATGATGATGATGACGATGATGATGATAATCATAATATCAATTATAATAATAGTAATAATACAAAACAATATAATTACAATTTCAGTAATATAAAATTCATCAGCATCAACATTATGAAATTATTAATAACATGAGTAACAAAAACAAAGAATCTTAATAATAATAATAATAATAATAATAATAATAATTTGAAGAACAATGGGATATTTTAAATGGTGCAGTTGAATAAATAATGGAGTGAAACTGAAGTGCAGGTTCGGAAGTTCAACACTTTTTACGAGGCTCGTTCACCTTTATCTGGGTTTATTTGGGTTTATCTGGGTTTACCTGGGTTTATCTGGGTTTGCCTGGGCTTACCTGGGTTTATCTGGGTTTACCAGGGCTTACCAGGGTTTATCTGGGTTTATCTGGGTTCATCTGGGTTTATCTGAGTTTATCTGGGTCCGGGCCATTTAACAAGTCTGCAACAGACTTTTCAGGGCCTTCTTGTCCCTTAGTTGTTGGACTTTTCCTTCAGTCTTTAATGCAATATATGGTGATGCTTCTTCAATTCTTGTACATGTGGTGGTTTGTAACTTGCAAAACTTGAATCCAAATTGATATTTTTGTGCTGATGTGTGAAGTGCAGCCAAAAACAAATTTCTTCTCAAGTAAACGATTCGTCATTCTTTGTGCAACTTAATACTATGTATCTGCACAGCTATTTAGTTTACTTGTGGGCAGCATAAAAAATAAATAAACAAATTTAAAAAAATCCCACCCCCTGTTATGAATATTTGTTTCTGAGACAAAATTACGTCATCAAAACTGACCGAAATTTCATAAAATGTACAATAGTCCGTTTTTAAACATAACAAGATCAAATGTAATTGGACTCGGTTCGGTTTCGGGTGTTTTGTGTGAATATGGTTCATTGTTGTTGTGCTGTTGGCTGTCAAAACCGTGCAGGCGGCGCAAAGAAGCAACTTTTCACCGGGAAGTGTTTCAGTTGAAGCTTCATTAGGCGGGAGGCCTGAAGCTTCAGTAACATTACTTCCCCTGAAATTTATGAATCAATACTTTTATTATTAGTCCCGGTGTAACTAGTCACATTTACTCTTCATTATTGTTCACCTTTTGGAGCTTTGTTGGAGCTCCAGTTGAAAAGATTGTGTGAGTTGATGTTTCCCGATTCAGAGAAGATTTTTGATGTTTAAATGGGAAGGACAGGATGAAATACTCATATGTTTAGTGGAACACAGTACATTCTGCACTCCTAATATTTACTGCTAGAATACACCAGAATGCATATCAGGAGCTTTCATTTCTCACAAATTTCCCGGTGGGAGCCCCCGGACCGACACCCCCCAGAGAAGTTTAGCACTTCTGGCATTTTTCACTCTCTGGGGCAAATGATAGGCACCTCTCTTAAAATCCTGGGCAGAACCCTGATAATAGCAATCAGTTAGTAAGTTGATTAAAATCCTCTCCCATAGACCACCGAGTTTTTCTAACCTCTGTTACATATATCAGAAGAACCCGAAAACTGAGCAGGACTTGCATTTAGACAGAGCTTTGGATCGGAATAATAGATTGATGTATGCAACATAGCTACAGAAATAATAGATTGATGTATGCAGAGCTACAGAAAGCTACAGAAATGATATCTCGAGAACTTTTGATATTCCTCCAAAGTACCATTGGATCAGCATCTTAGGCAGTTATGGGTGCAGGCCATCAGAGAGTTGTATCCGTCCAAGCACAGGCATTTGAAGCTGCTGAAGAAGACTGCGGTGCCATCTGTTTTTTTCTTGGAAGCCTGAGCGAGAAACCTTTAAGGACCATTAACTTTAATGAATTTGCTCAATATTATATATCAGTGTGAGTTGGTCAAAACATACATTTACACTGGATCTTTAATAATGTCTATAAAGTATTATTATACTTATACAGTCACTCAGTTCTTGATTTTGTTTCACTGCTAATCTATATACAGGCTTTCTCATGAATTTGTGGAATTCCTCTACCAGGGGCCAAAACTTAAAGGGTATGATAAGATTTGATATTTTATTTTCAAATGTTGTATACAGGTATATTGTGGTCGATTTCCAGTTTACCATCGGTTCATATAAGTATCAATAGATATTTTATAGTGTGTTCTTATATTCTGAGGAACCGGTCCAGACCAGCGAGTCATAGAATGCGTGCTTCATCCTCGGAATCCATGGAAGAGCCATCACCCCCAGCAGACGTTGGTGCTTGTGTGGAGGTCGTAACTTCAGAGCACAGTTACACCTACCAGCCTGATACCCTCAAGCATAAGTATATTGATACCCTCCAGAAGCTAGAGGAGATACAGACTGATCTCCATAATACAAAGCGTCGGGAGAAGAAGAAGATATCTTGCAGATAATGTTCATAAAGGTGGACTTGTTGTCCCAGCAAAAAGCGTTATTCGTATTGCAAAACATTGTGGAATTGTGTTGAGGTCTTCTGTTAACATCAAGCAAGTTGTTAGTGCACAGTGGGAGAAGATGTTGGTTTCTACAATGTTGATTGACCTTCCAAATGATTTGTTTCCTGAAATGACTCAGCATTTTACAGAAACTACAAAAGGTATTGACACACTGTTATGCAATGATCAAATTGATTTGTGAACAATTCATTAAGGTTCGTAGATTTCACACAATCAATCTCACCGACCTCAGTCTCACAGGGGACAGTGTCAGACCCCAGGTGAACAAAACTGTGTTGTTTAAACACCAACAGGACTAAAGGCAGAATGCTGGTCTCTTAACTCATCTGTCACCTTTTATACAAGTAGGGAGGATCACTGTAGTTTAATGTTTAATGTTAACATGACAAGCATGTGTGTAACTGCTCTGTTATTGTGTATAATGTATCTGTAATCAATAAAAAGTATGATGTTGCTCCTGCTCGTTTATATGATATAATATTACATGTGTAGTTTAACTGTAAGTGTTTGTGGTTATAAGTGTGTAGTGCAGTTTTATTACAAAAAGTGTGGGGGGGGGGAATTCCTTGTAATTTGTGGAATATATCAGTTGAAATCCCTGCTACACGATACTAAGATAAGAGAGGTGGGCGTGGCAGTGACGTATTGTACATGAGGAATATTATTAAGATCTGTACCGCCTATTATGTGACGATGTATCTTCCAAACCTTCCTGGACATGCTGCAAATGTTTACATTATATTCATGTCTCTAGGGATCCAAAACATCCCAAATATTTACATTTATCACATCGTTTTCCATATCGATGTGGGTCTGATTACCAGCTTTCTGCCTGAACCGGAAGTCAGAGCCTCCTGACCACGGCGGGATACATAATATATGCAGAGCGCGCGGTCTCGTGTTTCCTGCATGTCATTGTATTAAACGCGGTGTTCTTTCCGATAGTAGCCCAGATGGGCTAAAATGTGGGTCCCATATGGGCAACACATGGGAAGGCATAGGCCTTGTACTAAAACGGTTTAAATGCTGGGTCCTGCATGAGCTTTTCCCTGTACAGCATATAATGGCTCCAACATTCCTGAGCTTTAATTCTAATTCTTTAATTCTAATAAATTATAAATGCTTCAATGTATTAATTATTTTAAATCGAGCTAAACTTCCAGACTGGGGACAAAGTCCCCGGTGACCGTTTTGTGTGTTTTGTATTATTAACTTTTCGTGGGGCAATTGTGTTTCTGGTATGACAAAATAAATGTTATAAAATGGTAGATTGAGCTTTTTATTTGATTGTTTTACTTTGTTGGTTTGGAATTAGCACACTTGATAATTGAAAGTAATGCCATTTGAAATGGTGAGAATTTCATGGAGCATTTAAACAGAGGATCTGGACTAACAAGTTTCAAGCGACACCTGTACTTTATTGTGTTACTTTCAAAAGAGCTCAGGAATGTTGGAGCCATTACCTTGCTGTACAAGGAAAAGCTCATGCAGGACCCAGCGTTTAAACTGTTTTGGTACAAGGCCCATGTGTTGCCCATGTGTTGCCCATATGGGACCCACATTTTAGCCCATATGTTGAGGTTCTCTTTGGGAGTAACGAGGATGGATAGGATCAGGAATGAGCCCATCAGAGGGACAGCACATGTAAGATGTTTTGGAGACAAAGTCAGAGAGGCTAGATGGAGATGGTTTGGACATGTACAGAGGAGGGATAGTGATTATATTGATAGTAGGATGCTGAGGTTGGAACTACCAGGCAGAAGGCCTAGAGGAAGATCAAAGAGACGATTCTTGGATGTGGTGAAGGAGGACATGAAGGCAGTTGGTGTAAGAGAAGAAGATGCAGAGGATAGGGTGAGATGGAGGCAGATGATTCGCTGTGGCAACCCCTGAAGGGAAAATACGAAAGGAAAAGAAGATTTTAGACCATATGGGCAAGCTTATTTTTTTTTATCCATATGGGACCCATGTTTTAGCCCATTTGGGCAAGCCCATGTGTCACCCTTGTGGGACCCATGTTTTAGCCCATCTGGGCTAGCCCAGTTGCTGCCCACGTGGGACCCATATTTCGGCCCATATGGGCAAGCACAGATGGGGCCCACATAGAACCCATGGACAAAATCTTCTGGGGCCCAGATAGGTAGCCCAACTGGGCCTCATATTTTGGCCCATATGGCCCCCAGCTGGGCCCCATGTCTCTGTGCTGACTGGGGTGTGCTGTTCACCTTGATCCATCAAACTCAAAAAAAAGAAGATGTATACATATATAAATATACAGACGCTACCCAACTTACGAACGAGATACGTTCCAAATGGCCGTTCATGAGATGAATTTGTTCATAAGTTGTTACAGGGCATTCTTTCGAGGGGAACATATGTTTAAAGCTTGTATAAGTAACCTATACGAGTTTGTACGGTAATGCAGCCGTGAGGGGAGGGGGGCACAAACCAGTGTCTCTTCCTCACGCCGGTCCCAAGCCCGGATAAATGCAGAGGGTTGTGTCAGGAAGGGCATCTGGCGTAAAAACAAATGCCAAATAAACTATGCGAATCACAAGAAAGAATAACATACCGGATCGGTCGAGGCCCAGGTTAACAACGACCACCATCAGTGCCGTCAACCAACAGGGTGCTGATGGAAATTGGACTACTGTTGGTCGAAGACGTCGAAGAAGGAGAGGCGGGAGGCGTGTCTGTTGCCAGAGAGAGAAGAGGAAAGGCATGAGTCTAGGACTGAAAATAGGGACTTTGAACGTTGGAACTATGGCAGGAAAAGGTAGAGAGCTGGCTGACATGATGCAGAGGAGGAAGGTGGACATACTGTGTGTTCAGGAGACCAGGTGGAAAGGTAACAAGGTTAGACGCATAGGAGCAGGGTTTAAGCTGTTTTATCATGATGTGGATGGGAAGAGAAATGGAGTCGGAGTCATCTTGAAGGAGGAGTTTGTCAGGAATGTTCTAGAAGTGAAATGGTGTGCAGGATGATGCTGATGGTGAGGAAGGTGAAGAAGGCAAAGGCAGAGCAGAAGACAAAGTGGTGGAAGTTGAAAAAGGAAGAGTTTCGGGTTGTCTTCAAGGAGGAGTTGAAACAGGCTTTGGGTGGTCAGGAAGTTCTTACAGATGACTGGACAACTACAGCTAATGTAATCAGGGAGACAGGTAGGAGAATACTTGGTGTGTCATCTGGAAGGAAAGTAGATAAGGAGACTTGGTGGTGGAATGAGGAAGTGCAGGAGTGTGTACAAAGGAAGAGGTTAGCTAAGAAGAAGTGGGACATTGAGAAAACCGAAGAGAGTAAACAGGAGTACAGGGAGACACAGCGTAAGGCAAAGTTAGCAGTGTCAAAGGCCAAACAGAGCGTGTTTGATGACTTGTATGCTCGGTTGGAAAGTAAGGAGGGAGAAAATGATTTATACAGGTTGGCACAGCACAGAAATAGAGATGGGAAGGACGTGCAGCAAGTTAGATTGATAAAGGACAGAGAGCGAAATGTATTGACTGATGACAGAAGTGTGCTGGGAAGATGGAAAGAGTACTTTGAAGAGCTGATGAATGAGGAAAATGAGAGAGAAAAGAGTAGAAGAGGTGACTGTTGAGAACCAGGAAGTAGCAAAGATTAGTAAGGGTGAAGTGAGGAGGGCATTGAAGAGGATGAAGAATGGAAAGGCAGTTGGTCCTGATGACATACCGGTGGAGGTATGGAAGTGTCTAGGAGAGGTAGCAGTAGATTTTCTGACAAGAACATTCAACAAGGTCTTAGAGAGTGAGAGGATGCCAGAGGAATGGAGGAGAAGTGTGCTGGTGCCCATTTTTAAGAACAAGGGAGACGTGCAGAGTTGTGGCAACTACAGAGGGATAAAGTTGATGAGCCATACGATGAAGTTATGGGAAAGAATAGTGGAAGCTAGACTAAGGGCAGAGATCAGCATTTGTGAACAACAGTTTGGTTTCATGCCAAGAAAGAGCACCACAGATGCAGTGTTTGCCTTGAGGATGTTAATGGAGAAGTACAGAGAAGGTCAGAGGGAGCTGCATTGTGCCTTTGTGGATCTGGAGAAAGCATATGACAGGGTGCCGAGAGAAGAACTGTGGTATTGCATGAGGAAGTCTGAAGTGGCAGAGAAGTATGTTAGAGTGGTGCAGGACATGTATGAGAGATGTAAGACAGTGGTGAGGTGTGCTGTCGGTGTGACACAAGAGTTCAAGGTGGAGGTGGGACTGCATCAAGGGTCAGCTCTCAGCCCCTTCTTGTTTGCTATGGTGATGGACAGGCTGACAGACGAGGTTAGACAAGATTCTCCATGGACTATGATGTTTGCAGATGACATTGTGATCTGTATTGAGAGCAGAGAACAAGTGCAGGAAAATCTAGAGAGGTGGAGGTATGCCCTGGACAGGAGGGGAATGAAGATTAGCCTCAGTAAGACAGAATACATGTGCATGAATGACAAGGACCCAAGAGGAATGGTGAAATTACAGGGAGCAGAGATAAGAAAGGTGGAGGATTTTAAGTACTTAGGCTCAACAATCTAGAGCAATGGAGAGTGTGGAAAAGAGGTGAAGAAGCGTGTGCAGGCAGGTTGGAATGGTTGGAGAAAAGTGTCCAGTGTGATGTGTGATAGGAGGGTATCGGCAAGAATGAAAGGAAAAGTGTACAAGACGGTGTTGAGGCCAACGATGTTGTATGGGTTAGAAACAGTGGCCCTGGGGAAAAGACAGGAGGCAGAGCTGGAGGTAGCAGAGATGAAAATGTTTAGGTTCTCTTTGGGAGTAACGAGGATGGATAGGATTAGGAATGAGCACATCAGAGGGACAGCACATGTAAGACATTTTGGAGACAAAGTCAGAGAGGCTAGATTGAGATGGTTTGGACATGTACAGAGGAGGGATAGTGAGTATATTGGTAAGAGGATGCTGAGGCTGGAACTACCAATATACTCACTATCCCTCCTCTGTACAGAGGAGGGATAGAGGAGGGATAGTGAGTATATTGGTAAGAGGATGCTGAGGCTGGAACTACCAAGCAAAAGGCCTCGAGGAATACCAAAGAGACTATTCATTGATGTGGTCAAGGAGGACATAAAGGTCGTTGGTGTAAGAGAAGAAGATGCAAAGGATAGGGTGAGATGGAGGCAGATGATTCGCTGTGGCGACCCCTGAAGGGAAAAACCGAAAGGAAAAGAAGATATGAGTTTGTACGGTATACAATATTTCTCTCTCTCTCCCCCCAGAGTGTTGCTATAACAAACGATGGAGTGGGCAGAGCAGAGTGATACACTGCACAGAATAGGCACGTAGAATAGGCGCTCACTCTGCTCTGCACACTCTGTCGTTTTTTCGAATGTTCGTAAGCACGGTCGCGTCTGTTTATAAAATATTCAATATCACTGAGGAAAATGTGTTCGGGGCACCACCACATAGGAAACTGTGGCTGTTTTGTGTTGTTAATGAAAAGATTTTTGGTATCTCATCAATAAATAAGGAAATAAGTTTTTATCATGAGGTCGAATCTAGAAATACTGAATGATGCAGATTTAATGAATTGATGCTCAGCCTGGATGAAAATTTTCTCCTTTTATCCTTTGTTTTATTCACTGCAGCATTACTGAACATTCCAAACAGTTGGTGATGATAATGCACAAAGGTTTTATTCGGAAGGACGGAAGGAAGAAGAACAGAAGCGACGTGACACCAGCCGGGTTTGGGGACGATACATGTTTTTATCTTTAAATCCTGAGGTAAGTTAAAGGCAGCTGCTTTCTGTGACGAACAGATTGGATCATAAATGGGTTTTTATTTTATGTAATAATGTTTAATGCTGGGAGGATTAAAGATTCTCACTGCTCAGGATTCACTTTTTGTAATTTTATTTTTAATTTAATTTACCTCAGCGAGCATTTCCTTGTGTTCTGAATATTACTGAAGTACAGTCATCCCTTGAATATCGCGTATAATGTAGACCAGATCTGGCTGCGATATTCGAAAAACCGCTAAGTAGGAACGCCCCACCCCCATTTCTACCATGTTGTCTCATTTCTCTATATTTTCGCGTCTATACAATATCAAGAAGTGTATATTAAACTTTACACAGTTACATGCATATGTAAATACTGACATACAGACAGACATACATTTTATTCAATAAAAGGCTGTTAGCCCAAAATACAGACAAAATGAATAAATTAAAGCATGAACTATTGTTGTAGACCAGTTGAATTTCTGATTTTCTTAACATGGATAAGAAATAAGCATAGGTTTTGGATTGCATTAACATCAGTTGATGACATAATATTAATAAAACTGTGTTGTGATAAGGGATACTTCAAATATTTACTTAATAATGTATTTCTTATACCCGTGTAGCCTTTGCAATAAAGTATTACATGGATTTCATCTTCAATTTCATAGATATTGTTTTTCTCACATAAAGGACAAAATCTTAAATTATAAGGAACATTTTTATATCTACCAGTCTCAGGGCAAAGTTTGAAAGAACCACATCAAAAAATTGCTAAATAGATTCTCAAATAAGGTGCTATATCTGAGTTAATGTATGTTTCAACATTTAGAAGGGACTTGAACAGTGAATAACTAGAGGCCTTGGATGTGTTTTGTAATGATGAATGCCAATTTTGGAAGAGATTATCAGATAACCTCTGCTTAAAAACTGAAATAAAAATATCAACATCACCGATATCCTGTGATAACCAAGTGAAGCCAAACCCCAGTCTAAACAAAATATTTTTAATATACGATGCCCATGTTGTGCGTCCAGACTCATCTAATGCCTTCAACATTCAATAGAACTGATGAGGTAATCTAGAACTTGGAAGTCTTAAAAGTCTACACCAAAATTTAACGGCCCTTGTCATATCAGTAATTTGTAGGGGGAACCTGCCACATTCGCCTAAAACCATATTATTACAACAATTTTTTTCCAACTTTCAAGAAATATTTACAAGTTTTTATTTGTATTTGCTCAATAATTTTACAATAAGTGGTACCCCAAATTTCTGAACCATAACATAATATGGGTTTAACCATAGCATCGAATATTTTAAAAAGATCTACAAAAGCCCAAACCCCTGCTCTCTTTTGATATCTATGGATATCCATAAGAGCTTTGTTAGCTTGAGAGGCTAGAGTAGTCTGAGCCTTAGTCCAAACTAGCCGAGGTATGAACACAATTCCCAAATACCTATAATAAGAAACAACCTCTAGCCTCTGACCACACAAAAAACATTTTTCATAATGTCTCAGAGGACCACTATTCCTAAAAACCATAACCTTTGTCTTTGCAATATTCACTTTCATTCCAGTAAGTTGACAAAAATTTTCTAAACCATAAATTTTCTTCTGCAGCTGGAGAGCACTATCCGAGACTGATGACACATCATCCGCAAACATTAGAGCATCCAAATTGCTAACATCAGGAGAAATATACAAACCTCGACCACCAAACTGTTCCATACACTCTACGAGTTGATTTATAAAAATTGTGAACAATTGGGGACTAAGGATGCACCCTTGTCTTGTGCCTATGCTACAATCAAAATATTGAGAGAATAGAAGTAAAAATCTTACAAACTGAATGAATAAGAGATATGCCTCTATAATTACTGGGATTACCTTTCACACCTGATTTATAAAAACGACAAATAATGCTTTCCCCCCATAAACCTGGAAAAGTGCCTGCATAGAAAATCTTATTGAACAGAACTTTTAAATATTTGCTGACATAATTCTTTGAAGCCTTAATAAATTCAATTGCAATTCCATCTGGTCCTGGTGACTTATTATTGGAAAGTTTATCAATGTGATACAAAACTTCATTTTCAGTAAAGTCACTATTCAGGGTTTCCAACTCTTCATCCTGTTGTATAGTCTCTGGGTTCATATCATGTCTGTATGTATTATCAAAATTTTCTCTCAGGAGGTGAGAAAAGTGAGCAAACCAGTCTTCACAACTAATATCTTCAGAGAAGTCACAAATTCGAGTAAAGCCAGTTTGCTTTAGTGTTTTCCAGAATTCCTTTGGGTTATCTCTTGTAGATACTAGCTTTTCTTTCTGTGCAGTATAGTAATCTCTTCATTTAGAATTGAAGTTTGTTTTAAAAGATTTACGTAATGATTTATACACTGTTATGTCTAAGCCATTCTCGCTGTGATCCTGGAGTGCTTTATATTTGATATGCTTCAAGTGATCCAGTTCATGGTCCCACCATGGGGGCTGTGATTTCACATTAATGTCACGGTAACCTGAAAATATCCTTTTGTTGTGGTTGGCAGCCTGGTGGTACAGTTTTGTAAAAACCTTTAGTGAATCTTCGATATTCGTGTCTATATACTGAAACAATTTGCTGCTAAAATGATTGAATAGTCCATGAAAATTGGAAATAAATAAGTCACATTGCTCTTTATCCCATATATATTTGGTCCATTCTCTGGTTGGGTGGGGAAATGATTGGGAATGTGTTGGGAAATATAGTTCCGGTGTATCATGTTCAGTCCAATTCATATCAAAGTTGCCCAAGACAAAGTTGCTCGATATTCAAGGAACGATGTATAGGAAAATGGTCAGAAACATCACAAGTGCCAACTCCAAAATCCTTAACTCGTGGAAACAACGAGGTTGATGCTATCATATAGTCGACTAAACTTGCTCCGTTATGTGTAACACAAGTAAACTGGCTCTCTTTATCCCTGAATAACCTGCCATTCATGATATGGATTCCAAAAATACAACACAATTCTACTAACTTTTTTCCAAAATTATTATGGTTAAGATTATCTCGAACGAGGCATTTAAAAATTATCTAAAGGATAGTCATCAACATCGTTTTGGATAAAATCCATATTATCATTAGGAATAAAGTCTAGAAAGTCTTTAGTCCTTGCATTTAGGTCACCGGCGAAGAGCAATTGTTTATCTGGGTGATCAGCAACTATAATGTTAATATAATGTGCTAGGTTGTCAATACCATCATCACCACTCTCACTGCGGTCATAAACTGGGGACCCCTTTGGTGAAATATAGGTAAACACAAGTATGGTGTCTTTATCCCAGTCAAAATATTTGTATCTCAGCAATAAAACAACCGTGTTTTGAAAATATTCCTACAGTCTGACAACAATATTATTCTGCATCCACATCTTTTATAAAAAACAGTCACACCACCACTGTATCAACCTAGATGCTTTATTTTATCCCTGACCGAATGAAGTGATCGAAAACCAGACATAAATGTCGAGAATTCATTTTGAGCTCGCAAGAATGATTCACAAAAACACACAATATCAAATATGCAGCTCAAACGTTTCACCTGTGAAAATTCATTGTCATGCTTATGTAGACCGTTGATATTCCATGTCAAGATGTCAAACATGGGGCCGTGGCCGCACCTTCAGTCCCCAGTTTGTTTAATCTCTCCATGCGTTTGTCCTTGTCCTTGACCTTGCTTGTCAGTTTCATTTCCGGGTCCAAACAAACCGGCCCATGTGGGTATGTTAATGTTGAGTGATGACTGTTCTATGTGCGATACTTTTTCTCTTGCAATACTTTTGGAGTCTCTATCGTACACAAACACTTGGCCTTTCACAATCAACTTGTTTTGATGCATCTTCGGGTTGTGTCCTGCATCTCGGTCCCTGACAAACCAGGGGGAGAGCGCCCGTCTGTCCTCTCGTATCTTCAGGGGGAAGTCTTCGGTGACACGCTTCTGTTGTGATCCTTGCGTTCTATCAGCACGTGAGGCCTTGTAGATATCACTCTTGTCCTTAGGTGTAAGAAATTTAACGATGATTGGGGAGCCAGCCTTCTTTGGATTTAGTCGGTGAGCCCTCATAATGACAACTGATTCTGTGTTTTGTATTTTCAAGTCTTGAGACAAAAACTCACGAACTTTCCCCTCCGATGTCTCCCAGGTCTTGCCTTTCTCACCCGGTATACCATGAAAGATGAGATTTTCTCTTCGGTTTCTGGATTCAACATCTTGGATCTTATCTTCCATTGCTGATAGTTTATTTTTAACTCTTTGTTTTCATTTTGCAGTTGTAGTCGCTTGTCATTGAAATTTGACTCCATTTTATCAACTTTATTGTTGAGGGTTTCAAAGTTATTGTTCACTGATTTAATATCAGTTTTCATTTCGAGCAGTTATTTCAAAATATCAGTGTCTGTATCCTTCTTTTCAGTTACATTTATGCCGAGTGCACCCGACTCATCAATAGCTAGAGTCTGCTGTCGTGTGGTAGGTCCCAGGTTGGTCTCCACATCACCGCAGGTGACAAGTAGAGCAGTTATCAGGCACATCAAATGCTATCCCAGAGAAAAATAACACTTCGAAAGTTTTATTCCATGTATATTTCGGCTCTTGCTTCTGTCAGGTTGACAAAACGTACCGATTTTGGCTCTATATTGAGCCAAATAAATTCCCATTTTTAGAGCTCGTGATTAACGCGGCTGCACAGTAGCTCATGCATGCGCACTCACTCCACAGTATACAGACTATATCCATAGTGTGTGTGTGTGTGTGTGCACACGTAGTTTGTCTTAGTATCGTGTGTGTGTGTGTGTGTGTGTGTGTGTGTGTGGGCGCATGGGCGCATTTTGTTTCTGTACCGTGTGTGTGTGTGTGTGCGCCTCATCTCTGTACCGTGTGCGAGTGTGTGTGTCTCATCTATGTACTGTGTGTGACTGTGTGTGTGTGTGTGTGTGTGTGTGTGTGTGCTCCTCTTGGGGTACCACTTATTGTTAAATTATTGAGCAAATGCAAATAAAAACTTGTAAATATTTCTTGAAAGTTGGCAAAAATTGTTGTAATAATATGGTTTTAGGTGAATGTGGCAGGTTCCCCCTACAAATTACTTATATGACAAGGGCCGTTGAATTTTGGTGCAGACTTTTAAGACTTCCAAGTTCTAGATTACCTCACCAGTTCTATTTAATGTTGAAGGCATTAGATGAGTCTGGCTGCACAACATGGGCATCGTATATTAAAAATATTTTGTTTAGACTGGGATTTGGCCTCACTTGGGTATCACAGGATATCGGTGATGTTGATATTTTTATTTCAGTTTTTAAGCAGAGGTTATCTGATCATCTCTTCCAAAATTGGCATTCATCATTACAAAACACATCCAAGGCCTCTAGTTATTCACTGTTCAAGTCCCTTCTAAATGTTGAAACATACATTAACTCAGATATAGCATCTTATTTGAGAATCAAATTTTCAATGTGGTACTTTCAAACTTTGCACTGAGACTGGTAGATATAAAAATGTTCCTTATAATTTAAGATTTTGTCTTTTATGTGAGAAAAACAATATCTATGAAATTGAAGACGAAATCCATGTAATACTTTATTGCAAAGGCTACACGGGTATAAGAAATACATTATTAAGTAAATATTTGAAGTACCCCTTATCACAACACAGTTTTGTTAATATTACGTCATCAACTGATGTTAATGCAATCCAAAACCTATGCTTATTTCTTATCCATGTTTAGAAAATCAGAAATTCAACTGGTCTACAATAGTTCATGCTTTAATTTATTCATTTGGTCTGTATTTTGGGCTAATGGCCTTTTATTGAATAAAATGTCTGTCTGTCTGTCTGTCTGTCACTCATTTAGTTCTAACTCATTAAACACACTCAGAGACATGACAAGTGTGTGTTCATCGTGCATCAGTCAAGCAGATGCCACTCACTCTACACCCAGATTATAATGACCTCTGACCCCTGGATCAAATCTCGAGATCGCCATCCCATAATAACCCTCAGAGATGATTCGGACCGGCGGGTGAGAAACCTCAGAACTCGAGCCAAACCCAGTCGATGGAAGAGAGAGCCGGAGAGGAACCATGTCCAGAGATCGGTGACGATCCTCACCAGACAGGATCGGCGTCTGAGGAGGTTCTGAAGCCGCAAGGAGGCTCCGACAAGCCCATTTCTCACTTTCTCCTTTATTTCATTCATGTCCAAGTGATGTTCCACTAAATAGCTGCTCTCTTCCATCATTTATTCATCAGATTACTGGAGCAAATAGATTGTTGTAGAATATGGTTCTGATTGGTTCTGTGATTTTTTTCTGTAGTTATCTGATTAATATGTTTCAGATTGGAATGCGTCAGTAATACAGGGATGCCTCACTTTCCGCGGTTATTTGGGACCAAGATCCCCCTGTAACCGCCAATGTCTGCAAACTAGGATCACTCCCCCAACTGACGTATATGTACTTGACACTGGACTTCAGGCATTTTGGCATTTCCTTCTCTCCAGTCTTCCTCCAGACTCTGGCACCTTGATTTCCGAATGACATGCAAAATTTGCTTTCATCCGAAAAAAGTACTTTGGACCACTGAGCAACAGTCCAGTGCTGCTTCTCTGTATCCCAGGTCAGGTGCTTCTGCCGCTGTTTCTGGTTCAAAAGTGACTTGAGCTGGGTAATGCGGCATCTGTAGCCCATTTTCTGTACACGCCTGTGCACGGTGGCTCTGGATGCTTCTACTCCAGACTCAGTCCACTGCTTCCAGGGCTGGAATCAGCCCTTCTTTCACTTTTTCCTTCCCACAGACATCCCACTGAGGTGCCGTGATACAGCACTCTGGGAACAGCCTATTCGCTTTTTTCTGTGTCTTCCCCTCTTGCTTGAGGGTGCCAATGATGGCCTTCTGGACAGCAGTGAGGTCGGCAGTTTTGCCCATGATTGCGGTTTTGAGTAATGAACCAGGCTGGGCGTTTTTAAAAGCATCAGGAATTTTTTGCAGGTGTTTAGAGTTAATTCTTTGATTCAGATAATTAGGATGGGATTGACGGGAGGTTTTGGTTGTTGGGATTTTTTTTTTTTTGCATAATTGTCCTTGTTTTCCAGAACTTTCCCCCCTATTCTTCCTTAATTTCCTTAATTTTTACAATGAATATTTTAAAAAAAAAAACATAATGCACTGAACCTGCATGAATTGAAGCGCAAAGTCGAGAAGGATTGCTGTAGTTTAGCAATAATAATAATAATAATAATAATAATAATGTGTGTGTGTGTGTGTATGTGTGTGTGTGTGTGTGTGAGACTACATTTGAGACACCATTCGGGAAATACAGATGGTTAAGGATGCCTTTTGGTATTTCTCCAGCCCCAGAAAAATTTCAATGAAGAATTGACAATGCACTGAAAGAGTTGAACAGTGTATTTGCAGCGCATGATGATCTGCTTGTATTGGGTAAAGGCCAGACACTTGAAGAAGCTTCCATAGATCACGACAGAAATCTTGAAAAACTGCTTCAACGCTGCAAAGAGACAGGTCTGAAGTTGAACAGACAGAAGGTAGAACTGAAGAAAACACAAGTCAACTTCTTCGGTCACGTGATATCCAAAGAAGGATATCAGAAGGATATCCTGAGAGCTGACCCAAGTAAACTCGACGCCGTTGAGAAGACGCCGTCACCAGTAGACAAAAGCAGTGTACAGCGTTTGATGGGCATGGTTGGTTACTTTTAGAAATTTGCTCCAAATCTCTCTGAAGTATCTGCATCCCTACGCGAGTTGTTGAAGAAGGATATCAACTTCCGGTGGGATGAACAGGTGCATGGACAAGCTTTCAAGAACATCAAGAAGATCTTGTCAAGTCCTCCAGTCCTGAGATACTTTGATACGGAATGCCAGATGACAATGCTTCAATGTGATGCATCTGAAAGTGGACTAGGAGCCTGCCTACTCCAAGATGGACAACCAATCCAGTATGCATCAAGGGCCTTGACCAGTACAAAGAAGGGATACGTCCAAATAGAAAAAGAGATGTTGGCGATAGTTTTCGGGCTAGAGAAGTTTGAGAGATATGTCTACGGAAGAAATGTTGTTGTCGAGACTGACCACCAGCCTCTCATAACAATACACAAGAAGAGTTTGCTATCTGCAACGAAATGTCGACAGAGAATGCTTCTCCGGACACAGAAATATGAGTACGAAGTTGTGTACAAGAAAGGCAAGGAGATGTACTTAGCCGACACGCTCAGTCGAGCCTTCATCTCAAGACCAGAGAAAGATATAGAGAAAGAAGAAATTTTCCTCACTTCACTAGAGAAAGAGCTACAGAACCTAGACATGACAGAAAACATTGCAGTGTCAAGAGAAAGACTCGAACAGCTGCAGTAAGCAACAAAGTCTGATAAAGACTTACGACACCTCATGAAAGTAATCCAGCAAGGATGGCCTAAAGAATTGCACAGTGTCTCAGTGAATTTGAGACCATATTTCACCTTCAAGGAACAATTGTCTGTGCAAAATGGACTAGTCTTCAAAGTTGACAGAATTGTTGTGCCTACAGCTGAGTGACACATGATTATGGAGAGACTACACATCAGTCACACAGGTATACATGGATGTGTGAGAAGGGCACGTGAGACTGTATACTGGCCCAACATGTACAGTGACATTGAGAACTATGTGGCCAAATGCAGTGTGTGTGACAGCATTCAGTGTAGCCAGACCAAGGAGCCAATGATAAGTCACCAGATCCCAGCACTACCATGGCAGTATGTAGCATGTGACTTGTTTGAGTGTGACAAGAGAGACTACCTTATAACTGTCGATTTCTACTCTGATTTCTTCGAAATCAATCATCTTGATGGTAAAGCAGGAAATGAAGTAATCACCAAGCTAAAGGCTCATTTTGCACGTCATGGAGCCCCACAGGTGGTTATAACTGACAACAGTCCTCCGTTTAACTCTCAAAGATTCTCAGACTTTGCTTCAGTATATGGATTTGAACACAACACCAGCTCTCCTGGATATGCACAATCCAACGGTAAAGCCGAGAGTGCAGTGACGATAGCCAAGACAATGCTGCATAAATCTCATGAGGCTAAGTCAGATCCATATTTAGCATTCCTTGAGTTGAGAAACATTCCAAATGAGAAAATGGGTTCTTCTCCAGTACAGCGCCTCTTCAGTAGAAGAACAAGAACCCAGTTACCAGTATCCAAACAGCTGCTGAAACCTGAAATGCAACACAAGGTAAAACAAAGACTTGTAGAAAAGAAGGCGGTTCAAATGTCGTACTACAACAGGAGTACCAGTGAGCTACCATCACTTCACAAGGGTGACGTTGTGAGATTCCAGCCTCCAGGTCACAAGAGATGGGTTAAAGCCAGAGTTGAAGACCGAGTCGATGTTCGATCTTACAGTGTCCACACTGAAGATGGTCGACAGTATCGTCGAAATCGGAAGCATCTCCAAACATCAAAAGAACAATTTGCAGAAACAGGCATGAGTAAGAGATCTGCCCCAGAGCCAGTGTTAACCCCTGCGCCGCTGATGCTGTCAACAAGGCCGACCCAGAAACCAGCAGGTCTGACCCCCAGACTGGCTCAGACAACAGTCAGTAGTAAACGACCTGTTGAGCCACCACAGATAAGCAGATCGAAGGATGTCAATCCTCAACGCACCGCCGTGACGTCACCACACACTCCATAGTAGTCACCAGCCGCAGTAGTCCCCGTCAAAGATAACCCTGTCAGTCCTCAGAAGACGCAACGAGGCAGAGCTGTGAAGCGACCTACTTAGCTCAGTGACTATGTGCCATAAAGAGACTGTGTAGCAGTTAACAGTTGATGCATGGAGATGTTGTTCCAGTATTAGTGCCAGTTGCACATTAAGTTCAGTATTATCTTTATCAGTTGACTTTAAAGTAATAATTCAAGAAGTTGTGCTATTCAGAAGTTTATTCCATTTAAGTATTTCTCTAAGGTTGTGAGAAAAGAGACTTTGATTGAGTTATCTGAATTTTCATGGACTCTAATTTGACTTTTAAACAAATGTATTTATTTTCCCTAAAGAAAGAGGGATGTTACGATGTTAGATCTGATTAATTGACGCGCCCTGTGATCTCGCGATATCTCGTGTAATGAAGGATCCCGTATCCCATGATACCTTGCACTTGAAAACAAATGGTCGTTAATAAGTAAATGTTGGTTGAAGCATCGCTCACGTCTTATCTTCATTTATGTTATTGTTGAAGTGGCATAGCAATACTAACGGACATAAACAAATGAAACAACATCCATAAATTTTCTCTTTGGTCTTCCTCACGGCCTTCTGCCTGGTAGTTCCAACCTCAGCATCCGACAACCAATATACTCACTATCCCTCCTCTGTACTTATTAAAATGTCCCAGTGGTCCTATTTTAGTGGCGGAAAGATCTATCCTAGAGAACAGAAGCGCGTGGAATAACACTCATATAGCGCGAGAGCCCGCTACCAAAATCGTGGGATTGGAGGTGAATTTTTGGAAACACAGAACCGTTTTGAGGTTCTGTATCACTTAGAAAAACGCTCAGGGGACCGTTCCCGCAGTTTTAACACCGGAGGATCACACATACCGGCACAACGCGCAAATGCACAGAGGGGGATTCCCTTCCGCAATCCGAGTGACAGGGGATTCCCCAACTACGTCAGACGGAACCTACCAGTCTTTCACCTTCATCACCATACCGGACAACACAATAAAACACCACAACAAAATATAAACAACCAGCAAATTCAAACCACACAAAACCTGCATCCCAAATTCAAAGCATTAGTTAAAAATATGTAAATTCAATTAGAACCGCCCACCATCTCCACTATGGAGCGGATTCCAATAAAATGCCTCCAACCATGAACAAAATCCAAGAGTTACTGACCACTGCAATTAGTCCAGTCCTCCCGACCCTAAGAATGGGGTGCTTTATTTGACACCGCCAGTCGATGGGCTAGGAAATGCAACCATGAGGTGGGGGGGGCACTAACCAGTGGCTCTCCCCCTCATGCCGGTCCCAAGCCCGGAGAAATGCAGAGGGTTGTGTCAGGAAGGGCATCCGACGTAAAACCAATGCCAAATATTTGTGATGCAAATCAGAAGTATTACCCCCATACCGGATCGGTTGAGGCCCGGGTTAACAACGACCGCCATCAGTGCTGTCAATCAACAGGGTGCTGATGGAAATTGGACTACTGTTGGTCGAAGACATCGAAGAAGGAGAGGTGGGAGGCGTGTCCGTAGGCAGAGAGAGAAGAGGAAAGGCATGAGTCTAGGACTGAGAGTGGGGACCTTGAATGTTGGAACGATGCAAAGAAAAGGTAGCGAGCTGGCTGACATGATGCAGAGGAGGAAGGTGGACATACTGTGTGTTCAGGAGACCAGGTGGAAAGGTAGCAAAGCTAAAAGCTTAGGAGCAGGGTTTAAGCTATTTTATCATGGTGTGGATGGGAAGAGAAATGGAGTAGGAGTCATCTTGAAGGAGGAGTTTGTCAGGAATGTTCTAAAAGTGAAAAGAGTGTCAGACAGAGTGATGAGTCTCAAGTTAGAAATTGAAGGTGTAATGCTCAATGTTGTTAGTGCTTATGCCCCACAGGCAGGATGTGAGCTAGAAGAGAAGGAGAGATTCTGGAGTGACTTAGATGAAGTGATGCAGAGTACCCCCAGAGGTGAAAGAATGGTCATTGGTGCAGACTTCAATGGACATGTTGGTGCAGGCAACAGAGGGGACGAGGAAGTGATAGGCAGGTTTGGTATCCAGGACAGGAACTCAGAAGGACAGATGTTGATAGATTTTGCAAAAAGGATGGAAATGGCTGTGGTGAATACTTTCTTCTAGAAGAAACAGGAGCATAGGGTGACTTATAAAAGCGGAGGTAGGAGCACACAGGTAGACTACATCTTGTGGAGGCGATGTAATTTGAAGGAAGTCAGTGACTGCAAAGTCATAGTGGGTGAGAGTGTTGCCAAACAGCATAGGATGGTGGTGTGCAGGATGACGCTGATGGTGAGAAAGGTGAAGAAGGCAAAGGCAGAGCAGAAGACAAAGTGGTGGAAGCTGAAAAAGGAAGAGTGTCGTGTTGTCTTCAAGGAGGAGTTGAAACAGGCTTTAGGTGGCCAGGAAGTGCTTCCAAATGACTGGACAACCACAGCAAATGTGATCAGGGACACAGGTAGGAGAGTACTTGGTGTGTCCTCTGGAAGGAAAGTAGATAAGGAGACTTGGTGGTGGAATGAGGAAGTGCAGGAGTGTGTACAAAAGAAGAGGTTAGCAAAAAAGAAGTGGGACATTGAGAGGACCAAAGAGAGTAAACAGCAGTACAGGGAGATACATCGTTAGGCGAAGGTAGCGGTGTCAAAGGCCAAACAGAGGGCGTATGATGACTTGCATGCTCAGTTGGAAAGTAAAGAGGGAGAAAATGATCTATACAGGTTGGCACAGCAGAGAAATAGAGATGGGAAGGACGTGCAGCAAGTTAGATTGATAAAGGACAGAGAGGGAAATATATTGACTGATGACAGAAGTGTGCTGGGAAGATGGAAAGAGTACTTTGAAGAGCTGATGAATGAGGAAAATGAGAGAGAAAAGAGTAGAAGAGGTGACCATTGAGGAGCAGGATGTAGCAAAGATCAGCAAGGGTGAAGTGAGAAGGGCATTGAAGAGGATGAAGAATGGAAAGGCAGTTGGTCCTGATGATATACCGGTGGAGGTATGGAAGTGTCTAGGAGAGGTAGCAGTAGATTTTCTGACAAGAACATTCAACAAGGTACTCGAGAGTGAGCAGATGCCGGAGGAATGGAGAAGTGTGCTGGTGCCCATTTTTAAGAACAAGGGAGACGTGCAGAGTTGCAGCAACTACAGAGGGATAAAGTTGATGAGCCATACGATGAAGTTATGGGAAAGAATAGTGAAAGCTAGACTAAGGGCAGAATAAGGGCACATTTGTGAACAACAGTTTGGTTTCATGCCAAGAAAGAGCACCACAGATGCAATGTTTGCTTTGAGGATGTTAATAGATCAGTACAGAGAAGGTCAGAGGGAGCTGCATTGTGCCTTTGTGGATCTGGAAAAAGCATATGACAGGGTGCCAAGAGAAGAACTGTGGTATTGCATGAGGAAGTCTGGAGTGGCAGAGAAGTATGTTAGAGTGGTGCAGGACATGTATGAGAGATGTAAGACAGCGGTGAGGTGTGCTGTCGGTGTGACCGACGAATTCAAGGTGGAGGTGGGACTGCATCAAGGGTCAGCTCTCAGCCCCTTCTTGTTTGCTATGGTGATGGACAGGCTGACAGACGAGGTGAGACAAGAATCTCCATGGACTATGATGTTTGCAGATGACATCGTGATCTGTAGTGAGAGCAGAGAACAAGTGCAGGAAAATCTAGAGAGGTGGAGGTATGCCCTGGAATGGAGAGGAATGAAGGTTCGCCTCAGAAAATCAGAATACATGTGTGTGAGGACCCAGGAGGAACGGTGATGTTACAGGGAGCAGAGATAACGAAGGTGGAGGATTTTAAGTACTTAGGCTCAACAATCCAGAGCAATGGAGAGTGTGGAAAAGAGGTGAAGAAACGTGTGCAGGCAGGCTGGAATGGTTGGAGAAAAGTGTCCGGTGTGATGTGCGATAGGAGAGTGTCGGCAAGAATGAAGGGAAAAGTGTACAAGACGGTGGTGAGGCCAGCGATGTTGTATGGATTAGAAACAGTGGCGCTGAGGAAATGGCAGGAGGCAGAGCTGGAGGTAGCGGAGATTAAAATGTTGAGGTTCTCTCTGGGAGTAACGAGGATGGATAGGATCAGAAATGAGTATATCAGAGGGACAGCCCACATAAGATGTTTTGGAGACAAAGTCAGAGAGGCGAGATTGAGATGGTTTGGACATGTACAGAGGAGGTATAGTGAGTATATTGGCAGTGGGATGCTGAGGTTGGAACTACCAGGCAGAAGGCCTCGAGGAAGACCAAAGAAGAGATTTATGGATGTGGTGAAGGAAGACATGAAGGTCGTTGGAGTCAGAAAAGAAGATGCGGAGGACAGGGTGAGGTGGAGGCGGATGATTTGCTGTGGCGACCCCTGAAGGGAGCAGCCGAAAGTAAAAGAAGAAGAAGAAGTAGATGGGCTAGGAGAACCCTAGGCTAACACAACCCTGGACATGACCAGAGCAATGCTGATAACTCTGGTACAAGACAAATATAATCCTCAAACGCAGAGCACTGATCGGGCAGCGCCACCCGAGGTGGACACAATGGAAGATTTTCCTCCTCTGATTGCTGTTCTCAGAGAACGACCTGTCCCTTTACTACGTCGAACTCCCAGGAAGGGCCCTAGACCACCCGAGGGTAACAACCCCTGTGTGTGTATGGAAGACACCAAATCCATATAAACATAGAAGGACTGGCCCCCCAAAATATGGGACAATACACTGACAAGCCCACACAAACATCTGGAAGCTCCAAGACATCCACCCAAACCGATGTCGCCCAGATAAACACCAACACATGGTGAATCCACAGGGAGATAGCAAAACTCCCTGAAACTCATCCACACAGTGTCTATACACGACCCTCCCCAGACTCCCTGATGGAAACTACTGAGCATCAGGAGCCCATACACTCCGTCTCCATAGGTTCCAACAAAGAGCACGGAGGGGAATAATGACTCCTCCCATGAATGTACAACCCCTCCAGAACACCCCATGAAAACATATAACACGAGGGCTCCCAAAAAACAATCTTCTGATAGATATGACTCCGGGAACACCCAACACAGGCTTTAGGCCGAGCAAACACATGAAATCCAAAAGAAAATTAAAAGATTGGTCCTTAGTGAGAAATAAAATAATAATAATGGAAGATTCAAATTCAGGTAGAATCCCGAGATTTTTTTGACATGGAACTGCAAATAGAATTGTATCCGGGAGCTACGTTTCGAACCTGCGGCCATCCTCATGGGACAGACCTGAACAAATACAGAAGTGGAAACGGTAATTCTGGCCTTCGGAATCAACCACAGGTTGGTAATTCTGGCCTTCGGAATCAACCACAGGTCACAACCATCGGGAAAAACATGAAACAATGTCACATGGAACTCAGGAGGGACAAAGATACATTTCCGATGGCTGAGATTTGGGTGTCCCGATTCAATTTCTCTCAGAATCTGAGACCGGCGGAGACAAACAATTTAAAGGAAATTAACAAAAAACTCAGAAAATACCACAACCACATTCTGCTTGTCCCACTCTCCCGATTTAAAACAACCTCCGACATCCACTGGACCTGGAGATATCAGAATCCATCCCAAATCATTGGATGGAGGTTTTAAACTGTCTGTCTTCCTTTCAGCTTTTTCCCCTTTTACTCGGGAGTCGCCACAGCGAATCATCTGACTCGCATGTTTGATTTGGCAGAGGTTTTTACGTCGGATGCCCTTCCTGTCACAACCCTTTTTTAGCAAGGGACAGAAACACGCTGACGGCTTTGCAGCCTACTCTTTACGAAAGTCAGCAATGGTTCTTTTACATGCCTCTCACCATAGACAGTGAGAGACATGGCCGGCCTTTGATAACTCAGTTAGCTGCACTGGGGGGATGGAGGTTTTAAACTATTAGGCCCAAAATGCCCAAATCTTAGGAACGGGCCAATAATAATTTATACCATACAATAGTTTATAATTTTGGGTTTCTTAGACGGCATAAAAAACAAATTATTTGTCCAAAGCTTCCGCCAATATATTACTAATAAATAAAGTAAACTGATAAATTATTTTTTATTGACCTCTCGTGTCAGAATGCAACAGTGATGCATATAAACTGGCTGAGTACATTGAATATTATTTAAATCCCATATCCATCAAACACCCCAGTTATATTAAACACACTTATGATTTTATTCACAAAGTCAAACAAATCCAAATCATAACCCACTCATTTTTATTTACAGTTGACACTGACAGCCTTTACACTAACATAGACATCGAAGCCGGCCTAAAAGCAGTCAAAGCCTGGTTTCTTAAAAACCCAGACGGAAAGAGAGCAGATGACCATATTCTCCGACTTCTGGAGATTAATTTATAACGTAATGATTTTGAGTTTAATGGCAGGTACTATTTACAGCTCAAATGCACAGCAATGGGCAAAAAGTTCGCCCCTACTTATGCCAATACAAGGGCGTAGGCTGGTCTGACGACGGATGGGTGCACATCTCGGTTCACCAGAGCCAAAGCCTTAAAGGGGAAATGAAACGTCGACTAAATAAGTTGGCGGTCGCATGAGTATAGTTTATTGAAGCGATTGTGGCTTAAATTTTATATCCTAAATAAACCATTGCACACACAGCGGTTTTGTTTTTTGTGCTTGTCATATAAGTTATCGACCCGAAAGTCGCCGTTGCTAAGTGCCCATCTACACAAAGCTACTGAGTTGATACAAAGTACCACATGAAATATAGTACATGCATGACACAGCATATTATATGATATAAACAACATGGAATCTCACGCCAACAACACGCACAGTTTTTCAGCAGAAGAAGAATCAAATATATTAATTCAACCAAAAACATTCTCAAATATATTTCAAACTACATCTGCGAGTACATGTGCTAAATACATTTCCAAATTGAGCTAAAGTTATTTATCTATTCCAAGGCACAAACAAATATTAATACATATTTACAACACAAAAACATACTATTAATTTTATAAAAGTACTGAGCATTAGGCTGCAGATCCAGGCTGGATGGCTTATGATTATTTTATCCATTCATTCTCTGTGCGTCAATGTTTGTGTTCTAACACATGTGCTGGAGCTGGAGGAGGGACTAAGAAGCTATTATTGCTTACTGATGATATATTTGTTGATTAGTCAGCTCGGGCGTGCACATGCACAGTGCCCATTACACGTTAAGTTCCGGTTTACTTCCTGACTCTAGTCATGCGGAACTTATCTCCGACTTTCTCTTCAATAACAGTCACTACGTTTATTTATAAGATTGTGAATATACATAATTTCTTGTCCAGCAGAACTCAACTCCTGATGTGGGGGGTGCACATGCACCCTGTGCACCCCCCCAGCCAACGCCCTTGGAATATCTACATGGCAGATTGGGAGGAAACTGCCTGAGCGACCTGTCCCATCAAACCTCTACAATATTTCAGATTTCTGGGCGACCTTTCCAAAGTCCTGGCGATCAGGTTGAGAAAAGTAATGGAGCGGGTCGTTCATGTAGACCGCACCTACTGTGTACCGAGCAGGCTGATAACAGACCATGTGTTTAATTTGGGATGTTTTGGACATCTCCAATTCATTGGGAATGAAACTTGGTCTCATTTCTCTGGACCAAGAAAAGGCATTTGATCGGGTTGAGCACACATACTTAGGGCATACGCTAGAGGGTTTTGGGTTCAGCCCTGGTCTCATTGCCTGGATTCGAACCTTGTATGGACACATTGAGAGTATATTAAAAATCAACGGTGGTCTGCCCGCTCATTTTAAAGTGCAGAAGGGTATCAGGCAGGGTTGCCCCCATGTCGGGCATGATGTACTACTTTGCAATAGAGCTTCTCCTGCACTGACTCAGAATGTGTTTGTCTGGTTTTAATGTATCGGACTGCATTTAGGCTTTTAAACTGCAGACGATCTTATCATTGCCATCAATAGCCAGAGAGATGTGAATTTTTTAACTGATACTTCATCATTCAGTTCATTTTCTCGAACCGCTTAATCCTAATTATGGTCACGGGGAGGCTGGCGCCCATCCCAGCCAACTCCGGGCGAGGGTAGAGTACACCCTGAACAGCTCACCACGCCATCGCAGGGTGGAAACACGACAATGGCTTTGCAGCCGACTCTTGTCAAAAGTCAGCTATTGTTCTTTTACATGCCTCACACCATAGACAGTGAGAGACATGGCCGGCCTTTGATAACCCAGTTAGCTGCACTGGGAAGGGGGGGCAGAGACAACCTTGTGTACAGTGAGACTCGAACCCCCAACCTTAGGATCAGTGATCCAGTGCCCTATACCACTCGACCACCACCGCCCTTTAACCGATACTGTTAAAGATTTTAGTGAAATTTCATCAGCCAAGGTAAACTGGGGAAAAGCCAAGCTCTGTGGGTGGGGGACGAGCCGCGGGGTCTCGTCCTGCCGGGCGGTCTCACTTGGAAAAAAGGTGGGATCAAGTACCTGGGACTCTACCTTGGGGAAATAATGTAAATAAAAATTGGGAAAACGTTTTAGAGAAAGTGGGAGGAAGGCTCAAAAAATGGAAATGGATTTTACCGAAAATATCTTTAAAATGTCATGTTTTAATTATTAACAATATGGTGGTTCCATGCTGTGGCACCGTCTCTCCTGCGCGGACCCCCCTTTGACCCTTCTCACGAAAGTCCAGGCCGAGATCGTCAGTTATTTCTGGGACAAGCTGCATTGGGTTCCGCAGAGTGTCCTCATCCTCCCCAAAGAGAAAGAGGGACATGGTCTTATACATCTGGCCAGCAGAGGAGCAACGTTCAGGCTCCGATTCATCCAGAGACTGCTGATTGGACAGAGAGACTCGGCGTGGAGGCCCACAGCGCGAGCGGTTCTCGCCCGTTGCCGGGAGCTGGGACTGCGGGACTCTCTCTTTTTAACGGACTTAAGCAAATACGACATCAAAGTTTTTCCAGAGTTTTATCAAAGCCTTTTTAAAATCTGGGAACTTGAACGTTCACGAACGCCATGCAAACGTTATTTGACAGTCTGAATGGCGTCGTTTGGACCGTGTGAATAACGTTTTTTTCTGTAAAAACACATATGTCTTGTTTTATTTTTTTTCAACAAAGATGTAACAAAAAATAAATACAATCAGCGTGACAGTCACTAAAATTAAATACTTTAAACCTCCATTCGTTGGACGTTAGCAAAAAAAAAAAAGAAAAGTTACATGAACAGTCTCTTAATGATTTCAGTCAGATAACAGCCTTTCGTATATTGTGCTTAAATCCGAATGTTGTTAGTTTGTTACATCCATGAAAATGTAAAACTGTAAACAACGTTATTATTCAAACGGTGCACACAGCAAATAAACGTCTGGCTGGAAGTGGTGACACATAGGTGCCAATGCATGCGCACAATAGCGCCTCCTCACTGTGCGCATGCGCACAACAGCGTCTCGTCACTGCCTCAGTGAGACACCATTTTTCAAACCGACAAGTCGCGGATCATATCGACTCGACTCAGGTACAGATATTGCATTATTATTTTTGTACTGTTGTGAAAGTATGTAAAGTAGTCACTTGTGTCTTACTGGAAATTAATATTTAGTGTGTAGAGTTGAAACAGTTGTATATCGTAGTAGAGCCACATAGGTAGGTGATCATTCAGTATGGGATGATATATTTGTTAAGATCATGACACGAATCGCTTCACTACTGGTATTATTCGAATATTATTAGTAGTGCGTCCCAAGCTGTGTTATTGTCCTAAATACTCGGGTCGAACTATCAAGTAAACTTTGCAGTGTTGCAGGCTGCTTGTTTTGTGCAAAATGTGTATGTGAAGGCTTTAATAGGCTATTCTAATGCCAGGCCTGGCCATTCAAGGAGCTCGATTGAGCACCGAGTGCATATTTTTGATTTAGTTGCTCTCAAAAAAAAAAAAAAATTCTATATTCATAAAAAAAAAAATAATAATAATAATTGATAGGAGTCCCTTAACTCGTAACCCTCTGTTAGGATCCATTGGATGTGGAAGAAGACGACTGGAGACTGGTTTTGAGTTGAATATGAGAAGCTTTATTGCGTCGTCTGCAGAGGACGGAGACCCAACAAACATGCATAAAAGACACGCTCGTTAAGGTCTGGGGTCTCACTCGCGGGTGTGTGCTTTTAAGGGCTTCAGAGCAGGTTCCCTCTTCCTGGTTTGGGGCTGGGTCTACGCTGTGTCGTTATCTCAACAGACTGCGATAAGTCTGGGCTCTATCTGGGTGCCTCATAACCCCCCCCCCACACCCCTTCATCGCTACACACATCTGTTTCCCGCTGTCGCCTCCTGACCTCGAGGTGATCTGCAACTTCGGATACCACCGAACTAGATACTGTCGAGTCAGTTGACTGTCACACAGACCGCCGAAGGCTCAGGGTGTGGCAGGTGTGAAAACATGCACTTTTGTTTAAGTAAGCATTTTTATACTAGACATGAAGAATGCTCCCTTAAGCCTATAATTTGGTTATTCTCAGCAAGCATTTAAGAATAGCAAAACACAGAGAAATAAATCACCATTATATAGTTATATCAATCAGTATTTGTACCAGAGTATATGAAAATATGGTGCACTCTTACACCTCCTTAAAAACATGGAGAAGAGCAGTTCATAGCTCTCCTGAAATTTTCAAATGCCCAGGCCTGTATCGGCCCTATAATTATATATTATATCGAGTTTAATAAATCTATTATAGATCTATAGCCATTATAGGCCTATACAGGCTTAATCGTTCTTAGTTAGTACTGCTCAGCCGATTTTACCAAATTAGTTGAATGTTAAAAATAACTGTTAGATTTAGTTAAAATCTAACAGTTAAAAAAAGGGGGTAATTAACTTACCCTTTCTCCCTGTGCTGTTACCTTGTTGTGGTGGAGAGGCTTGCGTGTCTCAGAGATTCTCGAGGCTAGGTCGGGGAAGGATATATCCTTCGGCAGGTTCAACCATACCGAATTGGTTCCAGATGAGAGACCAGACAAAACACAGCACCCGGTCCTCCGGGTTTGGGGTTGGACATAGGGCTAACAACCCTACTCCTTGAAAAGAAACTCCGTTACGGAAACTATGATGATAAACAATCCTATGGACTCTGATGTGGACTTGAACCAACATGTTGGTTTTATGAACACCCCTGATGAAAGCCTACTACAGGAAGTTAGGAGTGAGAGATCAAGTCTGCTCAAGCCCAAAACAAAGATACAAATTGGTACATGGAACACATGTACAATGTTTGAAACATCCAAAACAGCTCAGGTCATAAATGAGACGAGGCGATACAAGCTCGACATCCTAGGCATCAGTGAATGCCGTTGGACTGGTACTGGTCGCAGAAAAACGAGAGATGGTTCAACTATCCTATACTCAGGTCACGGAGACCATCATATCCGTGGAGTAGCCCTCATCATATCCCAGAAGTATGGTAACACCTTGTTGGAATGGGAGCCCCTTGGGGACAGAATGATTAGAGCCAAGTTTAACTCCAGGCACTGTAATCTAACCATCATACAATGCTATGCACCAACTAAACATGCTGATGAAGGAGATAAAGATGAGTGGTAACTGCATGGAGTAACATCAAAGGTTCCAAAACACGATCTTTTACTAGTGATGGGTGATTTAAATGCAAAAGTAGGAGAGGATAACATCAACTGTGAGAGAGCATTGGGCAAACATGGGTATGGTACAAGAAACAACAACGGTGAGTGCCTGATTGACTTCTGTCTTGACAACAATCTCATTGTTGGAGGAACGCTTTTCTCCCATAAGAACATCCACAAATGGACATGGAAGTCGCCAGATGGTACAACAGTCAACCAAATAGACCATGTTCTCATCTGTGGGAAATGGCGCAGGTCACTACTGGATGTCCGTGTATATCGTGGAGCTGATGCAAACTCCGACCACAACCTTGTCAATGCCACACTCAAGCTCAAACTAAGAAAGTAAAAGACAGATGGAAACATCAGGAAAAAGTTGGACATCGCTAAGTTAAAATGCCTTAACAAAAACAAAGGCTTTGTGATGGAGCTTCGGAACAGATTCACTGCATTAACAGAGACAGATAGTGAAAACCTGAACATCCAAACCAAATGGGAAAACATCAAAAATGCATATGTTGAAACTGCAACTAAGATCCTAGGCCACTGTGAAAGAAAGAACAAAGAATGGATAACACCTGATACATGACAAAAAATAGAAGAGAGGAAACAACTAAAAGCTAAAGTGCTCAACCACCAGGTCTGAAAGAATACAACAGCAGTTTCAAGAAGCATATAGACTAAAAGACAAAGAAGTCAAGAGAAGTACTAGACGAGATAAAATAGCCTTTGCAGAAGAGCAAGCAACAAGAGCAGAACAAGCTGCAGAAAGACGTGAAATGAGCATTGTTTATAAGATCACAAAACAACTATGTGGCAATGGCACACGATCAACAACCCTCGTGAAGGATAGAGATGGTAACATCCTCACCACAGATAAAGAACAGAGAGAAATGGGTGGAACACTTTTGCAGTGTCCTCAACAGAACAGATCCAACTGAAAACATAACACCATCACTAACAGCAGATGAACTCAACATCAACACCAACCCCCCATCTGAAAGTGAAGTCTACAACGCCATCAAGAAACTACAAAGTGGAAAAGCTGCTGGGTTTGACTCCATTCATGCAGAAATGATAAAGGCTGATATTAACACCTCAACAAGAGTATTAACACGGCTGTTCAACACCATCTGGAAGGAGGAAGGCATCCCTGAAGACTGGTCAAAAGGTCTCATCGTCAAACTTCCAAAGAAAGGCAACCTACAGAACTGCGATGACTGGCGAGGCATCACACTGCTCGCGGTACCATCTAAAGTTTTCTGTCATATCCTTCTAAGCAGAATTGAAAACGGCATTGACATCAAACTCCGCGAAGAATACGCGGGGTTTCGACGAGGGAGAAGCCGCATTGACCAGATCTTCACACTGAAGTACATCCTTAAACAATGTGTGGAATGGAACACACCATTGTACATCAACTTTATAGACTTCCAAAAAGCTTTTGACAGCCTGCACCGTGACACCTTATGGAAGACCTTGCAGTCATATGGAATTCCCAAAAAAAATCATAAACCTGATTCAGATGTTCTACAACAAGTATGAATGTTCTGTGATCATAGATGGTAGACTCTCCGAGTGGTTCCCAGTAAGATCAGGTGTGAGACAAGGTTGCATCATTTCTCCAATCCTCTTCCTTGTTGCACTGGACTGGATCATGAGAAAACAATAGCTGACAAACCAAGAGGTATACAGTGGACCCTCTTTTCCCAGCTAGACGATTTGGATTTTGCAGATGACATCGCTACACTCTCAGCAAATGTAAACCACCTCCAAGAGAAGACCAACTGACTGTACAGCTTTGGAAAGCAAATTGGCCTATACATCAATGCCTCAAAAACTAAAATTATGAACATTGGAGCAGAGAGAGATGTAACAGTCAAAGTTGATGAACAACCTCTTGAAAATGTTGATAAATTTACATACCTAGGAAGCAAAGAAAACTCCAACAGAAAAGATATTCAGTCCAGACTCTCGAAAGCTCGATGTGCCTTTGCCAGACTTCGCCCCATCTGGAAGTCTAAACAGTACACTCAGAGGACAAAGGTACAACTTTTCAACAGCAACATCAAATCTGTCTTACTATATGGCTCGGAGTGTTGGCATGTGGTGCAGAGTGACATGAAAAAATTCAAGACCTTCTTCAACAAATGCCTGAGGTACATCTACAGCATATTCTGGCCAAAAACCATCTCGAACTATGGACTGCACAAGAAAGCCAAATGTGCAAGCATTGAACATCAGATAAAACTCCAATGCTTAAGATGGCTTGGACACGTGCTCAGAATGGATAACAACAGGATTCCCAAAGTGGCTCTCAGATGGACTCCACCTGGAAAGAGACCAAAAACAACACGGAGAAGAACGATAACATCAGAGCTGTAAGAGATGAACCTGACATGGGGGAAAGCACAAAAGGCAACACAGGATAGGTCCAGATGGAGGACAATCATCATGGCCTTATGTTCCACTGGGAACGAAGAGGATTAAATAAGTAAGTAAGTAACTTACCCATGTTGTAAATCTTCTGTTAGATAATGTATATAGCTGAACCGATTTAGACTAAGATCACAAGTTACATGCACTGAAGCTGCATAAATTGAAGTGCCGAGGAATTCCTGTAATTTTTTTTTTTTTCCTATAGACATAGCAAAACTTTAAAATGTCAAACTAAGTTTCTGTGCCATATTGATTTTTATTTATCAAATATTGAATATGATTCAAATATAGTTCAAAATGACAGTTATATAACACTAGACCAAGTTTTTTTTTTTTTTTTTTTCTTTCCCCCAACTGTTTGACACTGTTTGAAATTTATGCCTTATATTTTGAGCATGACTGACAGTTCTGACACCTGTATGAAGGCTGCCTGTGCTAGAAAAAAGAAAACCACCAAATCAGAATACACGTGTTGGTGGCCGGCTGACAGGTCAAAAAATGTGACATCATCTACATTTTGCATGCTGCTGAGCAATCGTTCAGAACCGGACTACAAATTTTATCAGGAACACAAAGGCGTTAAGCTGGGTACTTTTGAAGAACTGCATAAGTGCCATTTGTCCCAAGAGAAGTACGAGGGTCTAACATCAACAGACAATGATGAAATACCCGAGGTTTTGGATATCATCACTGCAGAACTGAAGGCTGAAGTGAAAGAAAATCTGAAGGTGAAAGAGAAATCAACGTGAACAGTTGGCCATTCTTGTCTGTGCAGGGGACAGGGCCGGTGCATCAGTTAACTTTGACAGGGCAAGAGCAGCCGTAAAACCTACTGGCAGCACAACAGCACAGCCAGCAGTCAACATGATGAAGAACTAATCAGGAAGTAGCACATTTGATGTGAATACAATCGCTATGCCTGTTTAAGAAAAAGTTCCTCCAGATTGTGATGCGCCCGGCCAATCTGGAGGGGAATCACAACTTGAAGTCAACTTACACTGTAAGTGTAAGTATTATGATTATTAATTATTGATAATTTATATTATACTTGTCCACCTCATAACCGCCCCTATTGCATAAAAATGTGATCTATGAAGAGGGGTGGCTTCTTATGAGGGATAATTTAGTAATAAAACATAATACTTGCTGCACAGAAGACTGGCCTCTTGTAAGGGGGACGGCATATAAAAGGAACAACTCTATCTGATATTGTCTTGTGAAATATGGCACTTCTTCTTTTCCTGTCAGCTTTTCTCTTCAGGGGTCGCTACAGCGAATCATCTGCCTCCATCTTACTCTATCCTTTGCATCTTCTTCTCTTACAGCTACGACCTTCATGTCCTCCTTCACCACATCCATGAATCGTCTCTTTGGTCTTCCTCTAGGCCTTCTGCCTAGAGGCCTAGAGGCCTTCTGCCTGGTAGTTCCAACCTCAGCATCCTACTACCAATATACTCACTATCCCTCCTCTGTATATGTCCAAACCATCTCAATCTAGCCTCTCTGACTTTGTCTTCAAAACTTCTTACATGTGCTGTCCCTCTGATGTACTCATTCCTGATCCCATCCATCCTCGTTACTCCCAAAGAAAACCTCCACATTTTCATCTCTGCTACCTCCAGCTCTGCCTCCTGTCTTTTCCCAATGTATTGAACAATAAATTGTTTTTAAATAAATCTCACTTGTGATAGCAGTAGTACAGTCGGCCCCCAATTTACGAAATTAATCTGTTCCAGAGCCCTTTTCGTATTGCGGGGATTTCGTATGTAGGGGCAGAGTCTTAGATGTTAAACGCCCAATTCGTTCCAAGTCTCCAGTCCTTGGACTGGATAAACCCCATAAACCCTTTAAAAATTATAAAAGTACACCAATTTTGTATGAAATGTGTTTAAAGTAAAAGAAAAATATTTATTAAACCATTTTATTAACATTTATTAATTAAACCATTATTAAACAATTTTATTAACACACCTCTCTCTCGGTCTCTCTCTCGCGCGCAAACTGCGGGCCACGCCCAAAAGACGTGGACTTCAAAGCACATTCCCTGCTTGACAAACTCACCTTCAATTTGATTCCTTGAGGGATCGGGATGCCAGATGAGCTCAAATTCACCCACATGTATTAATCATTTCCTGAATTAATGCAACTTAAAAAACTAAACTAAAGACTAAAGCATTATTCCCCTCTCTCTCGCTCTCTCTCTCTGTCCCGCGCGCGCTGCGGGCGACGTCCACAAGATATTAATTCAAAGGGCATTCCCTGCTTGACCATTTACTGAATTAAAACAACTTAAAAAACGAAACTAAAGCGTTATTCCCTCTCTCTTTCTCTCGCTCTCCCTCTCTCTCGTTCGCACACTGCGGGCCACGCCCACAAGACGTGAATTCAAATCGCATTCCCTGCTTGACAAACTCAACTTTACTTTGATTCCTTGAGGGATTGGGATGCCAGATAAGCTCAAATTCACCCACATTTATTAAACATTTACTTAATTAACTGAAACTAAACTAAACTGAAAACTAAAGCGTTATTCCCTCTCTCTCTTTCTCTCTCTCTGGGCTGGGTATGCACAGCCATGGGCGATGCCCACAAGACATGAATTCAAAGCTCATTCCTTGCTTGACCATTTACTGAATTAAAACAACTGAAAAAAGTAAACTAAAAACTAAAGCTTTATTCCTTCTCTCTCTCTCTCTCTCAATGTCTCTCTCCCCGCGCGCTCTGGGCCACGCCCACAAGACGTGATTTCAAAACTTCCCTGTTTGACAAACTCAACTTTAATTTGATTCCTTAAGGGATCGGAATTCCAGATGAGCTCAAATTCACCCACGTTTATTAAACATTTACTGAATTAAAACAACTTCAAAAACTAAACTAAAGCGTGAAGCTTCCTTCTGTCTCTATCTGGGAGGCCAGCGGGGAGCAACTTGCATCATGGTTTGAATTTTGAATTTCTTTTCGTAAGAGGGGGTTGTTTCGTATTTCAGGACAGAAACTCGTAATCCGATTTCGTACAAGGGGTCTTCGTAAATTGGGGGCCGACTGTATTTCTCTGAAAGAGTGTGACTCAGTCAGTAGTCACTGTGCCAATAAATACAATGTATGTGAAATATCTTCAAATTTATAGGTGTTCAGCATTTGCTTTTTTTAATTATTAGGGTGAATTTTAGTCACCATACTTCTTGTTCATTTCAGCATCAAAAAACCCAGCCACGAGAGTTTAATGAAGATGCCCCATAGGTCGACTTTTATCAGCGACAGGCAGATGAAACTCTACCAGATTTGCAACCACTGCCACTCTTACAGCCCGATGAAGATGATGGAGGTTCCACAATGCACATTCTGAAGACAATCCACCAAAATGTAGCAAAACATTTGGTGTGTATATTTGAACGAGGCATTGTTTTAATAGAATGATATATTCTGCCTGGTAGTTCCAACGTCAGCACCCTACTATCAATATATTCACTATTTCTCCTCTGTACATGTCCAAACCATCTCAATTTAGCTTCTCTGACTTTGTCTCCAAAACCTCTTACATAAGATAAGATAAGATAAGATACAGCTTTATTAATCTCACAATGGAGAAATTCACTGTTACAGGCTCTTGAGGTACTATCAGTAGGGGGTGCAAAAATAGATACAAGTACAAACATACACACATACATATATATATATATATTATATAAGTAAATAAATAAATAGATACATAAATAGTATAAATTAATAAACAATAAAAGAAAAGAATGGAGCAACTTTATAGACTGTATAGACTTTATAGACATAGACTACATGTGCTGTCCCTCTGATGTGCTCATTCCTGATCCTATCCATCCTTGTTACTCCCAAAGAGAACCTCAACATTTTCATCTCTGCTACCTCCAGCTCTGCCTCCTGTCTTTTCCTCAGTGTTTCTAAACCATACAACATCGCCGGCCTCAACACAGTCTTGTACACTTTTCCTTTCATTCTTGCCGATACCTTCCTATCACACATCACACCGGATACTTTTCTCCAACCATTCCAACCTGTATGCACACGCTTCTTCACCTCTTTTTCACACTCTCCATTGCTCTGGATTGTTGAGCCTAAGTCCTTAAAATCCTCCACCTTTCTTATCTCTGCTCCCTGTAATCTCACCGTTCCTCTTGGGTCCTTGTCATTCACACAAATGTATTCCATTTTACTGAGGCTCACCTTCATTCCTCTCCTTTCCAGGGCATACCTCCACCTCTTTAGATTTTCCTGCACTTGTTCTCTGCTCTCACTACAGATCACAATGTCATCTGCAAACATCATAGTCCATGGAGATTCTTGTCTAACCTCGCCTGTCAGCCTATCCATCACCAAAGCAAACAAGAAGAGCCTCAGAGCTGACCCTTGATGCAGTCCCACCTCCACCTTGAACTCGCCTGTCACACCGACAGCACACCTCACCGCTGTCTTACATCTCTCATACATGTCCTGCACCACTCTAACATACTTCTCTGCCACTCCAGACTTTCTCATGCAATACCACAGTTCCTCTCTCGGCACCCTGTCATCTGCTTTCTCCAGATCCACAAAGGCACAATGCAGCTCCTTCTGACCTTCTCTGTACGACTCTATTAACATCCTCAAAGCAAACACATCATCTGTGGTGCTCTTTCTGGCCTGAAACCAAACTGTCTGTCTTCCTTTTGGGTTTTTCCCTTTACTGAGTCACCACAGCGAATCATCTGATTCAGACGCTCGATTTTGCAGAGGTTTTTTTTTACGCCGGATGCCCTTCCTGTCACAACCCTTTTAGCAAGGGACAGAAACACGCTGACGACTTTGCAGCCTACTCTTTACGAAAGTCAGCAATGGTTCTTTTACATGCCTCTCACCATAGACAGTGAGAGACATGGCTCGCCTTTGATAACCCAGTTAGCTGCACTAGGGGGCAGTGACAACCCTGTGGAGAGTGGGACTCGAACCCCCAATCTTTGGATCAGCGATCCAGCGCCCTATACCACTAGACCACCACTGCCCCCTCTTGGCCTGTTGTTCACAAATTCTGACCTCTGCCCTTAGTCTAGCTTCCACTATTGTTTCCCATAACGTCATCGTATGGCTCATCAACTTCATCCCTCTGTAGTTACCACAACTCTGCACGTCTCCCTTGTTCTTAAAAATTGGCACTAACACATTTCTCCTCTATTCGTCCGGCATCTGCTCACTTTCTAAGACCTTATTGAATATTCTTGTCAGAAAAATCTACTGCTACCTCCCCTAGACACTTCCATACCTCCACCGGTATGTCATCAGGACCAACTGCTTTTCCACTCTTCATCCTCTTCAATGCCCTCCTCACTTCACCCTTACTAATATTTGCTACTTCCTGGTCCTCAACAGTCACCTCTTTTTTTTTCTCTCTCATTTTCCTCATTCATCAGCTCTTCAAAGTACTCTTTCCATCTTCCCAGCACACTTCTGTCATCAGTCAATACATTGCCCGCTCTCTCCTTAATCACACTATCTTGCTGCATGTCCTTCCCATCTCTATTTCTCTGCTGTGCCAACCTGTATAAAGCATTTTCTCCCTCCTTACTGTCCAGCCTCACGCATACAAGTCATCAAACACGCTCTGTTTGGCCTTTGACACTGCTACCTTTGCCTTATGCTGTGTCTCCTGTACTCCTGTTTACTCTCTTCGGTCCTCTCAGTGTCCCATTTCTTCTTCGCTTCTTCACTTCTTCTAACCTCTTCCTTTGTACACAGTCCTGCACTTCCTCATTCCACCACCAAGTCTCCTTATCTACTGTCCTTTCAGATGACACACCAAGAACTCTCCTTCCTGCCTCCCTGATCACATTATCTGTAGTTGTCCAGTCATCTGGAAGCACTTCCTGACCACCCAAAGCCTGTTTCAACTACTCCTCCTTAAAGACAACCGGACACTCTTCCTTTTTCAGCTTCCACCACTTTGTCTTCTGCTCTGCCTTTGCCCTCTTCACCTTTCTCACCATGAGCATCATCCTGCACACCATCATTCTATGCTGTTTGGCAACACTCTCACCCACTACTACTTTGCAGTCACTGACTTCCTTCAAATTGCATCGCCACACAAGATGTAGTCTACCTGTGTGCTCCTACCTCCACTTTTATAAGTCACCCTATGCTCCTGTTTCTTCTTGAAGAAAGTATTCACCACAGCCATTTCCATCCTTTTGCAAAATCAATCAACATCTGTTCTTCTGTGATCCTGTCCTGGATACCAAACCTGCCCATCACTTCCTCGTCCCCTCTGTTTCCTGCACCAACATGTCCATTGAAGTCTGCCCCAATGACCACTCTTTCACCTCGAGGGGTACTCTGCATCACTTCATCTAACTCACTCTAGAAGAATCTCTCCTTCTCTTCTCGCTCACATCCTGCCTGTGGGGCACAAGCACTAACAACATTGACCATCACGCCTTCAATTTCTAACTTGAGACTCATCACTCTGTCTGACACTCTTTTCACTTCTAGAGCATTCCTGACCAACCCCTCCTTCAAGATAACTCCTACTCCATTTCTCTTCCCATCCACACCGTGATAAATTAGCTTAAACCCTGCTCCTAAGCTTTTAGCTTTGCTACCTTTCCACCTGGTCTCCTGAACACACAGTATGTCCACTTTCCTCCTCTGCATCATGTCAGCCAGCTCTCTCCCTTTTCCTGTCATTGTTCCAACATTCAAAGTCCCTACTCTCAGTCTTAGACTTATGCCTTTCCTCTTCCCTCTCTGCCTACGGACATGCCTCCTGCTTCTCCTTCACTAAACAGTAGTCTAATATCCATCAGCACCCTGTTGGTTAACAGCACCGATGGCGGTCGTTGTTAACCCAGGCCTCGACCGATCTGGTGTGACATTTGTCTTCACGGTTTGCATTTTGTATTCTGGCAAAAGTTTTACACCGTATGTCTTTCCTGTCACAACCCTCTGCATTTATCCGGGCTTGGGACCGGCGTGAGGGTGGGCACTTGTTTGTCCCCCCTCACAGATGCATTATATCTATAAAAAAATAAACTACACACACCTCAACTTGCAAGTGTCCTTTGTTACCTATGCCTAATGGATTCTATCAGACAAGCCCCCACTTGTTACGGATAGGTATATTTAGAGGATTGAAATTGCCCCGTAAAACCAGCAAAGCCTGACAGACCATGACATAAACTATATACATCTTAATAATATGAACAAAATAAGACAAAATTCACATTATTTACATCTTAGACCTTAACCATATACAAAATTAACTAAATGTCCCATGGTCACCAAGCACCTGCAGCAGGGTAAATTTTGCGATGGCGCATGTTCTGGTGGGGAAAGGCTTGCCATCCCGTGTGGTGGACAAAACAAATGATGACCCTCCTCGCGTGGGCTGTGTGTGGTCGTGGATGATGGCCTTCGACGGTGAAGTCCCGAACAACAATTAGGGTGAAGCATGTTCCATAGTTCACCTGAGAGGAGTTGATCCGTGAGCCGCCCGAAGAGCCACGAGGAGACTGGAAGAGACTCCGAAATCCTGGAGGAGACTGTAAGAGCCTTAGCCAGTCGGCAACAGGTCCTTAATATAGCAAGTCTGTGTTGCTCCTCCCCGCCATTGGATTGCGCAACTCCAGTCCTTTCAACGGTTTTCTATAGGATGCAGCACTCCCCTGTGATTTCGCAACACCCCAAAGCATTGTACAATACCACCAGTACACGTGCACACAGGTTTCACACCACTACTACCTTAAAGTACATGTGTCCTGAAACATATTGCATCTATGTGTGAAACTATCAATAGCCCTGACTCATCAATGTGTACCAATGCGTAGATACAGCAAACATATATAAGTATTTTTATATTTACATTCACACCAATGTGTACATGTTCGTAATATCCCTAATAAATTTTCCATGATACGAGCTTCGATCCCACTAAAAATCTGCCCCATCCAACCAGCAAATTTTCAACTTACAAGCTTTGCTGGGTGAATGGCTTTTCTGGGCTGATTAGCCTTGTATTCTTCCACGCCCATGAACACCTTGTGCACTGCTTCTCAATTATTTTCTCTGATGCCTCCTATGGGGGGGGGCAAAAAACCCCATCTTCAAAAAAAAAATGTTTATTGCACTTCATATCGTTTGCTCGGTGCTTTTTTTTTGCACACACCACAGGGAACACAGTGAGAGTACCACTGCCACCTGGTGTAGAGGATGCGCAATCACACTTTGGCTGGTCCAGTATGTTAAAAAAGCATGTTCCCCAGGGACATACACTCCAATTCGCCTTGTTAAAACAGTTTAAAAAATCCAAAAACTTACACTAATTAAAAAAAATATATATTTGTTTAAGTTAATGTTACGTGCTCGTCTTAAGTTCAGACGCACTTACTGTATTGTTTATTGACTTATTTATTCTTGTTATATTATTTATTGTTACAGTATTATTAATGTTATTGTACACGTGTTATTGTGAAATTTTTGTTACATGTTTATCTTAACTATGAAATTTCCTTTCACCTTTTTCCCTTTATCAGGGGTCACCACAGCAAATGATTCGCATGTTTGATTTGGCATAGGTATTTACATTTGATGCCATTCCTGACACAACCCTTTAGCAAGGGACAGAAACACGCTGACGGCTTTGCAGCTCCTCTTTATGAAAATCAGCAATGTTTTTTTTTTTTACATGAACCTCTCACCATAGACAGTGAGAGACATGACCCGCCTTTGATAACTCCAGTTTGCTGCACTGCTGGGGGCAGTGACAACCTTGTGGAGACTGGGACTCAACCCCAACCTTAGGATCAGCGAACCAGCGCCCAATACCACTAGACCATCACTGCCCCTACATGTTTATCTTGACTAAGTCTAAGTGCTCCAATAGCTGGAGGACTCACCCTGTTTCACATAAAGGGGGCAGCGGTACAGCGCTTCCAACTCACCCTGTTTCACATAAAGGGGGCAGCGGTACAGCGCTTCCAATTTTTGGGGATTCATATCAGTGAGGATCCAAGCTGGTGAAATCACATGGGTATAATCACGGAAGCAGCAAAACAATAGCTCTTTTTCCTCTAGGTGTGGAATGGACTCCAAAATACCAGCATCTACGTGCACCATTCAGAGCATTCTGCATCATGGCTTGGTACAGCAGTTGTAAATCTCTGGACTGCAGAGTTCTACGGAGGGCGGGCAGATCAGTCCAACGCATCACCGGATCGAAAATTACAGCCACTAGGGCCTCTACAGACCGTGCTGTAAAAGAGTGGCCTAGTGAATCCCCCTCTGATCCCACACAGGCAGATTGTACAGGAGCACCCAGACCCACACCAACCGACTCCGGGACCGTTTCTACCCACAAGGCATCAAGCTACTGAAGTGCTGAAATACTGGAGTTTGCACACTCTTGTTAAACATGCCGTCTACAAACGCGGATTTCTCTGTCACATGGCACTTCTTGGAAAAAGCAGAACAATGCGTACAAAATATGAGTCGGGCGATCGCATCATAACTTAAGGGTCTGTCAGACAGCATTTTATGGCTTAATCACGGCCAAAACCCGTCCAAAAATGGCTTCCTGTGAAGCAGATGGTGTTGTTCGTGTTGATGTCGAGTTTAAGACATGCTACAGTCAATTTTTAGACATGGCAGGATGTAGGGAAAAATTTGAACAACGCTGGACGTGGAAAAAAGTTTTGACCTGTTCAAAATCTTAGACCGCGGACAACCACGTGGTAAAGATGTGCTAAAGACATGCAACACACGTGAACCACACGTAATAATCCGTGTTCTGGCAATGATAACTTGGGGAGATGTGATAAGACGCAAAAGCTTTTATGCGTGGCAATCCACCCTTCTAACGACGCCGAGCCACAGTTATTAGTGATCAGGCAGTGCTATGGCAGTGCTATGACAGTGGAGTGCCCATTTTACGTCCGCTCTCAAGACGTGATCGGCAGTGATACAGACATGATGAGACCGTGATTAGCTGTGGAAACTTGCAGTTTTTTTCCCACGATCAAGCCAAAATTGATTAAAAGTTATCACTTACGACCATGTCCACCAGATTTTCAGAACTTTTTGTACATGATTTAGATGTGGAATGCTATGTGACCGGGGCTTAAGCCAGGTCCGGCCGTGCTCCCTGTGGGCCTGTAAAGCCTTGGGCGTTTTCTGCTTCAGATTCTTTGTCATTAACCCTTTTCTGTTCTTCAGACCGGGTCACTTCCCCATCTCAGGTGGAGGCTCAACAACTTTCAGAAAATTCCACATTACAAAAGCTGTTTAGCTAGTTGAAGATGTCAACACAAACACGTGTTGCAGTCTGACACTAGGGGTCGTCTGGGAGGGATTATATGGGCGATGCTTCAGGAGGCGGATCCTTGTGGATTTTGGGTAATAAATAAAAGAGGCGGAGACATGATCCAATTGTACCATGGAGATATATTTTTTGTTTTCTGCTGAGGAATTGTTTGTGGTGTAAGTCGTTAATAATTAGTTTAACTCTGGGGATTGTTTCTGGGGAAATGGGCTTTTCTATGCTTTTATAGTGTTCAGTTGTAAATCATCGCCTCTGTGCCTCCCACAGGGACTGTTTTTGTCCATTATTACCGCCGAGCGTCCCTCGTCCACCCGTTTGATCACAATGTTTTTGTTCTTCATCAGTTTAAATAACGCCTTGACCTCTGACCTGTTAAGGTTGGATTGGGTATTATCATGCCAATCGTGTAGAGGTTGCTGACTTTCGTAAAGAGTAGGCTGCAAAGTCGTCAGCGTGTTTCTGTTCTTTGCTAAAAACGGTTGTGACAGGAAGGGCATCCGACGTAAAAACCTCTGCCAAATCAAACGTGCGAATCAGATGATTCGCTGTGGCGACTCCCGAGTAAAAGGGAAAAAGCCGAAAGGAAGACTTGTGACTCTGTATTTACCAGTATTATACTATATCTATAGACTTAAATACAAGCTCTTTTTCAATGTAACTTTTTTTATATAATTGTGAGGACTCCATTGGAAATAAGTTTTACTTTATGGGCTGTCCTTGATTTCAACTACACTTATCCAGGGTATTTTTATTTATTTATTTATTTTATTTTACTTATTGTACTTCTTATTCTACATTTGCCTAAATAGTTGTTACCAATTTTTATTTTATATATTATCTATACTTGTTCATATCTCGTCTTGTTATTTTATTTTTATATACTTTAGATATTATTTGGTTTTCTATACTTGAATAGCTCATTTTATATCACTAATGCAAATAATTTATCAGTTTACTTTATTTATTAGTACTATATTAATCGGTGTAAGCTTTATATAAATAATTTTTGTGTTTTATGCCGACGCACCGACGTCGGTGCTTGTCGTGGCGGTAATCCCCGAACCCGGTGGTGGACACCTGCGGCAGTCCAGCTGAAGAAGGAGGCCTATCGGGTTTTTTTAGCCTGTGGGACTCCTGAGGCAGCAAACAGGTACCGGCAGGCCAAACGTGCTGCAGCCGAGGCTGTCGCAGATGCAAAATCTCGGGCGTGGGAGGAGTTCGGTGAGGGCCTGGAGAGTGATTATCGGTTGGCCTCAAAAAGGTCCTGGGCCACCATCCGACGCCTCAGGAGGGGGAAGCAGTTCTTCACAAACACTGTTTACAGTGGAGGTGGGGAGCTGCTTACCTTGACTGGGGATGTTGTTGAGAGGTGGAGGGAATACTTTGAGGACCCCCTCAATCCCACCAACACGTCCCTCCGTGGGAAGAAGACGACCCTGGGGTTCGGGTGAGGGTCCGCCCATCACTGGAGTGGAGGTCACTGAGGTTGTCAAAGCTCCTCGGTGGTCGAGCTCGAGGGTTGGACGAGATCCGCCCGGAATATCTCAGGGCTCTGGATGTTGTAGGACTGTCTTGGTTGACACGTCTCTACAACATCGCGTGGTCATCAGGGGCTGTACCTCTGGATTGGCAAACTGGGGTGGTGGTCCCAATTTTTAAGAAGGGGGACCGGAGGGCGTGTTCCAATTATCGGGGAACTACACTCCTCAGCCTACCTGGGAAAGTCTATGCAGGGGTACTAGAGAGGAGGATCCGACCGATAGTCGAACCTCGGATTCAGGAGGAACAATGTGGTTTTCGTCCTGGACGCAGCACTCTTGACCAACTCTATACGCTCCACAGGATTCTGGAGGGGGCATGGGAGTTTGCCCAATCTGTCCACATGTGCTTTGTGGATTTGGAGAAGGCTTTCGACCGTGTCCCTCGAAAGATCTTGTGGGGCGTGCTCCAAGAATACGGCGTTCCGGATCCGTTGCTACGAGCTATTCGGTCGCTGTATCACCGGAGCCAGAGTTTGGTCCGTATTGGTAACAGCAGGTCGGATTCGTTTCCAGTGGGAGTTGGAGTCCGCCAAGGCTGTCCTTTGTCACCGATTCTGTTCATAATTTTTTCTTCATCAAGTCGGGCCCTCCAGCTCTCATTGGAGCGATTCGCAGCTGAGTGCGAAGCAGCCGGGATGAAGATCAGTATCTCCAAGTCCAAGGCCATGGTTCTCAGTCGGACAATGGTGGAATGCACCCTCCGGGTCGGGAATGAGGTCCTGCCCCAAGTGGAGGAGTTTAAGTATCTTGGGGTCTTGTTTCGAGTGAGGGAAGGATCGAGCGAGAGATCGACAGACGGATCGCTGCAGCCTCTGCTGTTAAGCGGTGCCTGTACCGGTCCGTCAGTGGGTGAAGAAGGAGCTGAGCCGCAAGGCAAAGCTCTCAATTTACCAGTCGATCTACGTTCCAACCCTCACTTATGGTCACGAGCTTTGGGTAATGACCGAAAGAACAAGATCACGGATACAAACGGTTGAAATGAGCTTCCTTCGCCGGGTGGCGGGCTTCTCCCTTAGAGATAAGGTGAGAAGCTCCGCCATCCGGGGAGAGCTTGGAGTAGATCCGCTGCTCCTCCGCATTGAGAGGGGCCAGTTGAGGTTGCTCGGGCATCTGGTCAGAATGCCCGCCGGACGCCTCCCTGGTGTGGTATTTCGGGCATGTCCAACCGGGAAGAGACCCCGTGGTCGACCTAGAACACGCTGGAGGGACTATGTCTCTCGGCTTGTCTGGGACCGCCTCGGTGTCCCCCCGGGAGAGTTGGAGGAAGTGGCTTGGGAGAGGGACGTCTGGACCTCTTTGCTGAGGTTGCTGCCCCCGCGACCCGACCCTGGACTAAGTGGAAGAAGATGATAATGATGATGATGATGATGATGTGTTTTATGCCATCTAAGAAACCCAAAATTATAAACTATTGTATGGTATAAATTATTATTGGCCCGTTCCTAGATGTGGGCATTTTGGGTCTAATAGTTTAAAACCTGCATCCAATGATTTGGGATGGATTCTGATATCTCCAGGTCCAGTGGATGTTGTCGGAGGTTGTTTTAAATCGGGAGAGTGGGACAAGCAGAATGTGGTTGTGGTATTTTCTGAGTTTTTTGTTAATTTCGTCTAAATTGTTTGTCTCCGCCGGTCTCAGATTCTGAGAGAAATTGAGTCGGGACATCCAAATCTCAGCCATCGAAAATGTATCTTTGTCCCTTCTGAGTTCCATTTGACATTGTTTAATAAATGTTTTCCCGGTGATTGTGACCTGTAGTTAATTCCGAAGGCCAGAATTACCGTTTCCACTTCTGTATTTGTTCAAGTCTGTCCCATGAGGGCGGCCACAGGTCAAACGCTTCTCACTAAGGACCAATCTTTTAATTTTCTTTTTGGATTTCATGTGTTTGCTCGGCCTAAACCGTGTGTCAGGTGTTCCCGAGTCATATCAATCAGAAGATTGTTTTTTTGTTTGGGTTCCTCGTGTTATTTGTTTTCATGGGATGTTCTGGAGGGATTGAGGGTCAGGGAAGGGGTCATTATTCCCCTTCCATGTTCTTTGTTGGACCCTGTGGAGACGGAGTGTCTGGCCTCCTGCTGCTCAGTAGTTTGTCTAGTCTGGGGAGGGTCCTGTATAGACACTGTGTGGATGAGTTTCAGGGAGTTTTGCTCTCTCTCTGTTTTCACCATGTGTTGGTGTTTATCTGGGCGACAGTGGTTTGGTTGGATATCATGGTGCTTCCAGATGTTTGTGTGGGCTTGTCAGTGGATTGTCCCATATTTTGGGGGGCCAGTCCTTCTGTGTTTATATGGATTTGGTATCTTCTTCCATACACACACAGGGGTTGTTACCCTCGGGTGGTCTAGGGCCCTTCCTGGGAGTTCGACGGGGTAAAGGGACATGTCGTTTTGTGAGGACAGCGATCAGAGGAGGAAAATCCTCCGTCGTGTCCACCTCGGGTAGCGCTGCCCGATCAGTGCTCCACATTTCAGGATTATATTTGTCTTGTACCAGAGATATCAGCATTGCTCTGGTCATGTCCAGGGTTCTGTTAGCCTAGGGCTCTCCTAGCCCATCTACTGGCGGTGTCAAATAAAGCACCCCATTCTTAGGGTCGGGAGGACTGGACTAATTGCAGTGGTCAGTAACTCTTGGATTTTGTTCATGGTTGAAGGCATTTTATTGGAATCCGCTCCATAGTGGAGATGGTGGGCGGTTTTAATTGAATTTACATATTTTTAACTAATGCTTTGAATTTGGGATGCAGGTTTTGTGTGGTTTGAATTTGCTGATTGTTTATATTTTGTTGTAGTGTTTTATTGTGTTGTCCGGTCTGTTGGTGAAGGTGAATGACGGGTCGGTTCCGTCTGACGTAGTTGGGGAATCCCCTGTCACTGGATTGGCGGAAGGGAATCCCCTCCGTGCATTTGGCGCTACAGCCGGTATGTGTGATCCTCCAGTGTTAAAGCTGCGGAACGGTCCCGTGAGCTGCTTTTTCTAAGTGATACAGAACCTCAAAATGGTTCTGTTTCCAAAATTCACCTCCAATCCCACAATTTTTGTCACGGGCTCTCGCTCTATATGAGTGTTATTCCACAAGGCTCGGGTTCTACTCCGAGGCGGAGCGAGGAAGCGGGGGAGGATAGATACTTCCGCCTCTCAAATAGGTCCACTAAGACATTTTTTCCATTTATGTAATATAAAGCTGATCTAGGGGGCAGTGGTGGTCTAGTGGTGTAGGGCGCTGGATCGCTGATTCAAAGGTTGGGGGTTCGAGTCCCACTCTCCACAAGGTTGTCACTGTCCCCCCCAGTGCAGCTAACTGGGTTATCAAAGGCGGGCCATGTCTCTCACTGTCTATGGTGTGAAGCATGTAAAAGTACCATTGCTGACTTTCGTAAAGAGAAGCTGCAAAGTCGAACCCCCAACCTTTGGATCAGCGATCCAGTGCCCTATACCACGAGACCACCACTGCCCCCTCTTCAATTACAGTAAGTAAGTTTATTTATAAGATTGTGAAGACATAATTTCTGGAAAAGGAGAGTGAAATGTCATCTGTGATGTCTAGCAACATTAGTATAGATGTTAAATTCCACGATGGAATTCAGCTTTGAAGAAGATTATTTCGCTCTCTCTCTCTTTGTCTCACAACACACACACACACACACACACACACACACACACACACAGTGTGCTAACGGTTAAATTAGCATCATCCAGATGAACTAGTGCAATTTGAATGGAAGAAAATATAGTATATGAAGGGACCCACTGCTTACAGTCTGTGTGTGTGTGTGTGTGTGTGTGTGTGTGTGTGTGTGTGTGAGTGAGTGAGTGAGATACCGCAGGTCTGCTGGAATATTAAGAAAGACATGATTCCATTGCAATTCAGTCAAAGAAAATTCCATCTGCTCAGTATTATGTACTTTAGAAACTTAATATGAGTATTGTATGAGTATTGGTATTTTTCTCTACATGCAAAATTCGATTATGGAATTTTTTTGATTATTTGATTTGTGTGTAATCTTGTCTGGACTGGACATGCTGGATTGTGGGTTGTTTAGTTTTGGATGAAAATTGATCAAGACCTGAAAAATACTTAAATGTTTCATACCTTTTACATATAAACAAACTGATGATGATGATGATGCCAGCTGTGTCGATGAAGATTTTGATTTTGATGTTGATGAAGAGGCATCTGTTAATAAAACTGTGATGACTGGTGCTTGTGAAGATGTGATTTTATCTGCTGAGTAGGATATAGATGAAGATGATAATGCTGAGGGCGGAGTTGATGAAGTTTACTTGTATAAAGAGATCAGAGATTTTTGTTATATGGTTATCTTATAAATAGTTTTCTTAATTTCAGTGTGATTGTTTGAAACCGACAGTGGTTTTTTTTTTTCAATCAGTATCATTTGAAAGCATTTGAACCGTTATATAATGGTCAAAAAGACACATACTGATCTTATTGGAATAAACAGAAATTTAAAAAAATAGTCGTTTTTTTTTGTTAATTTTTGGGGCTTACCACGGTGACTGATGGGTTTAAAAAGGGCCTGTCAGATTGAAATGAGGATGATTTCTCATATCATCTCTTCATGAAACTCTTTCTAGACATGTTTTCTAAAAGTTTATATGGCTGAAGTGCGTTGATCGATTTTGCAAAAAGGATGGAAATGGCTGTGGTGAATACTTTCTTCCCGAAGAAACAGGAGTATAAGGTGACTTATGAAAGTGGAGATAGGAGCACACAGGTAGACTACATCTTGTTTCGGCGATGTAATTTGAAGGAAGTCAGTGACTGCAAAGTAGTAGGGGGTGAGAGTGTTACCAAACAACATAAGATGGTGGTGTGCAGGATGACGCTGATGGTGAGGAAGGTGAAAAAGGCAAAGGCAGAGCAGAAGACAAAGTGGTGGAAGCTGAAAAAGGAAGAGTTATGTGTTGTCTTCAAGGAGTTGAAACAGGTTTTGGGTAGTCAGGAAGTGCTTCCAGATGACTGGACAACCACAGCCAATGTTATCAGGGAGACAGCTAGGAGAGTACTTGGTGTGGTCTCTGGACGGAAAGTAGATAAGGACACTTGGTGGTGGAATGAGGAAGTGCAAGAATGTGTACAAAAGAAGAGGTTAGCTAAGAAGAAGTGGGACATGGAGAGGACCGAAGAGCATAAACAGGAGTACAGGGAGACACAGCGTAAGGCGAAGGTAGCGGTGTCAAAGGCTAAACAGAGGGTGTATGATGACTTGTATGCTCGGTTGGAAAGTAAAGAGGGAGAAAATGATTTATACAGGTTGGCACAGCAAAGAAATAGAGATGGGAAAGACGTGCAGCAAGTTAGCGTGATAAAGGACAGAGAGGGAAATGTATTGACTGATGACAGAAGTGTGCTGGGAAGATGGAAAGAGTAATTTGAAGAGCTGATAAATGAGGAAAATGAGAGAGAAAAAAGAGTAGAAGGGGTGACCGTTGAGGACCAGGAAGTAGCAAAGATTAGTAAGGGTGAAGTGAGGAGGGCATTGAAGACGATGAAGAGTGGAAAGGCAGTTTGTCTTGATGACATGCCGGTTGAGGTATGGAAGTGTCTAGGAAAGGTAGCAGTAGATTTTCTGACAAGAATATTCAACAAGGTCTTAGAAAGTGAGCAGATGCCAGAGGAATGGAGGAGAAGTGTGCTGGTGCCCATTTTTAAGAACAAGGGAGATGTGCAGAGTTGTGGCAACTACAGAGGGATAAAGTTGATAAGCCATACGATGAAGTTATGGGAGAGAATAGTGGAAGCTAAACTAAGGGCAGAGGTCAGCATTTGTGAACAACAGTTTGGTTTCATGGCAAGAAAGAGCACCACTGATGCAGTGTTTGCTTTGGAGGATGTTAATAGAGAAGGACAGAGAAGGTCAGAGGGAGTCACATTGTGCCTTTGTGGATCTGGAAAAAGCATATGACAGGGTGCCAAGAGAAGAACTGTGGTATTGTATGAGGAAGCCTGGAGTGGCAGAGAAGTACTGTATGTTAGAGTGGTGCAGGACATGTATGAGAGATGTAATGAGAGATGTAAAAGAGTAGTGAGGTGTGCTGTCGGCGTCACCGATTTAATAAAAGGTGGAGGTGGGACTGCATCAAGGGTCAGCTCTCAGCCCCTTCTTGTTTGCTATGGTGATGGACAGGCTGACAGATGAGGTGAGACAAGAATCTCCATGGACTATGATGTTTGCTGATGATATTGTGATCTGTAGTGAGAGCAGAGAACAAGAGGAGGAAAATCTAGAGAGGTGATGTATGCCCTGGAAAGGAGGGTAATGAAGGTTAGTCTCAATAAGACAGAATACATGTGTATGAATGAGAAGGACCCGACAGGAATGGTGAGGTTACAGGAAGCAGAGATAAAGAAGGTGTAGGGTTTTAAATACTTAGGCTCAACAATTCAGAGCCATGGAGAGTGTGGAAAAGAGGAGGAGAAGCATGCAGGCAGGTTGGAATGGATGGAGAAAAGTGTCCGGTGTGATGTATGATAGGAAGGCATCGGAAAGAATGAAAGGAAAAGTATGGTTTAGAAACAGTGTCCATGGGGAAAAGACAGGAGGCAGAGCTGGTGGTAGCAGAGATGAAAATGTTGAGGTTCTCTTTGGGAGTAACAAGGATGGATAGGATCAGGAATGAGTACATCATTGGGACAGCACATGTAAGATGTTTTGGAGACAAAGTCAGAGAGGATTGATAGAAATGGTTTGGACATGTACAGAGAAGGGGTAGTGAATAGATTGGTAGTAGGATGCTGAGGTTGGAACTACCAGGCAGGTGGCCCAGAGGAAGAGCAACAAGAATATTTCTGGATGTGGTGAAGGAGGACATGAAGATACTTGGAGTAAAAGTAGAAGATGCAGAGGATAGGGTGAGATGGAGGCAGATCATTTGCTGTGGTGACCCCTGAAAGGAACAGCCAAAAGAAGATATATATATATAATCATGTATGTAATGTATTGTTCTATATAAGTAGACCAATCAGGTCCAGTCGTGCATGATACAGTTCTGCGCATTCTCGGATGATGCGCCACCTTTAATTCCACCTTAAAATTTAATATGCATGTATTAAATTAAGGCTTCACAATATGCTAATAAAAGCACTAAATGCAGTTACACAATGCTAATGTTTATGTGTATTTAATATGTTTAAATAGCTTATTTTGCTCAATATGCAGTTCTATTTCAGTGTTAATGTTTGTGCAAAAACTTAAAGCATAAAATTTTCAGAAGTAGATTTTAATAATTTAGTCATTTTTTGCATTTTCTAATTGTCAATAGCTTATTAAATACTAACTTTATGAAATACAAATGTAGATAATTTTAATGATAGAAACATTAAGCAATACTTGATTCAGTATAATAGTGCTACATGTCCATGTTGTAGTTGTAGTAATTTATTTAATGTTATTTTAATCTCACATTGTGTATGTTGCAGGTTTATGAGAACATCAGCAGGTATTTGTGCAGCTGGTTCAGTGCACACTTGAAAAGTTCAAGTTCGGCATGGACCGTGTGTGCATGATGTGGTGCAAAGCTACACTTCTGTTATTTTATAATAATATTGTATCTTGAATCTTTGTGTATAATGTGATTAAAAGCTGTTAGTATTTCAAATTCTCTTCTTTCTTCATTTTATATTTTTAGTTTGATCTCAATATATAAAACTGTTGCTCTCAGACACATGGCAACAACTCCATGTATACTGTGGGTGAAATGTTATGTACAGTTTTTATACTATTTCATATTACATGCTGCAAATGGCATCTACAGCATTGGCCCCTCCCACACCCTATCCCTGCGCTCCGCCCACTTTGGGCCTATGGTGTCCTTTGGGAGCCGAAGCAGCCTTACAGTGCACCTACTTATTTTCTTTCCCACTCCAGCGCTGTCCAAGAGGCCGTACAGGAGTGGATTAAGTAGCTCAGAGGGGGAAGGTGGGGCGTGGATATTAAAGGATCTAAAAACAAGTGACAAGTTTAAAATGAACTGTTAAATCCATCAGTGACCAATGACGTGATGTCAGAACAGGTGTCGTGGTGACCTTTCCTGGGCTGCTCGAGTTCAAAGATCAGTCGGAGCCATGAGGGGGAAGAACAGGCTGCGTTTAAAATAAAGTGCAGTGATCCAGCTGAGACCAAATTCAACAGTCAGCCAACTTTATTCACTTTATATGAACTTTATTACAATTACTTATGTTCTCTCAAATCTGATAAAATAAAATAAATCTCCATTTTATATTATTGGGGTTCGAGTCCCATTCCCCGCAAGGTTGTCACTGTCCCCCCCAATGCACTAACTGGGTTATCAAAGGCAGGCCATGTTTCTCACTGTCTATGGTGAGAGGTTTATGGAAAAGAACCATTGCTGACTTTCATAAAGAGGAGCTGCAGAGCCGTCAGCGTGTTTCTGTCCCTCGCTAAAGGGTT
>CM045744.1:0-57500 GCA_024760905.1 Plotosus lineatus | reverse complement strand
CCAGTAATCTGATGAATAAATGATTGAAGAGAGCAGATATTTAGTGGAACATCACTTGGACATGAATGAAATGAAGGAGAAAGTGATAAATGGCCTTGTCGGAGCCTCCACGCGACTTCAGAACCTCCTCAGATGCCGATCCTGTCAGGTGAGGATGGTCACCGATCTCTGGAAACAGCTCTCTCTTCCGCCGACTGGGTTCGGCTCGAGTTCTGTGGTTTCTCACCCACCGGTCCGAATCATCTCTCAGGGTTATTATGGAGATCCAGAGATTTAATGCAGGGATCAGAGGTCATAATAATCTGGGTGTGGATGTGTGTGGCGTCTGATTGACTAATGCACGATGAACACACACTTCTCACATCTCCGAGTGTGTTTAATGTGTTAGAACTAAATGAGTGATGTGTTTATTAACATGTTCTCCGTTTCCCAACATGGAAATGCAGGAATACCAGAGTCTTCATCACACACAGATCATCATCACACCCTGAACAGAAAAGAAAACCACCAGAATTAATCACCACAAACCGGACCGTGGTACTTCATAATCTCCAGCATGGAATCGTCTCTGCTCCGAGAGGAACATCATCTCCTGTTTATATTCGTCCACATCATTCAAACACACTTTAGTGATCACAGAACAGCATTAAAGCCGATCGAGAGAGAAAAATCTCTGACTTTGTCTCCAAAACGTCTTACATGTGCTGTCCCTCTGATGTGCTCATTCCTGATCCTATCCATCATCGTTACTCCCAAAGAGAACCTCAACATTTTCATCTCTGCTACCTCTAGCTCTGCCTCCTGTCTTTTCCCCAGGGCCACTGTTTCTAACCCATACAACATCATTGGCCTCAACACCGTCTTGTACACTTTTCCTTTCATTCTTGCCGATACCCTCCTATCACACATCACACCGGACACTTTTCTCCAACCATTCCAACCTGCCTGCTCTGGATTGTTGAGCCTAAGTACTTAAAATCCTCCACCTTTATTATCTCTGCTCCCTGTAATCTCACCGTTCCTCTTTGGTCCTTGTCATTCATGCACATGTCTTCTGTCTTACTGAGGCTAAACTTCATTCCCCTCCTTTCCAGGGCATACCTCCACCTCTCTAGATTTTCCTGCACTTGTTCTCTGCTCTCACTACAGATCACAATGTCATCTGCAAACATCATAGTCCATGGGGAATCTTGTCTAACCTCGTCTGTCAGCCTGTCCATCACCATAGCAAACAAGAAGGGGCTGAGAGCTGACCCTTGATGCAGTCCCACCTCCACCTTGAACTCTTGTGTCACACCGACAGCACACATCACACTGTCTTACATCTCTCATACATGTCCTGCACCACTCTAACATACTTCTCTGCCACTCCAGACTTCCTCATGCAATACCACAGTTCTTCTCTCGGCACCCTGTCATATGCTTTCTCCAGATCCACAAAGGCATAATGCAGCTCCCTCTGACCTTCTCTGTACTTCTCCATTAACATCCTCAAGGCAAACACTGCATCTGTGGTGCTCTTTCTTGGCATGAAACCAAACTGTTGTTCACAAATGCTGACCTCTGCCCTTAGTCTAGCTTCCACTATTCTTTCCCATAACTTCATCGTATGGCTCATCAACTTTATCCCTCTTTAGTTGCCACAACTCTGCACGTCTCAATTGTTCTTAAAAATGGGCACCAGCACACTTCTCCTCCATTCCTCTGGCATCCTCTCACTCTCTAAGACCTTGTTAAATGTTCTTGTCAGAAAATCTACTGCTACCTCTCCTAGACACTTCCATACCTCCACCGGTATGTCATCAGGACCAACTGCCTTTCCATTCTTCATCCTCTTCAATGCCCTCCTCACTTCACCCTTACTAATCTTTGCTACTTCCTGGTCCTCAACAATCACCTCTTCTACTCTTTTTTCTCTCATTTTCCTCATTCATCAGCTCTTCAAAGTACTCATTCCATCTTCCCAGCACACTTCTGTCATCAGTCAATACATTTCCCTCTCTGTCCTTTATCAATCTAACTTGCTGCACGCCCTTCCCATCTCTATTTCTCTGCTGTGCCAACCTGTATAAATCATTTTCTCCCTCCTTACTTTCCAACCGAGCATACAAGTCATCAAACGCGCTCTGTTTGGCCTTTGACACTGCTACCTTTGCCTTACGCTGTGTCTCCCTGTACTCCTGTTTACTCTCTTCGGTTTTCTTAATGTCCCACTTCTTCTTAGCTAACCTCTTCCTTTGTACACACTCCTGCACTTCCTCATTCCACCACCAAGTCTCCTTATCTACTTTCCTTCTAGATGACACACCAAGTATTCTCCTACCTGTCTCCCTGATCACATTAGCTGTAGTTGTCCAGTCATCTGGAAGCACTTCCTGACCACCCAAAGCCTGTTTCAACTCCTCCTTGAAGACAACCCGACACTCTTCCTTTTTCAGCTTCCACCACTTTGTCTTCTGCTCTGCCTTTGCCCTCTTCACCTTCCTCACCATCAGCACCATCCTGCACACCACCATCCTATGCTGTTTGGCAACACTCTCACCCGCTACTACTTTGCAGTCACTGACTTCCTTTAAATTACATCGCCTGCACAAGATGTAGTCTACTATTTATATAAAATGTAATAAAAATATATCAGGTCAGGACTATCCCTGCTACTGGTAACATGTAACCCAGTACTACCTGCCGCATGGGACGGGTAGATGAGACCCATTAGCCCTGCAAGGCAACTCACCTTGGAGATGGAAAACTCTGACTTTAAACCTCTACTGCCTTGTGGATCACTCACTTGAGAGGAAGGTTTCGGGAGTCAACCCTGAGGAAAAATCCGGAAATGGAGTCCCTAAGGCGGTTCGCTTCTGACATCAGAAACATTCCGGCATCTCCTGTGACACTGTTGGTGCCAAATTGTACCAGGTTCTGCTGTTCCTTTGGATCCATCAACAGTGTGGAGAGGGGGGATCTGCCACATGGGCAACACCTCTTCCTCCAAAACATTTTTGCCCTGGCTCGCACCCTGGAGAGGTCACTCCAGCTATGCTTCACATCGTGGAATCAACACGGGAAACAGCAGATACCGGTTATAAGCTACAGTGCTTGATTGGCGAAGAGCGTGACGCCAGGGGTTGCTTCTGACAGTGGGAGAGATCTTCAGATTTCACTGGATAACTACCTCAAGCTTCCTCAAGCTGGGCAGCCCCCAGTCAATAAGGTGTTGTCCCGCCACAGTCTGCCTTCCTCATTGGAGCTCGGGGATCAGGACAAAAACCGACAAGCAGACTGAAAGACCTGCACCAGGCAAAACAACAAACGAAACAGAAAATAGGCCCCAGTCCTAAAACTGGGAAGTTGGAACGTCCGAACGATGACACCTGGACTTTCCCAAGATTTACATGCAATCAGTGATGCAAGAAAGACAGCCATCATCATCAATAACAAACTATCAAGACTAAATGTAGACATCGCTGCTCTGCAGGAAACCCACCTTGCTGACACAGGAACACTCAAGGAGAAAGACTACACCTTTTTCTGGCAAGGGAAGAGTGCTGAGGACCGAAGAGAGCATGGAGTTGGATTTACAGTCAGGAACACCCTGCTGAAGATGATTGAACCAGGAGACAAGGGATCCGAACAGCTGATGATCATACATCTCTATACTTCTGAAGGCTTCGTCACCCTTGTCAGCGCCTATGCTCCCACTCTTACATCTTCAACAGAAGCTAAGGATGAGTTTTATGCAAGCATGAACAACATCATGTTGAACATACCTCCAAAGGAACATGTCATCATTCTGGGAGACTTTAACGCTTGCGTGGGTGCCGATCACGATTCCTGGCCTTCCTGTCTAGGACACCAAGGAGTTGGCAAGATCAATAAGAATGGGCAGCGCCTCCTGGAGTTTTGCTCCTACAATGGACTGTCCATGACCGACTCCTTCTTTCAGACAAAGCCACAACACAAGGTGTCATGGCATCACCCTCGCTCAAAGCATTGGCATCAGTTAGACATGATCCTGACCCGTTGTACCAACATCAAGTTTGTGCACATCACCCGCACATACCACAGCACAGACTGTGATACTGACCACTCTCTCATCTGCTGTAAGATCAGGCTTATCCCCAAGAAATTCCACAGCTATAAACAGAAAGGCAAACCCCTCATGGATAGCACCAGCATGCAACTACCAGAGAAAGTGGTGGAATTTGCCAAGTTTCTCCAAGAAGCACTGTCTGCTGAACACCTACACAGCTCTGCCTCTGAGAAATGGGACCACATTCGAAATGCCATTCAGAAAACAGCCTTTGTGACCTTTGGGAAGAAGACCTCTGAGAACATTGACTGGTTTGATGCCAAGTCCACTGAGGTGTCCCTCGTGATTGAAGCAAAACGTGCTGCTCTCACTGAATACAAGTGCTCCCCAAGTGAGAAATCCCTGCAAGCGCTCAGAGCTGCCAGAAGCAAAGTACAACAGACTGCAAGACATTGTGCCAATGAATACATCCAGACTGCAGCTGTCACAGGCAACGTTAGAGGAATGTATGAGGGCATCAAGGTAGCTCTAGGGCCCACACAGAACAAGACAGCCCTACTTAAGTCCACCAGTAGGGAAGTGATCACAGACAAGGGCAAACAGATGGGCAGGTGGGTTGAGCATTACTCAGAGCTCTATTCAAGAGAGAACACAGTTGCTGCTGCAGCCCTCGATGCCATCGAATCTCTACCCATCATGGAGGAGCTAGATGCTAAACCAACTTTTGTCGAGCTCTGCAAAGCAATTGACAGCCTAGCCAGCGGAAAAGTACCTGGTGCCAATGCCATACCGCCCGACTTAATAAAGTGCTGTAAAGACACCTTACTACAGCCTCTTCATGACGTTCTATGCCAATGTTGGAGAGAGGGAGCAGTGCCACAAGACATGAGAGATGCTAAGATTGTCACCCTCTATAAGAACAAGGTAAAAGGAGTGATTGCAACAACGACAGAGGTATCTCTCTCCTGAGCATTGTGGGGAAACTTAACACACATGTCTTGCTTGTGTGCCTTCAAAAACTTGCAGAGCGCATCTACTCCGAGTCCCAGTGCAGTTTCCGATCCAAGCGCTCAACAGTGGACATGATATTTTTCTTGCACCAACTTCAGGAGAAATGTAGAGAACAACACAAGCCACTATATATAGCCTTCATAGACCTGACCAAGGTCTTTGACCTCGTTAGCAGGGAAGGACTTTTCAGCATCCTTCCAAAGATTACTTGCCCTCCTAAACTTCACAGCCTCATCAGATCCTGTCACGATGGCATGAAGGCAACAATCCAGTATGAAGGCAGTATGCCCAACTCATTTCACATCAAGAGTGGAGTGAAGCAGGGATGCGTTCTTGCTCCTACTCTCTTTGGAATCTTTTTTGCCATGCTTCTAAAGCATGCTTTTGGAACTGCAACTGAAGGTGTACATCTACGAACAAGATCAGATGGTCGACTTTTCAACCTCGCTCTATTGAAAGCGAAAGCAAAAGTGAGGGAGAAAATTGTTAGAGATATGCTTTTTGCTGATGATGTTGCTGTGCCTTCACACACTGAGCATGAACTTCAATGCCTCATGGACAGGTTCTCCCAGGCCTGCAAAGATTTTGGACTGACGATCAGCCTGAAAAAGACCAACATGCTGTGTCAGAATGTGGAAACTGCACCTCTCATTCACGTCGACGATTATCAACTCAAAGTCCTGCACCAGTTTATATCAGCACTCTCCTCTGGCAGCGAAACATGGACAACATACTCCCTACAGGAGCGCAAATTTAACAATTTTCACATGCGCTCGCTTTGCCGAATTCTTGGCATTTATTGGAGTGACAAAGTTTCCAACGCCCAACTTTTTGAGCGTGCAGGACTTCCTACCATGTTCACACTACGTAGGCAACGCAGACTCCGATGACTTGGTCATGTGCGTAGGATGGAAGAAGGACGTATTCCAAAGGACCTCCTCTACGGTGAACTAGACTCAGGCAAGAGAAGTGTTGGCCGGCCTCACCTGCGATACAAAGATGTCTGCAAGTGTGACATGAAAGCTTTGAACATCAACACAGAGAACTGGGAAGAGGTAGCAGCTGACTGCAGCAAATGGCACACTACTCTCCAGAAACAACTCAAGATTGGAGCAGAAAAGATCCACATCACTACCAGAGAAAAGAGAGCCAAGCAGAAGACTTGCATTCCAGCCGTACCATCAAACGACATCTGCTCCAGATGCACTTGTGATTGCCACTCCCACATTGGTCTTGCCAGCCACAGTCGGAAGTGCCAATAAAAATCATACTCTCTAATGCGCGAAATCCATAGTTGGCAACGACTGACGGAGGCCTAACCTAACTAACTAATTTATATAAAAGATCTTTACTCACCTCAGTGTCTGTAGATTGTAATGTTTATCATCTTTAAGATCAGAAAGCATCTTCACTCCTGAATCTCCGAGTTTATTCCCGTACAGGTACAGTTCTCTCAGGTGTGAGGGGTTTGATCTCAGAGCTGAAGTCAGAGCAGCACAACCTTCACCTGAAACACCACAACCATCCAACCTGCAGAGACACAATGCCATGCCCTTCATCACCAGATTTTTATCCTGGTTTAAGATTTCCTTTAAAGATGATGTGTGTGTAAAATGATTTTATTATTCAGAATCACATGGTTTAATGTCACCTGATTATTCTAATTAACATCTCATTAACATAATCACATTGAGGATCCATTTAGTTTCTCTCATCTGTTGTGTGTGATATTAAACTATCAGCAGCTGAAGATCAACAGAGAGCAACAGCCTGATCATCAACTTTAATCAGAGAGCAGAGAGAGAGACACAGGGAAAGGAGGGGGGGGGGAGCGAGACACAGATAGAGAAAAAGACAGAAAGAGAGTGGCACAGGGAGTGAGAGAGACTTAGAGAGAGGGAAAAAAAGGAGGCGGAGAGAGAGATTGAGAGATGGACAGAGAGACAGAAAGAGAGACACAGATAGAGAAAGGTTTATAGTGCATTACACAGGGGGAATAAATCTGTGTAGTGCATTTATATAACAATATAAATTTATATTATTAAACCAAATGCAGCCGTGAGGGAGGGGCACAAGCCAGTGTCTCTCCCTCACGCCGGTCCCAAGCCCGGATAAATGCAGAGGGTTGCGTCAGGAAGAGCATCCAGCGTAAAACAAATGCCAAATAAAACATGCGAGTCACAACAAAGAAATTCATACCGGATCGGTCGAGGCCCGGGTTAACAACGACCGCCATCAATGCTGTTCACCAACAGGGTGCTGGTGGAAATTGGACTACTGTTGGTTGAAGACGTCGAAGAAGGAGAGGCAGGAGGCATGTCCGTAGGCAGAGAGGAAAGAGGAAAGGCATGAGTCTATAACTGAAAGTAGGGACTTTGAACGTTGGAACTATGACCAGGTAGAGAGCTGGCTGAGATGATGCAGAGGAGGAAGGTGGACATACTGTGTGTTTAGGAGACCAGGTGAAAGGTAGCAAGGCGAGAAGCTTAGGAGCAGGGTTTAAGCTGTTTTTTCATGGTGTGGATGGGAAGAGAAATGCAGTAGGAGTCATCTTGAAGGAGGAGTTTGTCAGGAATGTTCTAGAAGTAAAAAGAGTGTCAGACAGAGTGATGAGTCTCAAGTTAGAAATTGAAGGCATGATGGTCAATGTTGTTAGTGCTTATGCCCCACAGGCAGGATGTGAGCTAGAAGAGAAGGAGAGATCCTAGAGTGAGTTAGATGAAGTGATGCCCCCAGAGTACCAAGTATGTACCCCCAAAGATGAAAGAGTCGTCATTGGGGCAGACTTCAATGGACATGTTGGTTCAGGCAACAGAGGGGACGAGGAAGTGATGGGCAGGTTTGGTATCCAGGACAGGAATGCAGAGGGACAGATGTTGGTAGATTTTGCAAAAAGGATGGAAATGGCTGTGGTAAATACTTTCTTCCAGAAGAGACAGGAGCATAGGGTCACTCATAAAAGCGGAGGAAGGAGCACACAGGTAGACTACATCTTGTGTAGGCGATGTAATTTGAAGGACGTCAGTGACTGCAAAGTAGTAGCGGGTGAGAGTGCTGCCAAACAGCATAGGATGGTGGTGTGCAGGATGACACTGATGGTGAGGAAGGTGTAGAAAGCAAAGGCAGAGCAGAAGACAAAGTGGTGGAAGCTGAAAAAGGAAGTGTTGTGTTGTCTTCAAGGAGGAGTTGAAAATGGCTTTGGGTGATCAGGAAGTGCTGCCAGATGACTGGACAACTACAGCTAATGAGATCAGGGAGACAGGTAGGAGAATACTTGGTGTGTCATCTAGAAGGAGAGGAGATAAGGAGACATGGTGGTGGAATGAGGAAGTGCAGGAGTGTGCACAAAGGAAGAGGTTAGCAAAAAAGAAGTGGGACATTGAGAGGACCAAAGAGAGTAAACAGCAGTACAGGGAGATACATCGTTAGGCGAAGGTAGCGGTGTCAAAGGCCAAACAGAGGGCGTATGATGACTTGCATGCTCAGTTGGAAAGTAAAGAGGGAGAAAATGATTTATACAGGTTGGCACAGCAGAGAAATAGAGATGGGAAGGATGTGCAGCAAGTTAGAGTGATAAAGGACAGAGAGGGAAATGTATTGACTGATGACAGAAGTGTGCTGGGAAGATGGAAAGAGTACTTTGAAGAGCTGATGAATGAGGAAAATGAGAGAGAGAAAAAAAGAGCAGAAGAGGTGACTGTTGAGGACCAGGAAGTAGCAAAGATTAGTAAGGGTGAAGTGAGGAGGGCAATGAAGAGGATGAAGAGTGGAAAGGCAGTTGGACCTGATGACATACCGGTGGAGGTATGGAAGTGTCTAGGAGAGGTAGCAGTAGATTTCCTGACAAGAACATTCAAGAAGGTCTTAGAGAGTGAGGGGATGCCAGAGGAATGGAGGAGAAGTGTGCTGGTGCCCAGTTTTAAGAACAAGGGAGATGTGCAGAGTTGTGGCAACTACAGAGGGATAAAGTTAATGAGCCATACGATGAAGTTATGGGAAAGAATAGTGGAAGTAAGACCAAAGGCAGAGGTCAGCATTTGTAAACAACAGTTTGGTTTCATGCCAAGAAAGAGCACCACAGATGCAGTGTTTGCTTTGAGGATGTTAATAGAGAAGTACAGAGAAGGTCAGAAGGAGCTGCATTGTGCCTTTGTGGATCTGGAGAAAGCATATGACAGGGTGCCAAGAGAGGAACTGTGGTATTGCATGAGAAAGTCTGGAGTGGCAGAGAAGTATGTTAGAGTGGTGCAGGACATGTATGAGAGATGTAAGACAGTGGTGAGGTGTGCTGTCGGTGTTACAGAAGAGTTCAAGGTGGAGCTGGGACTGCATCAAGGGTCAGCTCTGAGCCCCTTCTTGTTTGCTATGGTGATGGACAGGCTGACAGATGAGGTTAGACAAGATTCCCCATGCACTATGATGTTTGCAGATGACATTATGATCTGCAGTGAGAGCAGAGAACAAGTGCAGGAAAATCTAGAGAGGTGGAGGTATGCCCTGGAAAGGAGGGGAATGAAGGTTAGACTCAGTAAGACAGAATACATGTGTATGAAAGCCATGAGGCGGGGGGGAGCCATGAGGCGGGGGGGGCACTAACCAGTGTCTCTCCCCCTTATGCCGGTCCCAAGCCCGGATAAATGCAGTGGGTTGCGACAGGAAGGGCATCTGGCGTAAAACTTCTGCCACATTTAAAAATGCAAATGATCAATACAGAATCCATACCGGATCGGTCGAGGCCCGGGTTAACAACGACCGCCATCAGTGCCGTCAACCAACAGGGTGCTGATGGAAATTGGACTACTGTTGGTCGAAGACGTCGAAGAAGGAGAGGCGGGAGGCGTGTCCGTAGGCAGAGAGAGAAGAGGAAATGCATGAGCCTAGGACTGAGAGTAGGGACTTTGAATGTTGGAACTATGCAAGGAAAAGACAGGGAGCTGGCTGACATGATGCAGAGGAGGAAGGTGGACATACTGTGTGTTCAGGAGACAAGGTGGAAAGGTAGCAAGGCTAGAAGCTTAGGAGCAGGGTTTAAGCTGTTTTATCACGGTGTGGATGGGAAGAGAAATGGAGTCGGAGTCATCTTGAAGGAGGAGTTTGTCAGGAATGTTCTATAAGTGAAAAGAGTGTCAGACAGAGTGATGAGTCTCAAGTTAGAAATTGAAGGTGTGATGGTCAATGTTGTTAGTGCTTATGCCCCACAGGCAGGATGTAAGCTAGAAGAGAAGGAGAGATTCTGGAGTGAGTTAGATGAAGTGATGCAGAGTACCCCCAGAGGTGAAAGAGTGGTCATTGGAGCAGACTTCAATGGACATGTTGGTGCAGGCAACAGAGGGGACGAGGAAGTGATAGGCAGGTTTGGTATCCAGGACAGGAACGCAGAAGGACAGATGTTGATCGATTTTGCAAAAAGGATGGAAATGGCTGTGGTGAATACTTTCTTCAAGAAGAAACAGAAGCATAGGGTGAGTTATGAAAGCGGAGGTAAGAGCACACAGGTAGACTACATCTTGTGTAGGCGATGTAATTTGAAGGATGAAGAATGGAAAGGCAGTTGGCCCTGATGACATACCAGTTGAGGTATGGAAGTGTCTAGGGGAGGTAGCAGTCGATTTTCTGACAAGAATATTCAACAAGGTCTTAGAAAGTGAGCAGATGCCAGAGAAATGGAGGAGAAGTGTGCTGGTGCCCAGTTTTAAGAACAAGGGAGATGTACAGAGTTGTGGCAACTACAGAGGGATAAAGTTGATGAGCCATACAATGAAGCTATGGGAAAGAATAGTGGAAGCAAGACTAAGGGCAGAGGTCAGCATTTGTGAACAACAGTTTGGTTTCATGCCAAGAAAGAGCACCACAGATGCAGTGTTTGCTTTGAGGATGTTAATAGAGAAGTACAGAGAAGGTCAGAAGGAGCTGCATTGTGCCTTTGTGGATCTTGAGAAAGCATATGACAGGGTGCCGAGAGAAGAACTGTGGTATTGTATGAGGAAGTCTGGAGTGACAGAGAAGTATGTTAGAGTGGTGCAGGACATGTATGAGAGATGTTAGACAGTGGTGAGGTGTGCTGTCGGTGTGACAGAAGAGTTCAAGGTGGAGGTGGGACTGCATCAAGGGTCAGCTCTCAGCCCCTTCTTGTTTGCTATGGTGATGGACAGGCTAACAGACGAGGTTAGACAAGAATCTCCATGGACTATGATGTTTGCAGATGACATCGTGATCTGTAGTGAGAGCAGAGACCAAGTGGAGGAAAATCTAGAGAGGTGGAGGTATGCCCTGGAAAGGAGGGGATTGAAGGTTAGTCTTAGTAAGACAGAATACATGTGTGTGAACGACAAGGACCCAAGAGGAACGGTGAGGTTACAGGGGGCAGAGATAAAGAAGATGGAGGATTTTAAGTACTTAGGCTCAACAATCCAGAGCAATGGAGAGTGTGGAAAAGAGGTGAAGAAGCACGTGCAGGCAGGTTGGAATGGATGGAGAAAAGTGTCCGGTGTGATGTGTGATAGAAGAGTATCGGCAAGAATGAAGGGAAAACTGTACAAGACGGTGATTAGGCCAGCAATGTTGTATGGTTTAGAGACAGTGGCCCTGGGGAAAAGACAGGAGGCAGAGCTGGAGGTAGCAGAGATGAAAATGTTGAGGTTCTCTTTGGGAGTAACGAGGATGGATAGGATCAGAAATGAGTACATCAGAGGGACAGCACATGTTAGATGTTTTGGAGACAAAGTCAGAGAGGCTAGATTGAGATGGTTTGGACATGTACAGAGGAGGGATAGTGAGTATATTGGTCGTAGGATGCTGAGGTTGGAACTACCAGGCAAAAGGCCCAGAGGAAGACCAAAGAGAAGATTTATGGATGCGGTGAAGGTGGACATGAAGGCAGTTGGTGTAAGAGAAGAAGATGCAGAGGATTGGGTGAGATGGAGGCAGATGATTCGCTGTGGCGACCCCTGAAGGGAAAAGCCGAAAGGAAAAAAAAGAAAGAAGAAGATCATTAAACCTGGTAAAATCTGTGTTAGGTCCTGCTGTCTTAGAGCCCTCTGATGGCTGTTCTTATTTAAACGCCCCACCAGAACCTGCTTCCTGTTCTACATATACCGAACCTCGGCATTACAAAGCAAACATCCCAGCGGATCCTCTCTCATCCATCAGCCACCCCAGTACACACTCTTTCACGCTCTTACCGTCAGGTACACGCTTACAGGAGCATCCGGACTCGCATCAGCAGATTCAGGGACAGTTTCTATCCACAATGCATCAGGCTACTAAACTGCTGAAGTACCAGATAGTTTACACCCTCACTGTACACATTGTACATGCACCGTGACCTCTGAACTCCAGCCACGGCACTAATACTTTCAGTTTCTCTATATATCACACTGTGTGTTTGTGGGGGCACGCCTCGTCTCTGTACTGTGTGTGTGTGTGGGGGGGGGGGAGCCTTGTCTCTGTACCGTTTGTGTGTGTGGCTCTCCTTTTTACCTTGTGTATGTGTGTGGGCGTGCCTCTGCCTCTTTACCTTGTGTATGTGTGTGTGTGAGTGGGCGTGCCTCGTCTCGATACTGTGTGAGCGCCTCATGTCTGTGTGTGTGTGTGTGTGTGTGTGTGCATGCCTTGTCTCTTTACCTTGTGTGTGTGTGTGTGCACACCTCATCTCTGTACTGTGTGTGTGTGGGGTGCGCCTCTTCTCTATACTGTGTGCACGTGTGTTTGTGTGCGTGCGTGGGGCTCGTCTCAGTACTGTGTGTGTGTTTGTGTGCTCCTTGTCTCTTTACCATGTGTGTGTGTGCGCGCCTCGTCACTGTGTGTGTGCGTGTGTCTCTCATCTCTGTACTGTATGTGTGTGCACCCATACCGTGTGTGTGTGTGTGTGTGTGCATGCGGCTTGTCTCTGTACCGTGTGTGTGTGCTCCTCATCTCTTTACTGTCTGTGTGGCCGCGTCTTGTCAATTTACCGTGTGTGTGTGTGTGTGAGCGCACGACTCATCTCTGTACCGTGTGTGTGTGTGTGTGTGCGCACCTCATCTCTGTATCATGTGTCTGTGTCTGTGTGTGAACGCCTAGTCTCTGTACCGTGTGTGTGTGTGTGTGCGCAAGCACCTCCTCTTTTTACCTCAACATGTATTTATTATTATGAAATATTTATTGCTTTTACATGCTTATCTTTAATATATGAGGTGAAATATAGGCGTTTATGCAGGTGATATGAGTTTGGGCGGGGTTGGAACGGTACATCATCAGTTCATTTTCTGTACTCGCTTAATCCTCGTTTGGGTCACGGGGAGGCTGATGCCCATCCCAGCCAACTTCGGGCGAGGGCAGAGTACACCCTGGACAGCTCGCCAGGCCATCGCAGGGCGAAAACACGCTGACGGCTTTGCAGCCTACTCTTATCGAAAGTCAGCAATAGTTCTTTTACATGCCTCACACCATAGACAGTCGGAGACATGGCTCGCCTTTGATAACCCAGTTAGCTGCACTGGGGAAGGGGGGGGGGGGGGCCAACCTTGTGGAGAGTGGGACTCGAACCCGGTTGGAACGGATTAATTGGTTTACTATTATTTCTGATGGGAATTTTTGTTTTATTTAATGAATATTTTGACTTAAGCTCGCCCTCGGAACGGGTTAATTTCATAAGTCGAGGTAGCGCTGTGCATCAGTCTGGTGGGATTTTCCATTGTTTATTCATTTCCTCATGGATTTTACATTTCCAGCTTTTATTTTTATCTCAGGATTATTTCAGTGATGTTTATAAATCGTGCAGTTCACACTCAGGACATTTAGTTTGTGTCCCTGGTGCAGTTTGTGTGATTAGTTTCAGGGTGTAATAAATCTCACAGCAATTTCAGACACATTGCGGCGGCATTAAGTTTGGCTTTGTGCTGCAGCTTCTCACATACGAACATCTGAGCCAAAGACTCTGTGACCAATCATCAGTGTGCAGTGAAAGAAACAATCTTCCTCCTCAGGACATTGATGATCAACCTAAACCTTCTGCTTCAGCCTCACTATTACAGAATGGGGTCGTACTGAGGAGCAGGTCATGTGACTCCCAGAGATGATCTTACCTCAGTATCTCCAGTTTACAGAGACGATCCTCCAGTACAGCAGAGAGAATCTTCACTCCTGAATCTCCGAGTTTATTCCGGGACAGATTCAGTTCTCTCAGGTGTGAGGGGTTTGATCTCAGAGCTGAAGTCAGAGCAGCACAACCTTCACCTGAAACACCACAACCCACCAACCTGCAGAGACACAATGCCATGCCCTTCATCACCAGATTTTTATCCTGGTTTAAGATTTCCTTTAAAAATGATGTGTGTGTAAAATTATTTTATTATTCAGAATCACATGAGGATTTAATGTCACCTGATTATTCTAATTAACATCTCATTAACATAATCATACTGAGGATCCATTTAGTTTCTCTCATCTGTTGTGTGTGATATTAAACTATCAGCAGCTGAAGATCAACAGAGAACAACAGCCTGATCACCAACTTTCATCAGAGAGAGCGAGAGAGAGACAGATCGAGAAGGAAGGAGAGAGAGAGAGACAGACAGAGGTAGAGGGAGGGAAAAGGAGGGAGGGGGAGAGAGAAAGACAGAAAGAGAGACACAGAGAAAGAGAGAGAGAGAGAGGGAGAGGCTTATAGTGCACTACACAGGGGGAATACATCTGTGTAGTGCATTTATATAACAATATAAATTTATATTACTAAACCTGGTAATGTCTGTTATGTCCTGCTGTCTTAGAGCCCTCTGATGGCCGTTCTAATTTAAATGACCCACCAGAACCTGCTTCCCGTTCTACACATACCGAACCTTGGCCTTACAAACATCCCAGTGGATCCTCTCTGATCCATCAGCCACCCCAGTACACACTCTTCACCCTCTTACCGTCAGGCACACACTACAAGAGCATCCGGACTCGCACCAGCAGATCAGATTCAGGGACAATTTCTACCCACAATACATCAGGCTACTGAACTGCTGAAGTACCAGACAGTTTACACCCTCACTGTACATGCACCGTGACCTCTGAACTCCAGCCATTACACTATTACTTTCAGTTTCTCTATTTATCACACACTGTGTGTGTGTGTGTGTGTGTATGTATTATTATTAGTTACATGTCTCTGTACCATGTGTGTGTGTGTGTGTATGCATGTATATATGTAATTGTGTGTGTGTACGCGCGTGCCTCATCTCTGTACCGTGTTTGTATGTGTATGTGTGTGTGTGCTCTTCATCTCTACCATGTGTGTGTGTGTGTGTGTGGGCGCGTTTCTTTTCTGTACCGTGTGTGTGTGTGTGTGTGTGTGTGTGGTGGATCGTCTCTGGACGGTGTGTGTGTGTGTGTGTGTGCTCCTCATCTCTTTACCGTGTGTGTGTGGCGGATCGTCTCTGGACGGTGTGTGTGTGTGTGTGTGTGTGTGCTCCTCATCTCTTGACCATGTGTGTGTGTGGGGGGCACGCCTTGTATCTGTACTGTGTGTGTGTGTGTAGGGGGCACCTTGTCTCTGTACCTTGTGTGTGTGTCTGTGGGGCTCGTCTCTATTGTGTGTGTGTGTGTGTGTGTGTGTGTGTGTGTGTGGGCAGGCCTCGTCTCGATATTGTGTGTGTGCGAGCGCCTCCTGTCTGTATGTGTATGTGTGTGTGTGTGTGCCACTCATCTCTGTACCGTGTGTGTGTGTGTGGGCGCACCTCCTCCCTGTATCATGTGTCTGAACGCCGAGTCTCTGTACCATGTGTGTGTGTGCATGCGCGAGAGCCCCGTCTTTTTACCTGTACATGTATTTATTATTATTATTATATTCTGAAATATTTGTTTTTACATGTTTATCTTTAATATATTGGGTGAAATATAGGTGTTTGTGCAGGTTATATGAGTTTGGGCGGGGTTGGAACGGATTAATTGGTTTTCTATTATTGCTGATGGGAATTTTTGTTTTATTAAGGAACATTTTGACTTCAGGTCCGCCCTCAGAACGGATTAATTTCATAAGTCGAGGTAACGCTGTATATCAGTCTCCTGGGATTTTCCATTGTTTATTCATTTCCTCGTGTATTTTACATTTCCATCTTTTTTTTTTTTATCTCAGGATTATTTCAGTGATGTTTATAAATACTGCAGTTCACACTCAGGGCATTTAGTTTGTGTCCCGGGTGCAGTTGGTGTGATTAGTTTCAGAGAGTAATAAATCTCACAGTAATTTCAGACACATTGCGGCGGCATTAAGTTTGGCTTTGTGCTGCAGTTTCTCACATACGAACATCTGAGCCAAAGACTCTGTGACCAATCATCAGTGTGCAGTAAAAGAAACAATTTTCCTCTTCAGGATATTGATGATCAACCTAAACCTTCTGCTTCAGCCTCACGATTAGAGAATGGTGTCGTACTGAGGAGCAGGTCATGTGACTCTCACAGAGATGATCTTACCCCAGTATCTCCAGTTTACAGAGAGGATCCTCCAGTATAGCAGAGAGAATCTTCACTCCTGAATCTCCGAGTCCATTCCGGGACAGATCCAGTTCTCTCAGGTGTGAGGGGTTTGATCTCAGAGCTGAAGTCAGAGCAGCACAACCTTCACCTGAAACACCACAATCCACCAACCTGCAAAGACACAATGCCACGCCCTTCATCACCAGATTTTTATCCTGGTTTAAGATTTCCTTTAAAGATGATGTGTGTGTAAAATGTTTTTATTATTCAGAATCACATGGGTTGGACAGTAAGGAGAGAGAAAATGATCTATACAGGTTGGCACAGCAGAGAGATAGAGATGTGAAGGACGTGCAGCAAGTTAGATTGATAAAGGACAGAGAGGGAAATGTATTGACTGATGACAGAAGTGTGCTGGGAAGATGGAAAGAGTACTTTGAAGAGCTGATGAATGAGGAAAATGAGAGAGAAAAAAAGTAGAAGAGGTGACGATTGAGGAGCAGGAAGTATCAAAGTTTAGTAAGGGTGAAGTGAGGAGGGCATTGAAGAGGATGAAGAGTGGAAAGGCAGTTGGTCCTGATGATATACCTGTGGAGGTATGGAAGTGTCTAGGAGAGGTAGCAGTAGATTTTCTGACAAGAACATTCAACAAGGTCTTAGAGAGTGAGCAGATGCCAGAGGAATGGAGTAGAAGTGTGCTTGTGCCCATTTTTAAGAACAAGGGAGACATGCAGAGTTATGGCAACTACAGAGGGATAAAGTTGATGAGCCATATGATGAAGTTATGGGAAAGAATAGTGGAAGCTAAACTAAGGGAAGAGGTCAGCATTTGTGAGCAACAGCTTGGTATCATGTCAAGAAAGAGCACCACCTTCTTGTTTGCGATGGTGATGGACAGGCTGACAGACGAGGTTAGACAAGACTCTCCATAGACTATGATGTTTGCAGATGACATTGTGATCTGTAGTGAGAGCAGAGAACAAGTGCAGGAAAATCTAGAGAGGTGGAGATATGCCCTGGAAAGGAGAGGAATGAAGGTTCGCTGCAGAAAATCAGAATACATGTGTGTGAATGAGAAGGACCCAGGAAGAACGGTGATGTTACAGAGAGCAAAGATAACGAAGGTGGAGGATTTTAAGTACTTAGGCTCAACAATCCAGAGCAATGGAGAGTGTGGAAAAGAGGTGAAACATGTGCAGGCAGCCTGGAATGGTTGGAGAAAAGTGTCTGGTGTGATGTGCGATTGGAGAGTGTCAGCAAGAATGAAAGGAAAAGTGTACAAGACGGTGGTGAGGCCAGCGATGTTGTATGGCCTAGAAACAGTGGCGCTGAGGAAAATGCAGGAGGCAGAGCTGAAGGGAGAAGAGATGAAAATGTTGAGATTCTTTCTGGGAGTAACAAGGATGGATAGGATCAGAAATAAGTATATCAGAGGGACAGCATATGTAAGAGGTTTTGGAGACAAAGTCAGAGAGGCTAGATTGAGATGGTTTGGACATGTACAGAGAAGGGATAGTGAGTATATTGGCAGTAGGATGCTGAGGTTAGACTTACCAGGCAGAACGCCTGGAGGAAGACCAAAGAAGAGATTTATGGATGTGGTGAAGGAAGAAATGAAGGTCATTGGAGTAAGATAAGAAGATGCAGAGCACAGGGCGAGATGGAGGCGGGTGGTTTGCTGTGGCGACCCCTGAAGGGAACATCCGAAAGGAAAAGAAGAAGAATCACATGAGGATTTAATATCACCTGATTATTCTAATTAACATCTCATTAACATAATCATACTGAGGATCCATTTAGTTTCTCTCATCTGTTGTATGTGATATTAAACTATCAGCAGCTGAAGATGAACAGAGAACAACAGCCTGATCATCAACTTTAATCAGAGAGAGACAGACAGAGAGACCTAGAGGCAGACAGAGAGAGAAAGAGAGAGAGACAGAAAGCGAGAGACACAGAAAGAGGAGAGAGCAAACAACACAGAAAGAGAGAGATAGAGAGACACAAAGAGAGGCATATAGACAGAGAGAGAGAGAGAGAAAGAGAGAGAAGGGAGGTGAGAGAGAGAGACAGAAAGAGAGAAATGAAATTTAAAAAGGTACTTTATTTTAACACACACAAAAAACAAACACTAGTTATTAAAGCAAGTGGGGCCAGTGGCGTAGTAGTTAGGGTGCTGCGCTCATGATCAGGAGGTTGTGAGTTCAAATCCCACTCAGACCCTCACTGTGCTAAGACCCCTGGGCAAGATCTCAACCACAAGTGTGCCTCTCTTCACCCGGCAGTATAAATGGCTACCAGTAAAAATATACTAGGAACTTAACCTGCAATGGACTCGTGTCCCATCCAGGGGGAGTTGAATTCCTCGTTGCTTCACGCTACAGAAACCGGGGATAAGCATTGGCCTGATGAGCCACAAGGCTCGGGTGTAAAAACCCAACAGACTTACCTTTACCTTAGTTATTAAAGCATAAACAAAAAAGGTACATGTCGAAAATCAACCCATTGCACACAAAAATAAATACATTGAAAAATAAAAAGTAAAATGAATAAATAAATTGATTAAAACATCAGGAAATAAATAAATAAATCTATCTATCTAGTGCTGAGTCGTAGGATGACCATTGGTGACCCACCATGAAGGATAACACCCTGGTTATCATCTTCATAGAGGTTTTCTTGGCAGGATTAGTGCAGTGGTTTGCCATTGCCTTCTGCACAATGCGAACCTACGGGCAAATTAAAATGGCCAATTAACCTCCTGTGCATGTCTTTGGATTGTGGGAGGAAACCGGAGCACCCGAAGGAAACCCACGCAAGCACGGGGAGAACATGCAAACTCCACACAGAAACGGCCAGGCCGGGCATCGAACCCAGGCCTTCTTGCTGTGAGGTGGACATGCTAACCACTACGCCACCGTGCCACTAAATAAATAAATAAATAACAACAAAAAAAACAACCATTCCAACAGATTTAACCCCCTCGATCTCAACAGAAAAAGTATTTCCATAATCAGAGTCACTTCCTTTAACCCAATATTGTTAAAAACAGCAGCTTCTCCTCCTTCACAGAACGCAAACCATCATTTACACACCACACTTTCTCAAAGGACTCCAAATCTTTCATCAAGCTATAATAATTGAAATCCATCATCAACCTGCTTATTATCATTTTGATTAAAATAGTTTTAATATCACAGTCCAGGGAACCCTCTATTTTTCTCCTCCTGCTCAGGTAGACGGCCATTTTTGATTGGCCCAGGAGGAAGTTCAGAAGTTGACACTTGGCCTTCTTTTTTTGTTGGTATCTAAAACCCAGAATAAAAACGTGTTTCATAAAAAACACACCACAACTACAGAACAGCCTCGACAATCACATAAACAGGGACTGCAGCCTGCTGCAGTCCAGGAAACAATGGAACACCGTCTCTCTGAGGGAACAGAACGGACACTTTTCATCAACACCCGGATTTAAAATGTTCACAAAACAGCACCATGTAAAATTCTCCACTGCAAGTCTCCAACCCTTTGTGTCAACGGTGGTTTTTACAGCACTCTCCATGATGGGTCCACTTCTGGTTTCAAACCCAGGTGGACACTCCATGGTCTGTCAGTCGGACCCCTTAGTTTTTCTTTATTTAGTAGTTTCACCATCAGTCTGTACATTATTTTACCTGAGGTGTTACACAGTTTTATAGGTCCTGACACACCATATTCTTAAAACCAACCAGAGCAGTCCTTAAAATCCAGGGCGAGGCTGTCAACGAAAAAGGGGTCTGTGCCTCGGGGGGTTTAAAACGCTATCCGTTCCAGAGACGATGCTGGAGTGTTCGTCTGGGGAGAGCTGGTCCTTCCAGAGCCTCAGCATGCTTTCTAGTTGTCTCACCGAAGAAACCCCGACAGCGGCAGAGAGAGCAGGGGCGTCCTCTAGCTGCGGACCACACAGGTCAAAGACGTGACCCAGTGTGGTGACATGTGCCACCGCAAACTTCTCTGCGACGGACGGCCTCGCAGACTGTCGCACGTTAAAACGAGTTCCACAGACCACAGGTTTCTTTAAAGTCCAGAAGCGTGAGACATGTGCCTGTGTTCTGTTCTTTTTAAAAAGTCCCCAGATTTTAAAAAGGCTTTGATAAAACTTTGGAAATACTTTTAGGTTGTATTTGCTTAAATCCATTAAAAATAGAGAGTCCTGCAGTCCCAGCTCCCAGCACCAAGCCAGAACTGCTCGTACTGCTGGCCTCCACACCAAGTCTCTCGGTCCGGTGAGCAGTCTCTGAATGAATTGGAGCCTGAAAGTTGCTCCTCTGCTGGCCAGATGGATACGACCATGTCCCCCTTCCTCTTTGGGGAGGAACAGGACACTCTGCGGGACCGAGTGCAGCTTGTCCCAGAAACAACTGACGATCTCGGCCTGGACTTTCGAGAGAAGGGTCAAAGAGGGGTCCACGCAGGAGAGACCGTGCCACAGCATGGAAGCCACCAGATTATTAATAATTAAAACACGACCTTTAAAAGATATTTTTGGTAAAATCCATTTCCACTTTTTGAGCCTCCCTTGCACTTTCTCGAGAACGTTTACCCAATTTTTATTTAAATTATTTCCATCGCCAAGGTAGATTCCCAGGTACTTGATCCCACCCTTTTTTCAGGTAAGACCGCCCGGCAGGATGAGACCTCACGGCTCGTCCCCCACCCAGAGCTTCAATTTTTCCCCAGTTTACTTTGGCTGATGAAATGGCACTAAAATCTTTGACAGTTCTGGTTAAAAAATTAACGTCTCTCTGGTTATTGACAGCAATGATAAGATCGTCCGCATATGCGGACAGTTTAAAAGTCAAAACACAGTTCGGGACAGTAAAACCAGAGACACCCGTTCTGAGTCGGTGCAGGAGAGGCTCTATTGCAAAGGACTACAGCATGCCTGACAGGGGCACCCCTGCCTGATACCCCTCTGCACTTTAAAAGGAGCGGTCAAACCACCATTGATTTTTAGTATACTCTCAGTGACTCCATACAAGGTCTGAATCCAGGCAATGAGACCAGGGCTTGAACCCAAAACCCTCTAGCGCATGCTATAGGTATGCGTGCTCAAACCGATCAAATGCCTTTTCTTGGTCTAGTGAAATGAGACCAAGTTTCATTCCCAATGAATTGGAGAGGTCCAAAACATCCCAAATTAAAAAGACATTGTCTGTTATCAGCCTACCCGGTACACAGTAGGTTTGGTCTACATGAATGACCCACTCCATCACTTTCCTCAACCTGTTTGCCAGGACTTTGGAAAGGAGTTTGTAGTCAGTACAGAGGAGGGACACTGATTGCCAGTTTTTGAGTTCTTGCAGATCCCTCTTCTTTGGCAGGAGGGTGAGGACCACTCTCTTGCAACTCAGAGGTAGCCGGCCTTTCAGCAGACTGTCCCTGAGAACGGCCAGCAGGTCCTCACCGATCACCACCCAGAAGGCTTTATAGAAGTCGGACGGCAGGCCGTCTATACCCGGGGCTTTCCCCAGTTTGAGGCTCTGCAGTGCCACCAACAATTCGCTGGCAAAATCGAGCAGTTCTTAAAAACATTAAAATGGTGTTTAAAACAATAGAACCTGTTGTGCCTGGCCATGGACAGTAGTCCATCCCTTGAGTGGAGACAGGTGTACTGTCGGCTGTTGCCATAAAAATTTCTCCAGACGTCTAAAAGTTTGTGTGTCTCGACCAGTTCTTAACGTCCTTTGTGAGGAAGTGTGTGGCTCAGGGTGGTTCCGATCAGTTAAAATCCCTCCCTATAAACAGGTACTCATCCTGACCGCACCTCTGGATCACATCCTCCAGGGCGCTTAAAAACAGGAGTCTCTCTGTGCCTGCAGTTGGAGCGTAAACGTTTAAAAACAAAACCTTGATTTTTTTCCAGCTCTGCTGTAACTTTTAAAATATGGCCCGCCATCCCATCTTCAGTGTGTACAGAAACCAGGTTAAAATCTCGCGAGAATAAAACCCCAACTCCCCCACCATTGGCACTTTTGTGACTAAAAAACACCTGTCCGTTCCATTCCCTCCTCCAGTCACCTTCATTGTCTATGGTGCTGTGTGTCTCCTGAATAAAAACAAGATTTAGTTTCTGTACATGAATTAAACTAAAAATCTAAGCTCTTTTTAAGTCCTGTCTCACTCCATTTATATTGAGTGTGACGATTTTAAAAGTCTCCATGTTGAAAGTAAAAGATGGGAGAGACTGAACCGTGAAGGGTAAAAGCAGGTTGAGTAAAAAAGAAAAAAAAAACAAAAAACAAATGAAAGAAAGAACATTCGTCGTTCTTAGCGAGTTGTTTTTTACACTTTGAAACCAGTTTCCTCAATCTATAAATCTCCTGTTCGGTGAAACCGGGCTGTCCAAGCTTGCCTCGCTTTCTTAAATGGAGACGGGCAGAGTCGATAAATAGTCTGAGGTCAGGAAAAAAAGTTTCCGGCTTTAATTCTAGCCCCTTTTATTGTCATGTAGGAATTTTTGTATTTTTTCCACCGTGTATGCCATGTCTGTGTCCATTTTTTCTGTGTTCTCGTCCTCACTCTCAGACAATCCCTGGGGCAGACAGGTTTCCCCTTTTAAGGTATTTTAAATTTTGTTTGAAATTCTGTTTTCTGTGTTTGTGAACTTTCTTTTAACCACCGTTTTTAACTCGTCAACTATTAATTCTTCATTCTCCTCACCTAATTCCTCCAGAACTGACTCTTCCACCCTTGCTGCTATCTGCCCCACGCTTTCCCTCTGTGTCCCCAACTCCATCTGATCAACACCATGTGAGTCTTCGACACACCCATTACCCTCCACCTGGGAGTTATTTACCTGTGCGACCACCATGGTGTCTGTGCTGGCCTGCACACCATCCGTCTGTGTCTCCGGGCTGTGAGAAACCATTTTCCGAGTCTCCGAAACGGTTGTTGTTGTTGCTGTCTCATGCAAATTGGAAGGGATTCCCAACAGTTTGGTTTTCGGTTTCCCCAGCGCTCCCGCAGGCTCAAGCTCGGGTGCGGCCGCCACCACGGGCTCGGGTGCGGCCGTAACCGCAGGCTCGGGCGCTGTCGCAGGCCCGGCTGCCGCGGCCAGTCCCGCTCCACGGGAGGTGGTAGCCGACCACTTTACTTCATCCCCCTCCGGATACGAGCGGATAAGATGTCCCTTCCTGCCACACCTGAAACGCTTCATGTACCCCAACGTGACGTGAATGATGTATTCAAAATTGTCAACTTTAAATTTCAACGCCAAGTTCAGCTCCTCAAGGCTTTTAAAAATCATCATTGTTTGCCGTCTAAAGGAAACAACATGTTTCAGGTGCGAGGACTTACAATTTAAGGAGATCATTCGAATCGGTGACAAAATCTGGCCGTATCTGAACAACTCCCGCTCCAGAACCTCATTACGTACAAACGGCGGCACGTTCGAAATAGTAACGCGTTTGGCGGGATTAACCAGTGAGAGAACGGGAGTGAAACTTCCCTGAAGCACAACCCCGCTCTCTACAACTTGGTTTTCTTTCTCCACGCTGTCCAAAAACCATCACCACTGCGCTGTTCATCCTGGACACGGATCTCACGCTTTCAAAACCGACTAGTTCCCCGACAGCCAGAACGCAGTCCTCCATTTCGCATCCGACTGTCGAGACTATTTTAATGGCATGCCGGCGAGTCAGCTTCTCCAGCCCGGAGCCAGTCGACATTTTCCCGGTGTGCTGAGCACAAGTGCTCACCTCCACCTGTGTCGCCACCACACCCACCACAGAAAAACCAAAGGGGAAAAATAAACAAAATAGAAAAATGTGCTCTGAAAAGACAAAAAGGTGCTCTCTGCACACATGCACGCTCCCAGCACACTCACACACACTGACAGCATGCACCGAGAGGGGCAATAACCACAAGGGGAATAAAGCTGGTTGTCCATCACCTGTGTAGTGCATTTATAGAACAAGAGGAGAAAAAGCCACACCTCCAGTGAAATCTTTCAAATTATACATACGGTCAAATGTGCATGGTATGGGAAAATGTTGAAAAATGGAATACTACATGGTGGTATTACACGCATTTAAAAATACTCTTTGGATTATTTATAATGTTATTGAATAATTCACTTTTTAGAATAAATCACATCAAAATCTCTTCAGAGTTGTACATCCCCGCTGATATAATGATATTTTACATATGTATGCTTTATTCTTGTACTCTTCCACAATTTCAGTGTTCAAAGCAAGTTAATACTGAATTATTTCTACAATAATTAAAGAAATAATAAACAGAACCTAGAAATATCGAACATAAATGATAATTATCTCCAGACGATGAGTAATTTCATCACTTTTGGAGGGTTTGAAAGGTGAAAGTTCTTAAGAAAGGAATGGCGTTGCTATATCACATATCTTTAGAAAAAGCAGATGTGCAGATGATGTTCGATGTTCCTACAGTGTTTTTAAAGTTATACAATAGATTATTTGTATTTATTCCAAAAATTCAATCATCTTATCTTCTAAACTTTCAAGATGAAGAGACCACTCTTAAAATGTATGTCTTTGAGGAAAAACAGTTTATTTACACTAACTTCTATCTTCAATATTTACACTGTACAAATCTCCTTCTTGTTGTTTTACTTCTGAAGGTTAATCTTGTTTGCAAGCGACAGGAGCTCGGCTGTTCTTTCCTTCTTTTATCTCTCCACTGTGCTTTCTCTTCCTGTTCCTTCTCATGGTCGAACCTTGCTCTTTTTTGCTAAAATCGTTTTTATAAAATACAATCACTTATTATACACATGTAAGTCACTTTCGGATTTAAAAGAATAAGTTAAGAAAAAAAACGAAATGATTCTACAGTATATCCGACTTTGTTGACAATATGGCGATGCTCATGAAACGATAGGAATGAGGCATACACACTTTTGAAATTCTATTCTATTAAAACTATTCTTCTTGATAGTAAAATGATAATTGCAATAAACTAATTCTATAATACAGAGATATCACAAAAGGTGTGAATGAAATTTTTACTTTCGATCTTTCAACTGAGCAAGTGATGGTTGAGTACTAAACAAGTATTCAATGCGCACTTGCTCACCTGAAAGATCAGAAGTCCGGATAAGCCACCCTTCATCTCACAAGCGCCGTGCATCATTTGCGACGAGCGCTCACTTTCGGTGGAGCACGTTACAAATCACACAGAACATGAAACTTCACTGAGAGAGCTTCTTGTTTAACACTAAGCCTCTAATGAAATGTACATGTTCGTTCGAACATCGTATCCCACAACTTCATCACGCTCTGAGGGGCGGAGTTAAACACTGACCTCCCCACACACACACACACACACACACACACACCACCACCACCCTGCTAAAAATATTTTAATGGATGTGGCATAATATTAAAAATGGCCTCTGGAGGTCAGAAAAAGCGGATTTACACCAAAAGGCGGAAAAATCTCATGTCTGCAGAATAAAGTGTGGAACTTGTAGAAATGTGATGACATCGCTATCGGTGACATCATATTTACTTTCACTTGTTGGGATGTGAGAACTGAACCTTCCTGAATCAAGTCTCCATCAACTCTGATCCGCTCGTGCTTCCAGTCAGTGATGCCGGCGCCGAGTCCAGGTTGAAAGTCAAGGTCTCGTGAATTGGGGATTCGCAAAGAAAATCAGTTCCTGTATCCTTCCGATTTCCAAACCTCACGCCAAATGCTTCACATTTTCTTTAAAAGCACGCCGTCTGTTACTGGAACTGCGGCGTTGCCAGGAGAAACATATGATAAACTCTACAAGGGTATCGGACCTAAAGAGGCCAATTCCCAACCGAGCCGAACAGAACCGGGGTGCTCCATTTCAAAATAAAGAAGAACTGGGCTTCCCACAGATAAAAAGGAAATGAAGTGGCTGCTCATCCTCCATTTTTAACAGGAAAAAAACCTGAATCTCAGCCTGAGTCTCTTCTTCAATTATAAAACTGCACTGTTTCCATTTACACAAACTTTCTCTGAAAACACAACCGGCTTCATCTGAAAAAGATCCAGGAGACGAGGGAGGAGCTTCACTTTGATCAAATACGACCCGACAGGGGCGGGGCAGCTACACCGCCTATCAAGATGGTGTTTTACAGTTTGTAAGAGAGGGCCGGCATTAAATTTATCTAAATCTAATAAACAGTGGGGTCAAAGGGCAACCCCGCCCAGTGCCATGTTCAGTATTGAAATGACTAGAGTAGAGTCAATTTGGGATTACAGCTGAAAGGGGGATGTGTACAATATCTGAACCCATTTAATAAACTCCTCCCCTAGACTGAATTTCTGCAGCATGAAAAACAGGACGGTCCATTCCAGCCTAAAGGCACATCAAGAGAAATGACCTAATGTGACGTCAGCGTCTCACATCGTGTGGAGGGAACCTTCTACGTGTGAAGCCAGTCGAATCATTTGCAATGGACAGAGGAGGAACATTTTCCAAACATAAGCTGAGGAGTCACCTACATAAAGAGTCCTCTCCAGACCACTTCCCCTTTTTAATAACAGGGAAATATTGGACTCAATAAGGATGGAGGAAAAGTCCGAGCTGTGAATGAGGACTGCAGCATCTCCAGTAAAGGACTGATTTATCTTAACAGTCTGGGGCCAATGGTCGGGGGTGGGGGGCGTGTGAGGGGACAATGGCAGTGATCCAGTTGAACAGACCCTCCTTTGAAGCGTTTTGAAGAAAGTTACAAGTTTAAGCTCCTCGCTGCCCTCAGGAATTCTGAAGTCTCTAAATGCTGGTCTCTAAATCATTGATCTTTTCGCTGGCCGCTTCCAGCTTGATCTTGATCTCAGAGAGCCGAGTGATGTGAATAGCTGCGGCGTCCTCGGAGTTTGAGATGTTCCTTCAGCTTCTGTAATCCGTGTATCCAGTGTGACGATTTAAGCCGAGTTATCCTCAAGTTTCTTGAGGTCGAGATTTTTATAAAAGGAAACCTTCACACCTTTGAGCACGTCAGTGGTTCTTCTCTCCACCAAACTGTCGGTGTTGGTTTTACTCAGAAGTGGGAGGGGCATGTCATCCGCAGTGTTCGTTTAACTGCTCAGGGGTGACTGATCTTCTCGAGATTTCGTGAATTTCACTGAAAGTTTGAGCGACGTTCGCTCTCTCTGACCACGTTTTCTCTAAAAAAAACAGCCGAGTGGACGCCAAACTGCCAGAGCACACACACTGAACTCCACCTCCACCATTTGTGTCACATGACCCTCCGTTATTATGAAGTCAAATAAAATCACAGGAATATCACCGGCTTCGAAAGTAATGGATGGCGTCTTCTCAAATGTTTTTCTGTTTACTTTAATTTAATTTAACATGAATGTAATTGTAATAAGATTGAAGAAATAAATCAATATGTAAATGATTCTGAATGCAGCCATGAGGCGGGGGGGAGAGGGGGGCACTAACCAGTGTCTCTCCCCCTTATGTCGGTCCCAAGCCCGGATAAATGCAGAGGGTTGCGACAGGAAGGGCATCCGGCGTAAAACTTCTGCCACATTAAAAATGCAAGTGGTCAAAACAAAACTCATACCGGATCGGTCGAGGCCCGGGTTAACAACGACCGCCATCAATGCTGTCAACCAACAGGGTGCTGATGGAAATTGGACTACTGTTGGTCGAAGACATCGAAGAAGGAGAGGCGGGAGGCGTGTCCGTAGGCAGAGAGAGAAGAGGAAAGGCATGAGCCTAGGACTGAGAGTAGGGACTTTGAATGTTGGAATTATGCAAAGAAAAGGTAGAGAGCTGGCTGACATGATGCAGAGGAGGAAGGTGGACATACTGTGTGTTCAGGAGACCAGGTGGAAAGGTAGCAAAGCTAAAAGCTTAGGAGCAGGGTTTAAGCTGTTTTATCACGGTGTGGATGGGAAGAGAAATGGAGTAGGAGTCATCTTGAAGGAGGAGTTTGTCAGGAATGTTCTAAAAGTGAAAAGAGTGTCAGACAGAGTGATGAGTCTCAAGTTAGAAATTGAAGGCGTGATGGTCAATGTTGTTAGTGCTTATGCCCCACAGGCAGGATGTGAGCTAGAAGAGAAGGATAGATTCTGGAGTGACTTTGATTAAGTGATGCAGCATACCCCCAGAGGTGAAAGAGTGGTCATTGGGGCAGACTTCAATGGACATGTTGGTGCAGGCAACAGAGGGGACGAGGAAGTGATGGGCAGGTTTGGTATCCAGGACAGGAACTCAGAAGGACAGATGTTGATCGATTTTGCAAAAAGGATGGAAATGGCTGTGGTGAATACTTTCTTCAAGAAGAAACAGGAGCATAGGGTGACTTATGAAAGCGGAGGTAAGAGCACACAGGTAGACTACATCATGTGTAGGCGATGTAATTTGAAGGAAGTCAGTGACTGCAAAGTAGTAGTGGGTGAGAGTGTTGTCAAACAGCATAGGATGGTGGTGTGCAGGATGACTCTGATAGTGAGAAAGGTGAAAAAGGCAGAGCCGAAGACAAAGTGGTGGAAGCTGAAAAAGGAAGTGTCGTGTTGTCTTCAAGGAGGAGTTGAAACAGGCTTTGAGTGGTCAGGAAGTGCTTCCAGATGACTGGACAACCACAGCCAATGTGATCAGGGAGACCGGTAGGAGAGTGTGTCCTCTGGAAGGAAAGTAGGTAAGGAAACTTGGTGGTGGAATGAGGAAGTGCAGGAGTGTGTACAAAAGAAGAGGTTAGCCAGAAAGAAGTGGGACACTGAGAGGACCGAAGAGAGTAAACAGGAGTACAGGGAGACACAGCGTAAGGCGAAGGTAGCGGTGTCAAAGGCCAAACAGAGGGCGTATGATGAATTGTATGATAGGTTGGACAATAAGGAGGGAGAAAATGATTTATACAGGTCAGCACAGCAGAGAAATAGAGATGGGAAAGATGTGCAGCAAGCTCGAGTGATAAAGGACAGAGAGGGAAATGTATTGACTGATGACAGAAGAGTACTTTGAAGAGCTGATGAATGAGGAAAATGAGAGAGAAAAAAAAGAGTAGAAGGGGTGACCGTTGAGGAGCAGGAAGTAGCAAAGATTAGTAAGGGAGAAGTGAGGAGGGCATTGAAGAGGATGAAGAGTGGCAAGGCAGTTGGCCCTGATGACATACCAGTTGAGGTATGGAAGTGTCTCGGGGAGGTAGCAGTAGATTTTCTGACAAGAATATTCAACAAGGTTTTAGAAAGTGAGCAGATGCCGGAGGAATGGAGAAGTGTGCTTGTGCACATTTTTAAGAACAAGGGAGATGTACAGAGTTGTGGCACCTACAGAGGGATAAAGTTGATGAGCCATACAATGAAGTTATGGGAAAGAATAGTGGAAGCTAGACTAAGGGCAGAGGTCAGCATTTGTGAACAACAGTTTGGTTTCATGCCAAGAAAGAGCACCACAGATGCAGTGTTTGCCTTGAGGATGTTAATGGAGAAGTACAGAGAAGGTCAGAAGGAGCTGCATTGTGCCTTTGTGGATCTGGAGAAAGCATATGACAGGGTGCCGAGAGAAGAACTGTGGTATTGTATGAGGAAATCTAGAGTGGCAGAGAAGTATGTTAGAGTGGTGCAGGACATGTATGAGAGATGTAAAACAGTGGTGAGGTGTGCTGTCGGTGTGACAGAAGAGTTCAAAGTGGAGGTGGGACTGCATCAAGGGTCAGCTCTCAGCCCCTTCTTGTTTGCTATGGTGATGGACAGGCTGACAGAATCTCCATGGACTATGATGTTTGCAGATGACATTGTGATCTGTAGTGAGAGCAGAGAACAAGTGCAGGAAAATCTAAAGAGGTGGAGGTATGCCCTGGAAAGGAGAGGAGTGAAGGTGAGCCTCAGTAAAATGGAATACATGTGTGTGAACGACAAGGACCCAAGAGGAACGGTGAGGGTACAGGAGCAGAGATAAAGAAGGTGGAGGATTTTAAGTACTTAGGCTCAACAATCCAGAGCAATGGAGAGTGTGGAAAAGAGGTGAAGAAGCGTGTGCAGGCAGGTTGGAATGGATGGAGAAAAGTGTCCGGGGTGACGTGTGATAGGAGAGTATTGCCAAGAATGAAGGGAAAAGTGTACAAGACGGTGATGAGGCCAGCGATGTTGTATGGTTTAGAGACAGTGGCCCTGGGGAAAAGACAGGAGTCAGAGTTGGAGGTAGCAGAGATGAAAATGTTGAGGCTCTCTTTGGGAGTAACGAGGATGGATAACATCAGAAACGAGTACATCAGAGGGACAGCACATGTTAGATGTTTTGGAGACAAAGTCAGAGTGGTGAGATTGAGATGGTTTGGACATGTACAGAGGAGGGATAGTGACTATATTGGTAGTAATATGCTGAGGTTGGAACTACCAGGCCCAGAGGAAGACCAAAGAGAAGATTTATGGATGTGGTGAAGGCGGACATGAAGGTCGTTGGAGTAAGAGTAGAAGATGCAGAGGGTAGGGAGAGATCATTTGCTGTGGCGACCCCTGAAGGGAACAGCCGAAAGAAAAAGAAGAAGATGTAAACGAAGTGAAATCATTATCACTTGATGAATATATTTGTTGTGGATGTTGTTGTGTTCCAGAAAATTTCAGGTGAAGGCAACACTGGATCCAGCTGCTGATTGTAGGAAGTAAATAAAATGAATTTAAATAATTTTGCTGGAAAATATGCAATAATTTTAATAAACTGTAACAAGAAGACCACATAGTTTCTAAACTGTAAATATAAATATAAACACTTTCTTCACCTTTGGATTCGGGTCGACACCTGTACTGGTTGTGGATCCACCCGGCGTAGTCATGGTAACGCTAATGTTAGCGCTTGTGGCGGTTGTTCCGACTGCATTTCCTTTGCAATAGTCCATTGTCAGACGACCCTCATGCTCATTAGTTCTTAAAAGCCTGCATGTTTTCTGATTGGGTGACATTTGATATGTGTGACTTTACTGATCCTCCCCCAGAGCACCAACTCCAATGTTTTTATTGCATACCTTACAAAACGCATGATTTCGCCGTCTATCCAATCACTGCAGTCTCTTTTCTCCCGCCATTCTGCTTTAAATATACACCGACCTTCCGGCATTGTGGCTGTCGGTACAATACAGTCCTCTGAAGATTTTTATAAATATTTATTCACTCGTGACGAGCGCGTAGGTCGCCAGGGACGCCGTTACTAAACTGCCAAAAATGGGAACCGTGTGTCGTAAAACATCTTGAAACTTCTGTAATTTTGTGTCATAAAGCGGAACTTCCGGGAAGATGTTTTCGCAGACGATGCTCCACAAACATCGATATTCTGTGACTTTATTGTAGAGAAGAGACAAAAATCAGAGGTTTATAATAAAATGTTCTACATTTATTGCACAGATCGACCCAAAGATAGAAATCAAGTACCATTCAAGGGTGGAGTAAAAGAACCTTTGGTCTTCAAGGGGTGGCCTGGCAATTCCAGAGCACTGAAAATAATTTCTTTTCTTTTTTTTTTCTTTCTTTTCTCTTTCTCTGTGAAAAAACTTTTGAAGGCATTCCCACCCCAGATGAACCATGAATATTGTCTCTCAGAGAGATGATCTTACCTCAGTGTCTTCACTTTACACTCAGGATTCTCCAGTACAGTACAGAGAACCTTCACTCCTGAATCTCCGAGTTTATTACCGGACAGATCCAGTACTTTCACAGCCAGACGCAGTTCTCTCAGATTGGAGGTTTCTGAGCCGAGCGCTGAGACCAGAACTGACCAACTTTCCGCTCCAATTCTATCACAGCTGATACTGAAGGAAATAAAATAAACATCATGAAATAACAACAAGAAAAAAAATCATCATCAAATCCTGAAAGTTTTTAATAAAAGTACCAAAGTATCAACACCGGTTCTATCATATTGTTAAAGGGGCGCTTTAGTAAAAACCCAACATGAGGAAGAGACAGAAAAACCCTGCTGATGGAACTAAAATATCTGGGATTGAAAATAAAACCTCTTATTGAGTTCATCCAGGATGGGATTTGTTCTGTTCTTATCCACATCATTTCATCCGAACACTAAATCTCCACAGTGAGGACAAGAACATAAAGTTGAATTAAATTAAACCAGTTTCAGAGGAAATAGTGTACAGAGGATGTACACATGGTGTGTGAGCTGGTATATAAACATCATCGTTACCATGGTTACAGAGACTCGTTCATGCGGTTCTAAAACACAAGTTCCATCACATATTCTCCCTGAAATACAAGAGACTGTTGAGGTTCAGGAGTGAGACAGATCCGGTCCTGTTCCTGACAGTGATCCAACTCAAACTGTACATTGTCATCCGCACACAAGGCCCACCAGATTATAAGGCGCACCATCAGATTTTTGACAAGTAAATGACTTATGATCCTAAAAATACGGTACACTCTTCTAATTATTGTCCTCTCGAGAAAATTTCATACGTGACATTCCATCAGTTTCTCCTTCTATTAATATCATAGTCGTGGTGTCACAGGTCACTGCTGTGAGTTTAAACCTATTAATAAGCAGTTTGATCCATTTTCATTTCCAATAAATTCTTCGTGCTGGAACAGAACCTGAAACCAGATCAGGATTATAGAAGCACCGCCATCACCCAAAAACCTCTGAGTATATCTTATAATTCAATATGTGAACACTTCAGGAGTTATACTAGTCCTTCTCAAAAAATTAGCATATTGTGATGAAGTTAATTATTTTCCATAATGTACTGATAACAATTAAACTTTCATCTATTTTAGATTCATTGCACACCAACTGAAATATTTCAGGTCTTTTATTGTTTTAATACTGATGATTTTGGCATACAGCTCATGAAAACCAAAAATCCCTATCTCAAAATATTAGCATATTTCATCCGACCAATTAAAAAAAAAAAAAGTGTTTTTAATACAAAAAAGTCAACCTGCAAATCATTATGTTCAGTTATGCACTCAATACTTGGTTGGGAATCCTTTTGCAGAAATGACTGCTTCAATGCTGCGTGGCATGGAGGCAATCAGCCTGTGGCACTGCTGAGGTGTTATGGAGGCCCAGGATGCTTCGATAGCGGCCTTAAGCTCATCCACAGTGTTGGGTCTGGTGTCTCTCAACTTTCTCTTCACAATATCCCACAGATTCTCTACGGGGTTCAAGTCAGGAGAGTTGGCAGGCCAATTGAGCACAGTCATACCATTGTCAGTAAACCATTTTCCAGTGGTTTTGGCACTGTGAGCAGGTGCCAGGTCGTGCTGAAAAATGAAATCTTCATCTCCATAAAGCTTTTCAGCAGATGGAAGCATGAAGTGCTCCAAAATCTCCTGATAGCTAGCTGCATTGACCCTGCCCTTAATAAAACATAGTGGACCAACACCAGCAGCTGACATGGCACCCCAGACCATCACTGACTGTGGGTACTTGACACTGGACTTCAGGCATTTTGGCATTTCCTTCTCCCCAGTCTTCCTCCAGACTCTGGCACCTCGATTTCCGAATGACATGCACAATTTGCTTTCATTCAAAAAAAGTACTTTGGACCACTGAGCTACAGTCCAGTGCTGCTTCTCTGTAGCCCAGGTCAGGCGCTTCTGCCGCTGTTTCTGGTTCAAAAGTGGCTTGACTTGGGGAATGCGGCACCTGTAGCCCAGTCCACTGCTTCCACAGGTCTCCCAAGGTCTGGAATCGGCCCTTCTCCACAATCTTCCTCAGGGTCCGGTCACCTCTTCTGGTTGTGCAGCGTTTTCTGCCACACTTTTACCTTTCCACAGACGTCCCACTGAGGTGCCTTGATATAGCACTCTGGGAACAGCCTATTCGCTCACAGATTTCTTTCTGTGTCTTACCCTCTTGCTTGAGGGTGTCAATGATGTCCTTCTGGACAGCAGTTAGGTCGGCAGTCTTACCCATGATTGCGTTTTTGAGTAATGAACCAGGCTGGGAGTTTTTAAAAGCCTCAGGAATCTTTTGCAGGTGTTTAGAGCTAATTGGTTGATTCAGATGATTAGGTTAGTACCTTTTCATGATATGCTAATTTTTTGAGATAGGAATTTTGGGTTTTCATGAGCTGTATGCCAAACTCATAAGTATTAAAACAATAAAAGACCTGAAATATTTCAGTTGGTGTGCAATGAATCTAAAATATATGAAAGTTTAATTTTTATATGAAGAATGAGAACGTTGTATTCGACCTTGAGACTGTGTATGTGGCTCAACTATGTTATTTTGTCTGTTTCTTTGTACATTGACGCACGAGCTGTTTCATTCCGTTATCGGTGCAGGTGCAGTATGTTCTATGTTCTATCAACAATGGGAAGCCGAAACTAACTATGTGGCAGGTTCGGCGGAAGAGAACTCCATATTAGGACATAATGAAGACTGTGCCCTTGAAACTGTACTTATCTCTTTGCACATGCACAGAAACTGTATAAATACACTGTACGAAGAATGCACCTTTGAGCTGTGGATGAATAAACCAGACTGATTTCACTCGTGTGGTTTGTTGTCTTCTGTTCCCGGAGTACTCCAGACACTGAGATATAAGGATTTGGACAGTGTACAGGACGGGGTGTGAGGGCCCGATTAAGGCAATACAGTACATTCCAGAAAATAATGAACTTTATCACAATATGCTATTTTTTTGAGAAGGACTAGTATAAGGTTATATAGACTACACCTGGTGTCCTGTAATATCAGATCAATTATTTTAAATTTAAATTTCCCCTTTCAGAACATGGATCTTATATCCTGGAACGACAGAATAAGGAACAATGATTCGCTGAAGACGAGGTGGATATCGATATACTCTGTGAATAAATATTATTTTAAATTAATACCCACTTTATTATTATTTTTTTTTATTCAATTTGATCTGATATTTTAATTCAATTTTATGATTTTCAGAGAATTGTTTATTCTGTTTTGAGTCCTTTCTGTTTTGCCGCCTTCTGTTTTTATCTTGCATGTTTTCTTTTTAACTTTTATTTACTTTTTTTTCAATTAATTCTCGTAAACAACACTGAACTTCCTTTGTGTATGAAACGTGTGATATAAATAAACTGGACTTGACAGGATGAGCCAGAAAATACGATGCATTTTACTTTCCGTCTCACGTTGATGATGAACATTCTGCAGAAATGGAAAACGTTTGCGGTGGTCGGTTATTAATGAATTAATTATTGATGAATAATGATTGATTAATAATTCATGACGAACTCTATCTGCTCCTCACTGCTGAATTACGGCTGATACACACACAGTGAAGTTGGAAATCACTCCTGTAATCATGTGACCTGGAATATTCCGAATCTCTCCCAGTCTCCTGAAACTCAGCTATCAGACGTTCAGTGATGCGTCTGCTCAGCACACGTTTCCTGATACAATCTCTTGATTTTGTGGCAGAGATCGACCTGAGAGATTTTTATCCTCTGCTGTTTTGTACTGTTTATTCACATCGACAGTAACATCACTAGCATTGTTTGGGTATCGACTGTATATTATCTCTTGGTAAATCTAGAGAAATATCATCAACATCAAAGAAAATATGAAACAGGTCATTTTTATGGACTATGACAGGCGAGTATTGTTTCCACAGGGTGTGTTTCCATGGAAATGTACATTGTCTCCTCAAGCACTGAGCAGGAAAAAGGAAGAGAAGGTGGAACATCAGCACCTGTGGATCACATCGTGAGAGGATTTAGAGAAAGTATAAATACTACAGTGAGTCCACTCCGTTATATTTCAGCATGTCGTTGGTAAAACTAATAATCGATCAACAACATAAAGTATTTTAGTCCATTTAGAACAGTGAAGCTGTAGTCCAGTAATTCTGGCTCTGATGGGAAACTCAGAGAACCTGAATTAAATTAGTTTTCCTGGGTTCTTTAGCTGATATTCTGAGTTCCTCTGAGTGGACTCCTGACTCCATAGCACCACCATGTGTACCTGAGGACTGTGCCCGATGTACAGTTTCACAGACCCGTATGGAATTTTTGAAGCTTGTGGGATCTCCATGTACTTTATAATACAAAGGCAGAACTTCATGAATTCTTTTCCCTTCTGAATGAAATCTGCTGAATTCCACATTTAATTCCTCCCTTTAATCTTTCATGTGTTCAACTGATTTTTATTCTCTAATCTCTCTCTCTGATCTATTTACATTAACTCCACCCTGCATTACCTTCAGATCCTAGACATCCCTCAGTACATATTTATCAGTGTATTTCCAGTTTCTCTCTCTGACACTGTAACAGTAGAACAGTTGGATTCAGATTCACTTACTTTGCTTTTCTGGATGCTGCAACCACAGGCATCATCTTCACAACAACAGCTTCTGTTATCTTCTCTCTCCTGAAATATTTACTCAGGTCAAATTCCTCCAGTTCCTCTGCTGATGTCAGTAACACAAACACCAGAGCAGACAACTGAGAGGAAGAGAGTTCACTTTGTTTTTCAGATTTCAGGTAGTGTTGGATTTCCTCCTGTAGAGAATCATCACCCAGTTCATTCAGACAGTGGATCAGATTGATGGATTTCTCTGGAGGAAGAGCTCCATTGATCTTCTTCTTAATGTACTGAACTGTTTTCTTTCTGCTCTGAGAGTCACTTCCTGTCTGTGTTCAAGGCGTGTAAGAGTTTCTGATTGGAGTCCAGTGAAAGACCCAGAAGAAAACGAAGGAACAGATCCAGATGTCCAGTCTGACTCTTTAAGGTCTGATCTACAGCACTCTGGTGTAAATGTGAGATTGGAATTTCTTTCATTCTCGTTTTAGTTTTGTTTATCGATGATTTCCAGTCCTGATTCTTTCCAAGAACATTTCGCTTTTCCATCATGAAGGTCAGGTGCACATACAGAGCTGCGAGATGTTCCTGAATGCTCAGATGTACGAAACAGTACACTTTACCCTGGTGAAGCCCAAACTCCTCTCTGAAGATCTGCGTACACACACCTGAGTACACCGCTGCTTCTCTCACATCAATGCCACACACTCTCAGGTCTTCATCATAGAAGATCAGGTTTCCTTCCTCCAGCTGCTGAAAAGCCAGTCGTCCCAGTTTAAGAAGCATCGCTTCATCACTCTCCTGCATCTTTGAGTACTTTTCTCTGATGATGTTGATCTGAATGAAGAGGAAGTGTGTGTACATTTCAGTCAGAGTCTTGGGGATCTCTCCTCTCTCTACTCCACCCAACATTCTCTCCAGAACCGCGGCTGAAATCCAGCAGAAGACGGGGATGTGGCACATGATGTAGAGGCTTTGTAATGACTTCAGGTGTGTGATGATGTTCTTGGCCAGATTCTGATCACTGATCCTCTTCCTGAAGTACTCCTCCTTCTGGGGGTCATTGAACCCTCGTACCTCTGTGACCCGGTGGACCCACTCAGAGGGGATCTGATCAGCTGCTGCTGGTCGGGATGTGATCCAGATGAGAGCGGAGGGAAGCAGGTTCCCTTTGATCAGGTTTATCAGCAGTATATCCACTGATTCTGATTCAGTTACATTACTCACTCTCACTGTGTTCTGGAAATCCAGAGGAAAACGACACTCATCCAATCCGTCAAAAATGAACAGAACCTTTTTAAATCTGGACATTTCTGTTTCTTTTATTTCATTAAAACAGACATGAAGGAGCTCCATCAGACTCAGTTTCTGGTCCTTTATCAGATTCAACTCTCTGAAAGGAAGTGGAAATATCAGCTGGACGTCCTGATTGGTTTTCCCTTCGGCCCAGTCCAGGATGAACTTCTGCACAGAGACGGTTTTTCCGATGCCAGCGACTCCCTTCGTCAGCACGGTTCTGATGGGTTCTTCTTGTTCAGTAAAGGGTTTAAAGATGTCGTTACATTTGATTGGCATTTCCTCTGCTGTTGTTCTACTGGACGCTGCCTCAATCTGTCTCACCTCATGTTTTTGATTGACGTCTCTACTGTCTCCCTCTGTGATGTAGAGCTCTGTGTAGATCTCATTCAGAAGGGTTTGGGTTCCCAGGTTCACCATCACGTCATTCAAACACTCAAACTTCTTCATCAGATTCAACCGGAACTTTTTCTGGACTTCATTTCCAGCAGCAGATTCTGGGTCGAGTCTGTGATATGGTGAAGTAGGAAGATGTGGTGAGACATGGAGTCCAATTATTACACTTTAATCTCACATTATTTCTGATCCGTTCCCACAGAGAGCTCTTTATGATGTTTTCACTCTGGGTTTGAATCTACTGTATGGTTTCTCTAATCTGATCTGTATTTAATAACAGCAGAGACGTTCATAACACCAGCGTGTCAGTGACAGTCGTGTTGTTGGGTTTGATCTTACCCAGGATCTGGGATCATCTGTTCTATTCCTTCTCCTTCCTGGGCATCACTGTCAATAAAAATTATACCTGATTATTATTATTATTCGTAGTAGTAGTAGTAGTAGTAGTAGTAGTAGTAGTAGTAGTAGTAGTATAAATGCAACAGGATGAAGGAACGCCATGAATGCGGAGGGGAAAAAAAACTGCCGTATTTTCACTTGAATGATTCTTTATCATTTCCTGTTGATCTGTTTGGGATGTGAAAAAATACACTACAGTTGCAGTGTTTTATTATCTATTTTATTAATCTGGTTATATTTTGCTTTAACTGAGACTCTCAGTGATATTAACAGTGAGAAGATGTTACCTGTGTAGAAGTGATGAGGTTCCATCTCTAAACTCGAGAGCATGAACCATAGACTCTTCACTCTTTATGGAGATACAGCTGGGTGTTGGTGGTTCTGATCTCTTTCTCTGGACTTCACTGAACAACATTATACACACAACTTTAATGATTTATATTCATTCATTACTGTTTGTAACTAACATTTATTTTTATTGACAAATATTATTTATTTTGAAAAGAACTAAACAATTGCAGATAAAGTGGTGACTGTTAGATTTTCATGAAAAACACGGCTGGAAATTCGCGGTGGTCCGGTTGCCCGAGGCGACTTCATTTCTCATTTAGCGAGTTAGTTCAGTCACCAGCCCGGGGAACTCGTTGAAAATTTATTTAAAAAAAATTAAAAGTGACTGGCTTGCTTATCTAAAATATGAAAACATAAAATCTTCAAGCACATCGTCAACCAACTTGCCACAAATACTTCCAACGTTCCTCGAAGTAAAAACCTCATGTCGGCCGTTTATCTCCACTCCGCATGTATATGACGTGTCTTGCTGAATCTCACGTTCTCACGCGATATGAACAGCAGATTTCCTCCCTCATGACCACATCGTCATCGTGTAAACACGTTACTGTTGAAATATTCAACCATCAAAACCACTTTGTCATGTGGAATTTCCTAAAAGGTGTGAAGGCGCCAGCCGAGACAGGGAAAAGTGACCCGGTCGAAAGAGGCCACTGATAAAGAATATGAGGCGGACAAACACCAGCGGCTTTACAAGCCCATATGGGAGCACAGTCGGCTTTGGCTTCGCGATGATGAAGCCTCCCGACTTGTGTTTTATTCACCCTGTTCTGTTTTGTTTTTACAAGACCCACCATGTGACCAAGAAATCTGCGTTTATAGATGGAAGCTGTAATTTCAAGTGTGAAAGTGTTGCATACGAGGGGAGTAAAGATCACCGTCAGGCCGTGGTTGCTCAGACTGTCAACGTACGGCTGCCGTCGATAGCAGCTCAGCCGAGAAAACGATTGAAACATTGAATAAGGTAACGTTTGATAGGTTGATGATCATGTTCAGAACGTGTGATGGGAATGAAAAGCGTGCACAGCCTTTCACAGATTTTGTACGGCAGTGTGAGTTTGATGAGATAAAGGTTCCAGACATTGGAGAGACCTGTAGGAACCATAAATCCACCAAGATTTCCTCACATTAGAGAGCCAAACGTGAGCAGATTAAAATAGGTGAATCTGTACGAAATGTAAAATACATCAGCATCATGTGTGATGGGAGCACAGATTCATCAGTTACTAAACAAGAGGTTATTTATGTCAGGTGGGCCGTGGAGGGGGAAGGGCAAGTAAGATTTTCCAGAATAGAAACAGTTGGAAAGGGTGAAGTCAGTCATGTAATGTCAGGAATTCAAAAATCTATCTGCACACTGACAGGACAAGAACAAACAGATTGGATGGGTCGGCTTGTTGGCATTGGAAGTGACGGCGTGGAAGTGATGATGAGAAAGAAATCAGGTGTGGTTGCTAAATTAAAGGAGCAACAACCCCTTTTACAGGCCATGCATGGTTTTTCCCCCCACAGGGTGGAACTGGGATACAAAGATGTGTTTATGCAAATCTCAGAGAATAAAAAGTTCAAAACATTTTTGTCCAACATTTACTATTTACATCACAACAGTGCAGTAAACAGCAGCGTGCTGAAAACTGTGTATGCTGCATTGGGAGGAAGAGAAAATATGCCAGCCCAGTTGGGGGCATACAGTGGGTAAAACATACTCTGCATGCTGTGGAGAACTTAACCACTGATGACAAAGAGAGCCACTCACCTATGTCAGGGACACACACACACACACACACACACACACACACACACACACACATTATATATATATATATATATATATACAAAAATAAAAGATAAAATAAAATAAATATTATCTTCTATAATCACCTGAAGAGAGAGGATGGTTTCACCACCCCTCGAAACAGATCTGTAGTGATAAATGGAGTTTCAATAGAAAGTCTTTGTCCTGCCCTTTTATTTTTGTTTATTTGCTCTACCAAAAAGTATTGAGCACTCTCCTACGGAAGGATCTACTCAGAAAATCCTCTCTCTCTCTCTCTCTATATATATATATATATATATATATATATATATATATATATATATATATATATATACACACACATACACACACTAGTCCTTCTCAAAAAATTTTCATATTGTGATAAAGTTCATTAATGTAATGTACTGATAAAAATTAAACTTTCATATATTTTAGATTCATTGCACACCAACTGAAATATTTCATGTCTTTTATTGTTTTAATACTGATAATTTTGGCATACAGCTCATGAAAACCCAAAATTCCTATCTAAAAAATTAGCATATTTCATTCGACCAATAAAAAAAAAAAGTGTTTTTAATACAAAAAAGTCAACCTTTCAAAATAATTATGTTAAGTTATGCACTCAATACTTGGTCAGGAATCCTTTTGCAGAAATCACTGCTTCAATGCGGCGTGGCATGGAGGCAATCAGCCTGTGGCACTGCTGAGGTGTTACAGAGGCCCAGGATGCTTCAATAGCGGCCTTAAGCTCATCCACAGTGTTGGGTCTGGTGTCTCTCAATGGCAGGCCAATTGAGCACAGTAATACCATGGTCAGTAAACCATTTAGCAGTGGTTTGGGCACTGTGAGCAGGTGCCAGGTCGTGCTGAAAAATAAAATCTTCATCTCCATAAAGCTTTTCAGCAGATGGAAGCATGAAGTGCTCCAAAATCTCCTGGTAGCTAGCTGCATTGACCATGCCCTTGATAAAACACAGTGGACCAACACCAGCAGCTGACATGGCACCCCAGACCATCACTGACTGTGGGTACTTGACACTGGACTTCAAGTATTTTGGCATTTCCTTCTCCCCAGTCTTCCTCCAGACTCTGGCACCTCGATTTCTGAATGACATGCAAAATTTGCTTTCATCCGAAAAAACTACTTTGGACCACTGAGCAACAGTCCAGTGTTGCTTCTCCGTAGCCCAGGTCAGGCGCTTCTGCCGCTGTTTCTGGTTCAAAAGTGGCTTGACCTGGGGAATGCGGCACCTGTAGCCCAGTGCACTGCTTCCACAGGTCTCCCAAGGTCTGGAATCGGCCTTTCTCCACAATCTTCCTCAGGGTTCAGTCACCTCTTCTGGTTGTGCAGCATTTTCTGCCACACTTTTACCTTCCCACAGACGTCCCACTGAGGGGCCTTGATACAGCACTCTGGGAACAGCCTATTCGTTCAGAGATTTCTTTCTGTCTTACCCTCTTGCTTGAGGGTGTCAATGATGTCCTTCTGGACAGCAGTCAGGTTGGCAGTCTTACCCATGATTGCGGTTTTGAGTAATGAACCAGGCTGGGAGTTTTTAAAAGCCTCAGGAATCTTTTGCAGGTGTATAGAGTTAATTGGTTGATTCAGATGATTAGGTTAATAGCTCGTTTAGACTACCTAAACATGATATGCTAATTTTTTGAGATATGAATTTTGGGTTTTCATGAGCTGTATGCCAAAATCATCAGTATTAAAACAATAAAAATGAAATATTTCAGTTGGTGTGCAATCAATCTAAAATATATGAAAGTTTGATTTTTATCAGTACATTACAGAAAATAATGAATTTTATCACAATATGCTAATTTTTTGAGAAGGACTAGTTTATATATATATATATATAAATAACTCCGCAACGTCACCCTCTAAGGACAGCCATCTTGTAGACGTTACGTTCAATGTAAAAGGACATGAAACGTAATAAAGTTTATGCTTTTGGTATTGTTTGTTAAATATGCTACAGAACATAAAATCTCATGCATAAACATTATCAGCATTAACTTAGATACTGTACTGGAATAATAATTGAAAAAGACTTGAATACTAGTGCTTTACAACTGTATCTGCTGTATAATGTTTATATTTTATCATCAATAAATACGAGTAAAAATTGAAAAAAAATGTTTGTAATCATTACTACATTTTACAACTTTAAGACTAAATTAATGAGTAAGACTGTCTATAGAATGTGTTTAAGAAGCATATTTTAGCGCACGTCATAGATACACAGTATTTTACTTCCGGTCGCTCCTTCGCACATGTAATATGATACATGGGGTTTTACTTCCGGGTACAGTACTCGCGGATTATCTTCATTCGCGGGAGGGGCCAGAACTGAACCTACTGTACGAGAATTAAGTGTAATTGCACCTCCACTCCACTAGTTGGCAGTGGCGCTCTCATTGTCAGGCTAAGGTGTAGTGGTTTTTCGTATGAAAAAACGATATGAAGTGCAGTAAACAACCCCTCAAAAAATAACAGAAAAATTTCTAACAGGAACAAAGAGAAAGGTGGAGAGAGACTGAGATATTAAGACATAAATAAGTTGAATGAATTTGAATAAGGATGTATTTTTTTAATATTTCAGGCACATTGGTGCACTTTAAATCTTTCCTATTACAGATTAAAACACATTGTTAATGAAGTTTTTCTTTATCGTAAGTTGAACTATATTTCTTTCTTTTTTTGTTTTTAATGTTAATAAAGATACAATGTTATGCTGAGGTGTATGAAAATTTTATAGACAAATAATACTATTTATAGTCGCTCTCGGGGGGGGTGAAAAAAATTTTTTCTGCATAGAGGAGGCGCCACAGAAAATAATTGAGAAGCACTGCACTAAGCCCATGAGGTTTCCTATTGTTTGGTTTATTTTGATCCAAAATGAAGTGATAATGGAGGATAAAACACATTGATATTCACTAGTGAAAGAGGAACTTTACTGTGGAACTGAAGCAGAGTAAAATATAAAGAGGACGGATAATGGCATCATTTTTGGAGGGACAGAGACGAGGACGGGACGCTCAGGGATGATGGATGTCACTGTTTCATGTATTTTTAGTAAATGTTGAGATTTACCTGAAGGACGCTGCATTATAGGTGTTTTAATAATGTAAACATGATGAAGATCATCACTGAATTAATTATAAAGTTTTGTATGAAGGAGATCAGAATAATGACTGAAGAACCTCAGAACATCTTCATAATCACTTCAAGAAAGATATAGTTGCAGTGTTTTATTATTCATTTTGTTTATCTGATTACATTTTGCCAGACATTATACTATCTTTTGCCATTGTTAAATATATTTTATATTTTGTGTTTACTCCACCGTCCCCATCTCTGAGTGTGACTTACATCAAATACACATGTTACTAAACATCTGGATTGAAATGCAAGCTTCATATTTCATATAAACATAAGAATAAAATCTTTACTGATTACATATTCACTTTAAATATATTCATTAAATATTACGCTTTGGGATTGGGTCAGTACCAGAATTCTGGGTTTTGGTACCTGGTACTGTATACACTGCATTAAACTGCAAAAAATGGTGACTAATGATTTCTCATTCGGGATCTTCAAACACATCAGTGTACACAGTCATGAGTCATGAGTCACTCGGGTACCGAGAGCAGCATAAATTTCAATATATAATAAATAAAATACCTGGGCATGTCGGGTTCCTGTGGTTCTGAAGGTGGGGAAACATTATCTGTATGCAGATCAGGAGGCTCCATCTTTGAATATTAGTAAAGTTTCCACAAACACACAGCTGAGTCCTGAAGAGTCTGATTTCTTCTACTGGAATGGATTTCACTCCTTGAGACACACAAACAAAATAAACACACAAACAAACAAACAAACATGGGAACTTTCATCCAAATCACTTTCACCTCAATCTCCTAAAGAAAAATGTGAATGTTTTGGTAAAAAGATCCGTCCTGTGTTTACAGTACTGAGGGTTCGTCCTACACACAGAGAATGAGCTCTCTCTCTATCTCTCTCTCACTCACTCACTCTCACTCTCTCTCACACACACACACACACACACACACACACACACACACACACACCCACTACATACTCTCTCACACACACACACACACACACACACACACACACACACACACAGAGAGAGAGAGAGAGAGAGAGAGAGAGAGAGAGAGAGAGAGAAAGAGACAGAAAGAGAGAGAGTTTCTGTTAAACACAGTTGAATGTAAATTGTTGGATCATTCACGGTGTTGGTGTTCTGTAGATGTTCCAGCTGAAGAAACTCATGATGATCTTTCAAGAATGGAAATCTAACATTGTTCTGGAAGTTTCTTCCCATCACTGCTGCACAACTTCCATTAAATGTGTTGCACTTGTCGGTTGCTTTGCCTTCACACTGCTGTCCACTTCATCCCGAACCAGCTGGGCTGGGTTTCAGTCTGGAGACGGTGCTGAACGTCCCATGATTTAAAGCCGCCCGTGTCGTTCTTTCCTTGTAAAGTAGTTCAGACACACCGCGTGAGCTTTCTACTCCTTTTCAGCTCATTCACTCCATTTCAACTGATTATATATCAATCCAACTAAAACACAGCAGGCTGATCGAAAACTTCTCACCTGTAGTGGAAATTACAGACCCTGGATCACCAACGTCAAATAAATCCAAACCCAGAGTTCAGATCCGTCTGCAAGAGACTCAGAACAATAACACACAATGATGTTTAGGGCCAAAAACTCCCTGCATTACGTCACTGATCACAATTCTCACCGTCTTCAGATACCTGCAGTCCGACCACAGAATATACCCGGATTAATATAATCATTACTGTTTGTCTGTCTGTCTTCCTTTCGGCTTTTTCCCTTTTACTCGGGAGTCGCCACAGCGAAACATCTGATTCACATGTTTGATTTGGCAGAGGTTTTTACGTCGGATGCCCTTCCTGTCACAACCCTTTTAGCAAGGGACAGAAACATGCTGACGACTTTGCAGCTACTCTTTACCAAAGTCAGCAATGGTTCTTTTACATGCCTCTCACCATAGACAGTGAGAGACATGGCCCGCCTTTGATAACCCAGTTAGCTGCACTGGGGGGGACAGTGACAATCTTGTGGAGAGTGGGACTCGAACCCCCAACCTTGCATCAGCTGCCCAGCGCCCGATACCACTAGACCACCACTGCCCCTAATATAATCATTACTATATGAACTATACACAACCCTTTCATGATAATGTGAACAAAAATAATAATGAGCGCTTCAAAAATTTATGGAGAAAACGTAGCTGACATTCCTGAGCTCTGACATCATCATTGTGTTCAGGTGGAAGAACCAGAAAATCAATGTGTACGGTCACATGACCAAACTACCCAATCATGTCAGGGTTTAGTTTTAATACCGAGTAAAGTATGTGAGGAACATTAGTGGTGATAAATGTGAGCAGTGGGATTAAATGAGTTCTTGTGGACCAGAACCGACTCCAAGGTTCTACTGAGTTCTTCTTTCCAAACATCTCTGAATTTCCATTTTCCTCAAACTCACATTTAACATGAATTTATTTCTCTGCGGGTGAATTTGTGGTATTTTTATAAGTCTGCAGATGGGTGTTGAGTTTATGCTGAATCTGATTTCACTCCTCAGTCCTACAGAACTTGTTTCCAGCCCACACACCTTACCTTCTGCTTCCAGAACACAACTGAGAGAAATCTCAACAAACAGAGCTTTATAAACACTTCTTGTTTGTTCCACACTCAGAAAACTCCTCCACTAATATTAGAAGATTTCATTGATGAGAAAATGAATGCAGCCGTGGGGGGGGGCACAAACCAGTGTCTCTCCCTCAGGCCGGTCCCAAGCCCGGATAAATGCAGAGGGTTAAGTCAGGAAGGGCATCCGGCGTAAAACAAATGCCAAATAAACTATGCGAATCACAAGAAAGAATGACATACCGGATCGGTCGAGGCCCGGGTTAACAACGACCGCCATCAGTGCCATCAACCAACAGGGTGCTGATAGAAATTGGACTACTGTTGGTCGAAGACGTCGAAGAAGGAGAGGCGGGAGGCGTGTCCGTTGCCAGAGAGAGAAGAGGAAAGGCATGAGTCTAGGACTGAAAGCAGGGACTTTGAATGTTGGAACTATGGCAGGAAAAGATAGAGAGCTGGCTGACATGATGCAGAGGAGGAGGGTGGACATACTGTGTATTCAGGAGACCAGGTGGAAAGGTAAAAAGGCTAGAAGCATAGGAGCAGGTTTAAGCTGTTTTATCATGGTGTGGACAGGAAGAGAAATGGAGTCGGAGTCATCTTGAAGGAGGAGTTTGTCAGGAATGTTCTAAAAGTGAAAAGAGTGTCTGCGATTCTGGAGGGAGTTAGATGAAGTGATGCAGAGTACCCCCAGAGGTGAAAGAGTGGTCATTGGGGCAGACTTCAATGGACATGTTGGTGCAGGAAACAGAGGGGACGAGGAAGTGATGGGTAGGTTTGGTATCCAGGACAGGAACGCAGGAGGACAGATGTTGGTAGATTTTGCAAAAAGGATGGAAATGGCTGTGGTGAGTACTTTCTTCCAGAAGAGAGAGGAGCATAGGGTGACTTATAAAAGTGGAGGTAGGAGCACACAGGTAGACTACATCTTGTGCAGGCGATGTAATTTAAAGGAAGTCAGTGACTGCAAAGTAGTAGCGGGTGAGAGTGTTGCCAAACAGCATAGGATGGTGGTGTGCAGGATGATGCTGATGGTGAGGAAGGTGAAGAAGGCAAAGGCAGAGCAGAAGACAAAGTGGTGGAAGTTGAAAAAGGAAGAGTGTCGGGTTGTCTTCAAGGAGGAGTTGAAACAGGCTTTGGGTTGTCATGAAGTGCTTCCAGATAACTGGACAACTACAGCTTATGTGATCAGGGAGACAGGTAGGAGAATACTTGGTGTATCATCTGGAAGGAAAGTAGATAAGGAGACTTGGTGGTGGAATGAGGAAGTGCAGGAGTGTGTACAAAGGAAGAGGTTAGCTAAGAAGAAGTGGGACATGGAGAAAACCGAAGAGAGTAAACAAGAGTACAGGGAGACACAACGTAAGGCAAAGGTAGCAGTGTCAAAGGCCAAACAGAGCGCGTTTGATGACTTGTATGCTCGGTTGGAAAGTAAAGAGGGAGGAAATGATTTATACAGGTTGGCACAGCAGAGAAATAGAGATGGGAAGGACGTGCAGCAAGTTAGATTGATAAAGGACAGAGAGGGAAATGTATTGACTGATGACAGAAGTGTGCTGGGAAGATGGAAAGAGTACTTTGAAGAGCTGATGAATGAGGAAAATGAGAGAGAAAAAAGAGTAGAAGAGGTGACTGTTGAGGACCAGGAAGTAGCAAAGATTAGTAAGGGTGAAGTCAGGAGGGCATTGAAGAGGATGAAGAATGGAAAGGCAGTTGGTCCTGATGACATACCGGTGGAGGTATGGAAGTGTCTAGGAGAGGTAGCAGTAGATTTTCTGACAAGAACATTCAACAAGGTCTTAGAGAGTGAGAGGATGCCAGAGGAATGGAGGAGAAGTGTGCTGGTGCCCATTTTTAAGAACAAGGGAGGCGTGCAGAGTTGTGGCAACTACAGAGGGATAAAGTTGATGAGCCATACGATGAAGTTATGGGAAAGAATAGTGGAAGCTAGACTAAGGGCAGAGGTCAGCATTTGTGAACAACAGTTTGGTTTCATGCCAAGAAAGAGCACCACAGATGCAGTGTTTGCCTTGAGGATGTTAATGGAGAAGTACAGAGAAGGTCAGAAGGAGCTGCATTGTGCCTTTGTGGATCTGGAGAAAGCATATGACAGGGTGCCGAGAGAAGAACTGTGGTATTGCATGAGGAAGTCTGGAGTGGCAGAGAAGTATGTTAGAGTGGTGCAGGACATGTATAAGAGATGTAAGACAGTGGTGAGGTGTGCTGTCAGTGTGACAGAAGAGTTCAAGGTGGAGGTGGGACTGCATCAAGGATCAGCTCTCAGCCCCTTCTTGTTTGCTATGGTAATGGACAGGCTGACAGACAAGAGTTAGACTAGATTCCCTGTGGACTATGATATTTTGCAGATGACATTGTGATCTGTAGTAAGAGCAGATAACAAGTGCAGGAAAACCTAGAGAGGTGGAGGTATGCCCTGGAAAGGAGGGGAATGAAGATTAGCCTCAGTAAGACAGAATACATGTGCATGAATGACAAGGACCCAAGAGGAACAGGTGAGATTACAGGGAGCAGAGATAAGAAAAGGTGGAGGATTTTAAGTACTTAGGCTCAACAATCCAGAGCAATGGAGAGTGTGGAAAAGAGGTCAAGAAGCGTGTGCAGGCTGGTTGGAATGGTTGGAGAAAAGTGTCCGGTGTGATGTATGATAGGAGGGTATCGGCAAAAATGAAAGGAAAAGTGTACAAGACGGTGTTGAGGCCAACGATGTTGTATGGTTTAGAAACAGTGGCCCTGGGGAAAAGACAGGAGGCAGAGCTGGAGGTAGCAGAGATGAAAATGTTGAGGTTCTCTTTGGGAGTAACAAGGATGGACAGGATTAGGAATGAGCACATCAGAGGGACAGCACATGTAAGACGTTTTGGGAGACAAAGTCAGGAGGCTAGATTGAGATGGTTTGGACATGTACAGAGGAGGATAGTGAGTATATTGGTAATAGGGATGCTGAGGCTGGAACTACCAGGCAGAAGGCCTAGGGGAAGACCAAAGCTGACGATTCATGGATGTGGTGAAAAGAGGATATGAAGGTCGTTGGTGTAAGAGAAGAAGATGCAAAGGATAGGGTGAGATGGAGGCAGATGATTCGCTGTGGCGACTCCCTGAAGGGAAAAGCCGAAAGGAAAAGAAGAAGATTGATGAGAAAATGAAGAAAAGGAGGTAAAAGTCCTGTAGAGGTCCAGAGGTGATAACAGCTGTTTTCCAGGTGTGGTTCTCCCTGCGTCTCACACACCGCAGGTTTCCTCCAGATCATTTTCCACCAGCTTTATTTCCTCTATATCACCTTGTTCTGCTCTAAACTTATTTATAATAAAACACATCACTCCACCTTCACTCTTCTCTTCTCTTTCTCTCACATCCAGCTCCACTTTTTCTGCCTTCAAGTTTCTCAGGAACTTTTCCAGCCCGCGACCCGAAATGGAATCGAGACAAAGAGAAACTCTTTCACTTTGGGAACGAGGATTCATTCCGGACCACGAGTCGACTCCTTGAATCGGTTCTTTTTGGTGAATCTTTTGGAGCCGAGTCGCAGTGGAATCTCTGTTTTTCCTGAAACTTGCCCAGGATTCCATGTTTTATAAACACTGTATTAAATCACAACATATTCCCAAAGCATTTCTACATTCCAATGATTAATATACACCGTGATGAGTAATCAGTCCACGTGAGCTACATCACACACATTTAACATTTATAACTAACAGACAACATCCACTCCACACATCTGTACCAACAACAACAACACGAGTGTCTTATGGTACTGAATACAACTATAACAACATATGAGTGAAGGGCATTATTATTATTATTATTTTATTATTATTATTATTATTGTTATTATTATTATTATATATATATATATATATGTGTGTATGTGTATATATATATATATATATATATATATATATATATATATATATATATATATATATATATATATATATATATATAATTATTAAATATAATATAATATAATTATAATGTATAATGTGGCACTTTAATCAACCACATCTACTCCCACTGACTGTGAACCATATCAACCCACCTACTCTGCCCTCAGATACATATGCACACTTGAATATAGGCCAGTCTACAAAGTTGTTCCTTCTTTTTCTTTTTTATTGTATATCACTTTATACTATTTATGTATCTATTTATTTATTTACTGATATAATATATATGTCTGTGTGTATGTTTGTATATGTATCTATTTTTGCACCCCCTACTGATGGTACCTCAAGAGCCTGTAACAGTGAATTTCTCCATTGTGAGATTAATAAAGCTGGATCTTATCTTATCTTATCTTATCTTATCTTATCTTATTATTATTATTATTATTATTATTATTATTATTATTATTATTATTATTATTCAGAATAGTCCTATTAGTCTTATTCTTATTATAATAAGAGGGGAATTCTGGAATATCAGAAAAGAAAACAAAGCTTTAAATTATTATAATCAGAGAAAGAAGAGAAAGGAAAGAAGTGAATAAGACGGAAAGTTTAAATATTATAATAAGAAAAAGATAATATAAATATCATCACACAGATATAATACCGCAATATTAAACCTCTTGATAAATCAATCCAAATCACTGATTTAATGATCAGAACTGTTTCGTCACTGATTTAGTCTCCAGAATTGCAGATGTAATGCGAGAAATGATTTATTTTGATTTCAGAGCAGTAAATGTAAACGTTCTGAGAGCAACACGCAGACAGTGGTGCAGATGTGAGGAGTGAGAGAGGATGAGGAGTTTTAATGAAGTTCACGTGTGAGAACCACCAGCACCAAAAGAACCTGCTTGAGAATCAGATTCCGGGGAGGACCGTGTTTGGGTCAGCGTGGGCTTTCGGAAAAATACCTTCTGAATGTATCATTGATATTCTCAGTGTGCAGCAGATACATGGGCTTCAAACAGACAGAGAAACACACTGCTCTGTCCATTCACTGTTAATCCACCTGTTCTACCAATCAACTTCTCACCCAGAACCTGGGCTCGTTCAACTTCCAATCCATCCATCATGTGGTTCTTTTTCATCCGGGTCAGGACAGAACCCTGAATAAACTCACAACCTCCTGTGATGTTTTGATGTGACCAGTCACTGTCCATCTCTGAGGCGCGATCACTGAACCAGAACTTGAGCGATTCATAAATTGAAGATCTTCAAATGAAATAGAACCTGAAATCCTCGCGGTCACTCTGGGCTTGTTTTTCAGGGGAAACACTATCTGGCCAATGAATGTGAAGTCTGGGCGGTTCCCCTGTTCCATCACACGCAGAACTCAAAGCGCTGTGGACAGGACATTTAAAATGATGGATATATTTATTAAATAGAGTCAACTTTCTTCAAAATAATTACACATTTTATTCAAAATAATGCAGGTAATGGATTTGTGGCCTTGAGGTGCCGGCCTGAGGCGGGACTAAGTTCACTAAAGACTAAAGAGCTGCAGCTCCAGTGAGTGTGAAACCAAAACTAATGTTTCTGAGGAGGTTTCATCTTCAGGAAATCAGCAGGTTTTAAATGAGCTTGTGGAAGATATTGTTCAGTGACTGAGAGAGAAATAGAAAATCTTCCAAAAACAACAAGATGAGCCGTCAGTGTGTTTCTGTGCTTTGCTCCAGAACCTGAAATTCCTGTTCTGTGATGGTTGATGTGAACCTGAAAGATCTGCTGCGCTGTGCCATGGAGGGCGGATTAGATTCCTGTGTGAATGCACAGCTGTACAGATGTGTCTTATACAGAGCTTCAGTCAGGGCCAAGCTGGGGCTTGTTTTGTCAATTGTAATAACAGAAATGAATTATGACAGGCGGTCACGCCCATTTTATAGCTAGTACACCTCGTCAATTTCTGACAGGTGACCACACCCACTTTGTATGATTTCGACATCTTGACAGATGACCCGGAGTAAAAAAAATAATAATACAATAAATAAATAAATAAAATAAAATCTTTCCTGAAAAACTGTTCGTTTGTTTAAAGGAGGCTCTACAATACTTGACATAAAATATGTGTGAGTCGGTAAAGTTTTTAAAAGTCTTTATTGAAGTTGAAATAAAGCACGTCCGAGGTGGTGGGATGAGATGGGACTATTTGGTGCTTTATAAATATGAAACAGATCATTTCTGAAATACACTGTAAATATTCATTTTCCTGAAACGCTTAATCCGAATTAGGGTCACGGGGAGACTGGCGCCCAACTCAGTCAACTCGGGGCGACAGCAGACAGCTCTCCAGGCTGATGGCTGTGCGGCTCGTCTTGTGGAAAGTCAGCAATGTTTCTTTCACATCAATCTCTCACCATAGACACTGAGAGTCACCGCCGGCCTTTCATACTTCCCAAATATTTTAATATGAATATGATTTATAATTTACTATCATTTAATATCACTGCTGCAATCACTCCTCCACTACAACTACTGCACAGTCCAGATCTACAGCAGGAGGCTTTAGTCCTAGTTTTACATCAGATGATGGACTTTGTCGACTTCAAAAGCAAAATCCTTTTATTGTAAGTGAAAGTGAAAAACCACGTGACCCCCCCATTCTCATCTCTCACTCATCATTATTCCCGAAGAAAATCCTGCACTCAAACTTTTATCTCTTCATTTATTACATTCAGTTATTCAAGGAGCTTCATCAAATATAGAATAAATGTTGTGCTTCCTGGTGAACTCCACAATGAACAGATAGTATTAATATCTTCAAAAGCTTTCAATCCTCTCACACATCTGTTTAAATAACACGAAGAGCTGATCTGAGTCTATTACAGCAACGTTCACCAAAATCCTCGTCCTCAGGTGTGAAACCGATCCGAAGCTGTTGAGGTGAGCAGCGCGTGTCCAGGTGATGGATTCAGTGGTTGATGGTGAGAAGGTTGTGAGTGTGGAAAGGCCAATCTGTGACGTGTTTACTGCAGGCTGCTGGATTTTAATCATCATCCACAGTACGGTGTGGAGATTTTACAGCAAAATCCTTGTGAGTGTAAAATCAGCGCGCGGGGGTTTCTGGGAGTGTTTGCGCGGGAGTTTAAGACCGATCCGAGCGGGGGCGTGTCCCGGAACTGCACCAGGAAGCGGCGCTATCTTGTCACGGAGCTCGCACTTCGCTTACACGCAGGTTTTGATCGAGTTCATTTCTCAAAGTGCTTCAGAAAATAGTCAAAAGCGAGACAACCCGCAAAGCTGCACGTGCTCGAGCATGTACACAGCGGCCAGTCTGTTCGCACGTTATACACGTCATCACATTCATTACTATTTCATTTACATCCAATAATAAGCTATTGGCGTGTTGCATATATATAATTATGTAGCTCTACATGTATATTGATATATGTAGGCCATTATAGGCCGAATATATATATATATATATATATATATATATAGAGTCTATATTATATAATATATTCATATTATTATTATTATTATTATTATTATTATTATGATATTATTATTATTATTATTATTATTATTATATAGAGGGTCCATATAGAAATACATTGCAGATAGAACTTTTTAAATCTATATATAACTACCATATCTGATCTACAGACAATTATAAAAATGTCTGTCGGGCAGTGGTGGTCTAGTGGTATAGGGTGCTGGAGCGCTGATCCAAAGGTTGGGGGTTCGAGTCCCACTCTCCACAAGGTTGTCACTGTCCCCCCAGTGCGGCTAACTGGGTTATCAAAGGCGGGCCATGTCTGTCACTGTCTATGGTGAGAGGCATGTAAAAGAACCATTGCTGACTTTTGTAAAGAGTAGCTGCAAAGTTGTCAGCATGTTTCTGTCCCTTGCTAAAAGGGTTGTGACAGGAAGGGCATCCGACGTAAAAACCTCTGCCAAATCAAAACGTGCGAATCAGATGATTCGCTGTGGCGACTCCCGAGTAAAAGGGAAAAAGCCGAAAGGAAGACAGACAGACAATTATAAAAATAATACTGAAAAACCACATCAAATAGGCCTTTTGATTTTTTTTTTTTAAAGCAGGCAATCCAAATGTGTATAAAAGTACAAGTGTGCAGCTGTAACAATATTAACAATATTTTTGTCTTTGAACAGAATATGTACAACAATATGTACAAGACAGCTGGGAAAGACCAGCACAACAGAGGTCTTTTGGCCTCAAAATAAGGGACCAGGCAAATAAGCTAAGGAGGGTTAGCAACCCACCGTGGAACCTTGAATTTTTTGCTGCAACAACTGTGGGCTGCTTCAAGAGGATTCCAGACCCACAACGCAAATTGGATAAGTCGGCGGCAGCCGTCATCCAGGAGCAATACCACAGTTGATGACGGCAGCCAGGTGGATCTGGGAACTTTGTTACAGAAGGCAACCAATGAACAGTGTGTTGTATGCAAGAAGTTCTAAGAAAGGCAGAGGACTGAAAATCCATCAGAAGAAGAGGGATTATCTGGTCTGGTGGCACTAGCTGCTGGCGGCGCCAGGCCGGGGGTACCACCGGAAGTCGCCGAAACCCATGCTCATAGAAGTAACCCGGCCTGGTCGGTGGCTGACGAGGACCAGAATCCCTATCAGTCCGTGTCTGCCTTTGAGGAGAATGGGCCACCATGGGAGCATTAGGCTGGCCTTGGTAGGTTAGTTCAACTAACTTTATTATTCCTTGTTCCCCTGCAGTGGACCTGAACTTTAGTTCGATTTAGACATCCAGTGAAAATTGTAAATTTTGAAAACTTTTCTGGGGGAGACCCCCCAGACTCTGCCCCTTCATGTGGGGGATACCTCCCTCTCATCTCTTGCACCATGGGCCTGATGGCCCAGAGTGCCTTTACAGCTTTCGAATCATCTGAACACAGTATTGGTGCGAGCTCAATTCTCCTTAATGGGAACACTGGTGTATGCCACCCCTCCCTCCCTTGAGACCTCGACTCATTAGCTCCCATCGGCTCCCAGTCACAGATGGCTGTGGCATGAACTTGGATTTAAGTAATTTTATTATGATATATTTGATAATAAAAATGTTCATCTGATGAGATCCACTTTAGATTACATACAGATCCCCTCGAGTCTGTTGGCACAGCTTAAACAGTAAAAGTGTTGGTCCCTGCGTGACTGAGCTGGAATGTTCTTCCTCTGAGCTCCGCTCGGTTTCCCGTCTCCCAATGAAGCCACAATGTCAGAACGAGGTTCTGGAGCGGCAACGTCTGAGCCGAACCCACCACTTTTTTTTTTTTTTAAAGCCCAACTTGCATTTACAATGATATTCAAAACACCGGCAAAGGCACGATACACTCAAGCTATGACCAGTACCATTTTAAATGGAATTAAATCCAAACAAGAGACGTCCTACCTGTTGCTGCGGTCGCTTTAGGCAGGTCTTCATTTTGTTTCTGATTGACAGGCTTCTGCAGCCTCGGAGGTGTTACAAGTTGCACCATTTCGCCATGATCTGAGGCAGCATGAAGGGTTCAGGAGGGAGAGGGTCGTGCGTTTTAATAAGCAGAAGCTATTACTTAACCCCACATCCACAGTATTCTGGGGTTTTTTTTTTTGTTTGTTTTTTAAGTTTCACACATGTGTATAACGTGGATCTGTTTCAGTAAAATGCATGCGAGCATCCACAGAACACACACATCTTATTATAGCATCACATACACACATTCAAGAATTGCTTAGAAATTAAGATAAGAGATAAGATAAGATACAGCTTTATTAATCTCACAATGGAGAAATTCACTGTTACAGGCTCTTGAGGTACCATCAGTAGGGGTGCAAAAATAGATACATATACATACATACTCACATACATATATATTATATAAGTAAATAAATAAATAGATACATAAATAGTCTAAATTAATAAACAATAAAAGAAAAGAAGGGAACGACTTTATAGACTGGCCTATATTAAAGTGTAATGTATCTGAGTGCAGAGTAGATGGGTTGATATGGTTCACAGTCAATGGGGTCGATGTGGTTGATTAAAGTGCACGGGGTTTTTATTGCACATAACCGGTATTTTCACAGACAGTTACAGAGTGGCGTTGTACAGTCTGACAGTAGCGCTCCTTCCTGCACTGAGGATGTCTCAGTCGTCCACTGAAGGAGCTACTCAGCTTCTCTCCAGTCTGGTGCAGTGGGTGAGAGCTGTTGTCCATGATGGATGTGAGCTTTGCTATCATCCTCCTCTCACCCACCTCCTCCACAGAGTCCAGTGGGCAGCCGAGGACAGAGCTGACCCTCCTGACCAGCTTGTTCAGTCTCTTTCTGTCCCGCTCTGTGCGTTCGGGGCCCAGCAGATGGCAGCGTAGGGAGGATTGCAGGAGGCTACCACAGAGTCAGAAAAAGTCCTGAGCAGGGGTCTGCATGCTACTCCGAAGGACCTGGAGTCTCCTCAGAAGGTGTGAGCAACTCTGGCCCTTCTTGTACAGGCGTTGGTGTTGTGGGACCAGTCCAGTTTATTGTTAAGGTGAACACCCAGAGTATTTGAAACTGTTCACTATCTCAATGTTCTGTCCCTGAATGTTCACTAGTGATTGTGTGTGTGTGTGTGTGTTAGTGTGCTCGTCTTCTGAAGTCGACCACCATCTCGCCCGTCGCCTTTCCTGGGTGTTTCAAGCACAAGTGGTTGCAGCTCTGATCAGTCCGCGAAGTCAGCGATGACCCGACCCGGTACTCCAGCTCGTTCTCCCTCTGGACACGACGGCCCGCGTGATGGCGGAGAGTGGGTCTGAGAACTTCTGGAGGTGGCAGCTGTCTGTGCCTATAGCTAAAGTCCGGAGGTATAAATGCTGAAAAGGAAGTGTGAGAGGAGCGGTGCCCTGCGGTGCCCCCACCGTGCGGCTGCAGACTACCACCTTT
>CM045743.1:47415142-47595262 GCA_024760905.1 Plotosus lineatus | reverse complement strand
TCTCTCTAACTAACTAACTCCTAACTCTAACTCCTAACTCCTAATTCTAACTCCTAACTCCTAACTCCTAACCCTAAATTCTTCTAACCCTAACTTCAACTCTAACCTTCTAACCCTAACTCCTAACTCCTAACCTCTAACTCCTAACTCTAACCCTAACTCCTAACTCCTAATCCCTAACCTCAACTCAACTCCAACCCTAACTCCTAACCTCCCTAACCTCAATCCCAATTCCTAACTCTAACCTCTAACCCTCTAACCCTAACCCTAACCCTAACCCTAACTTCTAACCTCAACTCCTAACCTCTAACCCTAACCCTAACCCTAACCCTAACCCTAACTCAACTCCCTAACTCAACCCCTAACCCTAACCCTAAAACTCTTTAACTCCTAACTCACCCTAACTCCTAACTCAACTCAACTCCTAACTCCTAACCCTAACCCTAACTCCTAACTCCTAACCCTAACCCTAACCTCAACTCCTAACTCCTAACTCCTAACTCTAACTCCTAACCCAACCTAACCTAACCCTAACCCTAACCCTAACTCCTTACCCTTACTCCTAACCCTAACCCTAACCCTAACCCTAACCCTAACCTCAACCCCTAACCCTAACCCTAACCTTCAACCTAACCCTAACCCTAACTCCTAACTCAACCCTAACCCCAACCCTAACCCAACCTCAACTCAAACTCCTAACTCTAACTCCAACTCCTAACTCCTAACCTCAACTCTAACTCACCCAACTCTAACTCTAACTCTAACCCTGATTCCAACTCCTAATCAATCTCCTAACCCTAACTCTAACCCTAACTCAACTCAACCCTAACTCCTAACCTCCCTAACCCAATCCTAACCCTAACCCTAACTCAACCCTAACCCCTAACCCCTAACCCTAACCTTCAACCCTAACCCTAACCCTAACCCTAACTCCTAACCCTAACTCCTAACTCCTAACTCCTAACCCTAACTCCTAACTCCTAACTCCTAACCTCCTAACTCCCTAACCCTAACCCTAACTCCAACCCAACTCCCTAACCCTAACCCTAACCCTAACCCTAACCCTAACCCAACTTAACCCAACCCTAACCCTAACTCCTAACTCTAACCCTAACCCTAACTCCACTCCAACTCCTAACCTCAATCCTAACCTCAACCCTAACCCCAACTCTAACCTCTAACCCCAACCTCTAACCCTAACCCTAACCTCTAACCCTAAACCTAACTCAACTCAACCCCTAACTCCCTAACCCTAACTCCTAACCCCTAACTCCTAACCCTAACTCCTAACTCCTAACCCTAACTCAACCCTAACTCCTAACCCTAACTCCTAACCTCAACCCTAACTCCTAACTAACCCTAACTCAACCCTAACCCTAACCCTAACCTTCAACCCCTAACCCCTAACTCCTAACCCTAACCCTTCAACCTCTCTAACCCTAACTCCTAACCTCTAACCCTAACCCTAACCCTAACCCTAACCTCAACTCCTAACCTCTAACCCTAACCCTAACCCTAACTTGCACCCTAACTCCTAACTCCTAACTTAACTCCTAACTCTAACCCTAACCTTCTAACTCCTAACTCTCACCCCTAACCCTAACCCTAACCCTAACCCTAACCCTAACCCTAACCTTCAACCCTAACCCTAACTCCTAACCTCTAACCCTAACCCTAACTCCTAACCCTAACTCAACCCTAACCCTAACCCTAACCCTAACTCCTAACCTAACCCTAACCCTCAACCTTAACTCTAACTCCTAACTCCTAACCTCAACTCCTAACTCCTAATTCCTAACTCCTAACTCTAATCTTCTAACTCCTAACTCTAACTCTAACCCTAACTCCTAATTCCTAACCTCTAATTCCTCAACCCTAACTCCTAACTCCTAATCCCTAACCCTAACTCCTAACCCTAACCCTAACCCCAACTCAACCCTAACCCTAACCCTAACCCTAACCCTAACTCTAACCCTAACTCCTAACCCTAACCCCTAACCCTAACCCTAACCCTCAACCCTAACTCCTAACCTCTAACCCTAACTCTAACCTCAACCCCTAACCCTTAACTCTAACCCTAACTCCTAATTCCTAATTCCTAATTCCTAACCATTTTGAATCTTCTAACTCTAACTCAATCCCTAATTCCTAACCTCACTCAATCAATTCTAATTCTAATTCTAATTCCTAATTCTAATTCCTAACTCCTAACCCGACTCAACTCTAATTCCTAACTCCTAACTCAACTAACTCAACCCTAACCCTAACCTTAACTCAACCCTAACTCCTAACCCAACTCCTGAACTCAACCCTAACTCCTAACCCTAACTCAACTCCTAACTCCTAACTCCTCAACTCAACCCTAACCCTAACCTTCCGAATCTCCAACTCCAACTCCTAACTTTAATTCCTAACTCCTAATCGAATCTGAATCTAACTCAACTCACTCCTAAACTCAACTCCTAATTCCTAACCCCTCACTCCTAACTCCTAACTCCTAACTCTAACCCTCAACTCTCTAACTCCTAACTCTAACCCTAACCCTAACTCTAACTCCTAAATTCTAACCCTAACTCAACTCCTAACTCCTAACTCCCTAACCCTAACCCTAACTCCTAACCCTAACTCCTAACCCTAACCCTAACTCCTAACCCTAACCTCTAACCCTAACCCTAACTCCACCCAACTAATCCCTGAACTCTAACTCCTAACTCAATTCCTAATTCCTAACTCTAACCCCCAACTCTAATCTTAATCCAATCTCCAAATCAACTCAATCTTAACCCTAACTCCTAACTCTAACTCCTAACTCAACCCTAACTCCTAACTCCTAACCCTAACTCCTAACCCTAACCCTAACCCTAACCCTAACTCCTAACCTCAACTCCTAACTCCTAACCCTAACCCCTAACCCTAACCCTAAAACTCCTAATTCCTAACTCCTAACTCTAATTCTAATTCCAACTCAATTCAACCTTGTCCCAATTCCTAATCTTCTAACTCTAATTCCTAACTCCTAACCCTTCCTAACCCTAACTCCCAACTCTAACCCCAACCCTAACCCTAACCCCAACCCCCACCCCAACCCCCACCCCAACCCCCAACCCCAACCTCAACCCCAACCTCCTAACCCCTAACCCTAACCTTAACTCCTAACTCCTAACTCAACTCCTAACCCTAACTCCTAACTCCAACTCCTAACCTTAACCAATCCCCAACCCCAACCCCAACCTCAACCCCAACCCTAACTCCCAACCCCTAACTCAACTCCTAACTCAACTCCTAACCTCTAACTCCTAACCCTAACCCTAACTCCTAACTCCTAACCCTAACCCTAACCCCTAACCCTAACTCCTAACCCTAACCCCAACCCTAACCCTAACCCTAACCCTAACCCTCAACCTCTAACTCCTAACTCTAACCCTAACCCTAACCTAACCCTAACCCTAACCCCTAACCCTAACCCTAACTCCTAACTCCTAACCCTAACCCTAACTCCTAACTCCTAACTCCTAACTCCTAACTCCTAACTCACTCCAACTCCTAACTCCTAACTCAACTCCTAACTCCTAATTCCTAACTCTAACTCTAACTCCAACTCCTAACTCTAACCCTAACCCTAACCTAACTCAATCCCCTAACCCTAACCCTAACCCTAATCCTCAACTCCTAACTCAATTCGACCCTAACCCTAACCCTAACCCTAACCTAACCCTAACCCTAACTCCTAACCCTAAACTCAACTCCTAACTCTAACCCTAACTCTGTTCCTAACTTTAACCCTAACTCCTAACCCTAACTCCTAACCCTAACCCTAACTCCTAACTCTAACCTCAACCCTAATCCCTAACCCTAATCCCTAACTCCTAACCTTGAACCTCTTAACTCTAACTTAACCCTAACTCCTAACTCCTAACTCCTAACCCTAACCCTAACTCCCTAACCCTAACTCCTAACTCCTAACCCTAACCCTAACCTTCCTAACCCTAACCCTAACCCTAACCCTAACCCTAACCCTAACCCTAACCCTAACCCTAACCTCTAACCCTAACCTCAACCCCTAACCCCAACCTCTAACTCTAACCCTAACCCTAACTCCTAATCTTCTAACCTCTAACCCTAACCCTAACCCTAACTCCCTAACTCCTAACCCTAACCCTAACTCCTAACTCCTAACTCCTAACTCAACTCCTAACTCCTAACTCCTAACTCCTAACCCTAACCCCTAACCCCTAACCCTAACCCTAACTCCTAACCCTAACCCTAACCCTAACCCTAACCCTAACCCTAACCTCTAACTCCTAACCCTAACCCTAACCCCTAACCTCAACCCTAACCCTAAACCCTAACCCTAACCTCAATCTCCTAACCTCTAACCCTAACCTCAACCCTAACCCTAACCTCAACCCTAACTCAACCCTAACCCTAACCCTAACCCCTAACTCCTAACTCAATCAACTCCTAACTCAATCCCTAACTCCTAACTCCTAACTCCTAACTCAACCCTAACTCAACTCAACCCTAACTCCTAACCCTAACCTTAACTTTGAATCTCTTAACTCAATCAACTCTAACTCAATCTCTAACTAACTCTAACTCCTAACCCTAATCCTAACCTTCAACTCTAACTCCTAAACCTCAACCCTAACCCTAATCCCTAACCCTAACTCAACTCCTAACCCTAACCCTAACCTTAACCCTAACCCTAACCCTAACCCTAACTCCTAACCCTAACTCCTAACTCTAATTCCTAACCCTAACCCTAATCTAACTCTAACTCTAATCTTGATTCCTAACCCTAACTCACTCTAACTCGAACTCCCTAACCCTAACTCTAACTCCTAACTCCTAACTCAACTCAATTCCTAACCCTAACTCTAACCCTCAATCCCCACCTAAATCCGAACTCTAACCCTAACCTCTAACTCCTAACTCTCTAACCCTAACCCTAACCCTCAACTCCTAACCCTAACCCTAACCCTAACCCCTCACCCTAACCCTAACCCTAACCTCCTAACCCTAACTCTAACCCTAACCTCAACCCCTAACCCCAACTCAACTCAACTCCTAACCTCTAACTCTAACTCCCTAACCTCCTAACCCTCAACTCCTAACCTTAACTCCTAACTCCTAACTCCTAACTCCTAACCCTAACTCTAACTCCTAACCCTAACCTTAACCCTAACTCAAACTCCTAACCCTAACTCCTAACCCTAACTCCTAACCCTAACCCTAACTCAACCCCTAACCCTAACTCCTAACCTCTAACCCTAACCCTAACTCCTGCACCCTAACCCTAACCCTAACCCTAACCCTAACTCTAACCCTAACCCTAACTCCTAACCCTAAACCCTAACCCCTAACCCTAACTCATCCCTAACTCTAACTCTAACTCAATCTCCCTATTCCTAACTCTAATTCAACTTTTAACCCTAATTCCTGACCCTAACTCTAATTCCTAACTCCTAATCTCTAACTCCTAACTCCTAACTCCTAACCCTAACTCCTAACCCTAACCCTAACTCCTAACCCTAACTCTAACCCTAACCCTAACCCTAACCCTAACTCAACCTAACCCTAACTCCTAACTCAACCCTAACTCACCTAACTCAACCCAACTCAACCTAACTCCTAACCCTAACTCCTAACTCCTAACCCTAACCCTAACCCTAAACTCCTAACTCAATTCAACTCCTAATTCCCTAACTCCTAACTCCTAACTCCTAACCCTAACTCCTAACTCAACTCAATCTCAACTCAATTCTAACTCCTAACTCAACTCAACCCTAACTCCTAACTCCTAACCCTAACTCCTAACCCTAACTCCTAACCCTAACCCTAACCCCTAACCCTAACCCCTAACCCTAACCCCTAACTCCTAACCCTAACCCTAACTCCCTAACTCTAACCCTAACCTCAACCCTAACCCCTAACTCCTAACCCTAAAATTCCTGGATTCCAACTCAACCCTAACCTCCAACTCCTAATTCCTAACTCCTAACTCCTAACTCCTAACTCCTAACCTCAACCCCTAACTCCTAACCCTAACTCCTAACCCTAACCCTAACCCTAACACCCTAACCCTAACCCCTAACCCTAACCCTAACCCTAACCCCAACCCTAACCCTAACCCTAACCCTAACCCCTAACCCTAACCCTAACCCTAACCCTAACCCTAACCCTAACCCCTAACCCCTAACCCTAACCCTAACCCTAACCCTAACCCCTAACCTTAATTTCAACTCCTAATTCCACCTTAACTCAACTCCTAACTCCTAACTCCTAACTCTAACCTCTAACTCCTAACTCCTAACTCAACTCTAACTAACTCCTAACTCTAACTCTAACTTTAACTCCCTAACTCTAACCTCAACCCCAACCCCAACCCTAACTCAACTCCTAACCCTAACCTCAACCCTAACCCTAACTCTAACCCTAACCCTAACTCCTAACCCCTAACCCCTAACCCCTAACCCTAACCCTAACTCCTAACCCTAACCCTAACCCTAACTCCTAACCCCTAACTCCTAATCCCAATTCCTTAACTCCTAACCTTCTAACCCTAACCTCTAACCCCTAACTCCTAACTCCTAACCCTAACTCCTAACCTAACTCTAACCCTAACCCTAACCCTACCCCTAACTCCTAACCCTAACCCTAACCCTAACCCTAACCTCTAACTCCTAACCTCAAACCTCAACTCAACCTCTAACCCTAAACCCAACCCTAACCCTAACCCTAACTCCTAACCCTAACCCTAACTCCTAACCCTAACCCTAACCCTAACTCCTAACTCCTGTTCCTAACTCCTAATTCCTAACTCCTAATCTCCTAACTCCTAACTTCTAACTCCTAACTCCTAACTCAATCTAACCCTAACTTCCTAACTCCTAACTCTAACCCCTAACTCCCAACCCTCAACCCTAACTCCTAACTCCTAACTCCTAACTCCTAACCCTAACCTCTAACCCCTAACCCCTAACCCTAACTCCTAACTCCTAACTCAACCCTAACCCTAACCCTAACCCTAACCTCCTAACCTCTAACTCCTAACCCTAACCTCTAACTCCTAACCCTAACTCCTAACTCCTAACCCTAACTCCCTAACTCCTAACCCTAACTCCTAACTCCTAACTCCTAACTCCCTAACTCCTAACTCCTAACTCCTAACTCTAACTCCTAACTCAACTCCTAACTCAACCTAACTCTAACTCCTAACCCTAACTCCTAACTCAACCCCTAACTCTAACTCCTAACCCTAATCTCAACTCAACTCTAACCCTAACTCCTAACTCTAATCCTAACCCTAACTCCTAACTCTAACCCTAACTCCTAAACCCTAACTCAACTCAACTCCTAACCCTAACCCTAACCCCTAACCCTAACCCTAACCCTAACCTCCTAACTCCTAATCTCACCTTAACTTTAACCTTAACCTTGAACTTTAACTCAATTCTAACTCAACTCAACTCCCAACTCCCAACCCCAACCCCTAACCCCAACCTCAACCCCAACCTCAACCCTAACCCTAACTCTAACCCTAACCCTAACTCCTAACTCTAACCCTAACCCTAACCCTAACCCTCAACCTCTAACTCCTAACCCTAACCCTAACCCTAACCCTAACCCTAACCCTAACCCTAACCCCTAACCCTAACCCTAACCCTAACCCTAACCCTAACCTAACCCTAACCCTAACCCCAATCCCTAACTCCTAATCTTAACCTTAACTCCTAACCCTAACTTAACCTAACTCCTAACTCTAACTCCTAACCCTAACTCCTAACCTTGAACCCTAACCTCAACTCCTAACCCTAACCCTAATCAACTCCTAACTCAACCTTAACCTCAACTCCTAACCCCTAACTCCTAACTCCTAACCCTTCAACTCCTAACCCTAACCCTAACCCTAACCCCTAACCCTAACCCTAACCCTAACTCCTAACCCTAACCCCTAACTCCTAACTCCTAACCCTAACCCCTAACCCCTAACCCTAACCCTAACCCTAACCCTAACTCCCTAATCACTCCTAATTCCTAATTCCTAACTCTAACTCCTAACTCCTAACTCTAACTCCTAACCTTCTAACTCTAACTCAACTCAACTCAACTCAACCCTAATCCCTAACTCCTAACTCCTAACCCTAACTCAACTCAACCCTAACCCTAACCCTAACTCCCTAACCCTAACCCTAACTCTAACCCTAACTCAACCCTAACCCTCTAACCCTAACCCTAACCCCTAACCCTAACTCCTAACCCTAACTCCTAACCCTAACCCTCTAACCCCTAACTCCTAACTCCTAACCCTAACCTCTAACTCCTAACTCAACTCCTAACTCCTAACCCTAACCTTAACTCCTAACTCCTAACTCCTAACCCCTAACTCCTAACCCTAACTCCTAACCTTAACTCTTAACTCCCTAACCCTAACCTCTAACTCCTAACCCTAACTCCTAACCCTAACTCCTAACCCTAACTCTCAACCCTAACTCCTAACTCCTAACCCTAACCCTAACCTCTAACTCCTAACCCCTAACTCCTAAACTCCTAACCCTAACCCCACCCTAACTCCTAACCCTAACCCTAACCCTAACCTCAACCCCAACCCTCTAACCCTAAATTTCCTAACTCCTAACTCCTAACTCCTAACTCTAACTCCTAACTCCTAACCCTAACTCCTAACCCCCTAACCCTAACCCTAACCCTAACTCCTAACTCCTAACCCTAACTCCCTAACCCCTAACCCTAACCCTAACCCTAACCCTAACCCCTAACCCTAACCCCTAACCCTAACCCCTAACCCTAACCTCCTAACCTCAACCTCTAACCCTAACCCTAACTCCCAACCCTAACCCTAACTCCTAACTCCCTAACTCCAATCTCCAATCTAATTCCTAATCTTAACCTCAATCTTCTATTCCAACTTAACTCCTAATTCAATTCCTAACTCTAACTCTAACTCCTAACCCTAACTCCTAACTCTAACTCACTCTAACCCCTAACCCTAACTCCTCACCCTAACCCTAACCCTAACCCCCTAACCCTAACCCCTAACCCTAACCCTAACCCTAACCCTAACCCTAACCCCTAACCCTAACCCTAACCCTAACCCTAACCCTAACCCTAACCCTAACTCAATCAACCCCTAACCCCACTCCTAACCCCTAACCTTAATCTTTCAATTCCTAATTCCTAACTCCTAATTCCACTCCTAATTTTAACTAATTCCTTAATTCCTATTCCTAATTCTAACTTCCTAACTTCTAACTTCTAATTCCTTGAACTCCTAACTCAATTCCTAATTCCTAACTCAACCTAACTCAATTCAACTCAACTAATCAACTCAACTCCTAACCCTAACCCTAACCCAACTCCTAACTCTAACTCCTAACTCCTAACCCTAACTCCTAACCCTAACTCCTAACTCCTAACCTCTAACTCCTAACCTCCTAACCCCTAACCCCTAACTCCTAACTCCTAACTCCTAACTCTAACCCTAATCTACTCCTAACCTTAACCCTAACTCCACTCCTAACCCTAACTCCTAACCCTAACCCCTAACTCAACTCCTAACTCCTAACCCTAACCCTAACTCCTAACTCACCTAACTCCTAACCCTAACTCCAACTCCTAACCTCTAACCCTAACCCTAACCCTAACCCTAACCTCTAACTCAACCCTAACTCCTAACTCCTAACCTCAACTCCTAACTCCTAACTCCAACTCTAACTCCTAACCCCTAAACTCAACCTTAACTCACTCAATTCCTAACTCATCCCTAACTCCTAACTCAATTCCTAACTCTAACTCCTAACTCAACTCCTAACTCCTAACTCTAATTCCAACTCCTAACTCCTAACCCTAACTCAATCCTAACTCTAATTCCAACTCAACTCCCTAACACCAACCCTAACCTCTAACCCTAACCTCTAACCCTAACCCTCTAACTCCTAACTCCTAACCCTAACCCTAACCCTAACTCCTAACTCCTAACTCCTAACTCCTAACCCTAACCCTAACCTCGTCCCTAACCCTAACCCCCTAACCCTAACCCTAACCCTAACCCTAACCCTAACCCCTAACCCCTAACCCTAACCCTAACCCTAACCCTAACCCTAACCCTAACCCCTAACCCTAACCCTAACCCTAACCCTAACCCCTAACCCTAACCCTAACCCTAACCCTAACTCCTAATCCCAACCCTAACCCCTAACTCCTAACTCTAACCCCAACTCCTAACCAACCTAACTCCTAACCCCAACCCCAACCCTAACCCTAAACCCAACCCTAACCCTAACCCTAACTCCTAACCCCTCAATCCCTAACTCCTAACTCCTAACTTCCTAACTCCTAATTCCTAACCTCTAACTTCCTAACTCCTAATCCCTCTAATCTAACCCTAATTCCTAACCTCAACTCAATTCCTAACTCCTAACTCCTAATCCCCTAACTCTAATCCCTAACTCCTAACTTTAACTCAACTCAACCCTAACTCCTAACCCTAACTCAACTCCCTAACCCTAACCCTAACCCTAACCCTAACCCTAACTCCTAACCCCTAACCTTAACTCCTAACCCAACTCCTAACTCCTAACCCCCTAACCCTAACCCTAACCCCTAACTCCTAATTCCTAACTCAATTCCTAATTCCTAATTCTAACTTTAACCTCCTAATTCCTAACTTCCTAACTCCTAACTCTAACTCCTAACTCCCCTAACTCCTAACCCCTAACCCTAACTCCTAACTCCTAACTCAACTCAACTCAACTCCTAACTCTAACCCTAACCCTAACTCCTGACCCTAACTCCAACTCCTAACTCAACCCTAACCCTAACCCCTAACCCTAACCCTAACCCTAACCCCCAACCCCCAACCCCAACCCTCACCCCAACCTCTAACCCTAACCTCCTAACCCTAACCCTAACTCCTAACTCCTAACTCCTAACTCTAACTCCTAACTCCTAACCCTAACCCTAACTCCTAACTCCTAACCTAACCCTAACTCCTAACCTCCTAACCCTAACTCCTAACTCCTAACCCTAACCCTAACCCCCTAACCCTAACCCTAACCCTAACCCCTAACCCCTAACTCTAACCCTGCACCTAACTCCTAACCCTAACCCTAACTCCTAACCCTAACCCTAACCCTAACCCTAACCCTAACCTCAACCCTAACCCCTAACCCCTAACCTCAATTCCTAACCCTAACTCCTAACTCCTAACTCCTGAATCTCAATCTAACTCCTAACTCAATCTAATTCTAACCCCAACTCAACCCCAACCCCAACTCCTTCCCAACCCTAACCCTAACTCCTGAACCTCAACCCTAACCCTAACCCTAACCCTAACCCCAATCCCTAACTCCTAACTCCTAACTCCTAACCCTAACCTTAACCTAAACTCAACTCAACTCCTAACCCCTAACCCTAACCTCAACTCCTAACCCTAACTCCTAACCCTAACCCTAACCCTAACCCCTAACCCTAACCCTAACCCTAACTCCTAAACTTCAATTCCTAACTCCTAACTCCTAATTCCTCAATTCCTAACTCTAACTCTAATTCAACTCAACTCAACCCTTTAACTCCTAACTCCTAATTCCTAGACTCCTAATCCTAACTCTGAATCTTAACTCTCAACTCTAACTCCTAACTCTAACTCAACTCAATCAACTCAACCCTAACTCCCTAACCTCTAACTCCTAACTCCTAACCCTAACTCCTAACCCCTAACCCTAACCCCTAACCCTAACCTCTAACCCTAACCCCAACCCTAACCCTAACCCCTAACCCTTAACCCCTAACCCTAACCCTAACTCCTAACTCCTAACTCCTAATTCCCTAACTCCCTAACTCTTAACTCTAACTCCTAACTCTAACCCTAACTCCCTAATCCTGTCCCTAACTCCTAACTCCTAACCCTAACTCCTCATCTCCTAACTCCTAACTCAACTAACCCTAACCTCTAACCCCCTAACCCTAACCCTAACCCTAACCCTAACTCCTAACCCTAACCCCTAACCCTAACCCTAACTCCTAACCCTAACCCTAACCCCTAACCCCTAACTCCCAACCCTAACCTCTAACCCTAACTCCTAACCCCTAACCCTAACCCTAACCCTAACCTCAACTCCTAACTCAACTCAATTCCTAACTCCACTCCTAATTCCTAATTCCTAATCCTAACTACCCTAATTCTAACTCCTAACTCCTAACCTTCATTCCTAACCCTCAACTCAATCTCAATCACACTCAACTTTAACTCAATCTAATCTAACTCCTAACTCAATCTTAACCTTGATCCTTTAACTCCTAATCACTCAATTCAATTTCTAACTCCTAACTTCTAACTCACTCTAACTTTGAACCTTAATTCCACCTTAATCTAATTCTAACCTTAACTCTAATCTAACTTTAACCTTGAATCTTAACCCTAATCCCTAACTCAACCCTAACCCTAACTCTAACTCAACTCAACTCAATCTCCTAACTCACCTAACTCTAATTCCTAACTCAACTCTTAACTCCTAACTTTAACTCCTAACTCTAACTCTCTAACCTCTAACTCCTAACTCTAACCCTCAACCCTAACTCCTAATCTCCTAACTCCTAACTCCTAACCCTAACCCTAACCCTCAACCTCTAACTCCTAACCTCTAACCCAACCCTAACTCTTAACTCCTAACTCCTAACTCAACCTTAACCCTCAACCCCTAACTCCTAACCTTCAACCCTAACCTTAACTCAACCTTAACCCCTAACCCTTAACTCCTAACCCTAACTCTAACCCTAACCCTAACCCTAACCCCTAACCCTAACCCTAACCCTAACTCTAACTCCTAACCCTAACTCCTAACCTTAACCCCTAACCCCAACTCCTAACCCTAACCCAAAATCTCAACTCCTGAACCTTGAATCTTAATTCTAACTCTAACTCTAATTCTAACTTCTAACTCAATCTAATTCCCTAACTCCTAATCCCTAACTCAACTCGACCCTAACTCTAACTCCTAACTCTAATCTTTAACTTTAACCTTAACTCAATCTAACCTCCAACCTCTAACCCTAACCCTAATTCCTAACTCCTAACTTCCAATCCAACCTCAACCCTAACCCTAACTCAACTCAACCCTAACTCCTAACTCCAACCCCTAACTCAACTCAACCTCAACTCCTAATCCTAACCCTAACCCCTGAATCCTAACCCTAACCCTAACTCCTAACTCCTAACCCTAACTCAATTCCTAACTCAACTTAATCTTAACCCTTTGAATCTTAACTCCTAACTCCTAACTCTAATCAACTCTAATTCCTAACTCAACTTAACTCTAACACTCTAACTCCTAATTCTAACTCTAACCCTAACTCCTAACTCTAACTCTAACTCAACTCAACTCCCAATTCTAACTCAACTCAATCATTCAACTCTAACTCAATTCAATCAACCCTAACTCAATCTTCAATTCAACTCAACCCTAACTCCCTAATCCTCTAACCCCAACCCTAACCCTAACTCCCAACCCCAACCTCAACTCTCAACTCTAACCCTAATTCAACTTTAACTCCTTAACTCTAACTCAACTCCTAACTTTAACTCCTAACTCCTAACTCCTAATCTCCTAATTCTAACTCTAACTCAATCTTTAACCCTAACCTCAACCCTAACCCTAACTCCCTAACCCTAACCCTAACTCTAACTCCTAACTCCTAACCCTAACCCCACCATCCCTAACCCTAACTCAACTCCTAACTCCTAACTCTAACTCAACTCAACTCCTAACCCCTAACCCTAACCCTAACTCCCAACTCCCTAACCCTCAACCCTAACCCTTAAATTCCAATCCCAATTCCTTTGACTCAATTCTAATTCCTAACTCAATCACTCTAATCAACCTTAGAATCTCCTAATCTCTAATTCAACTAACTCTAATTCTAATTCTAATTCTAACTTCTAACTCCTTTAACTCCTAACTCTAACTCCTAACTCTCTAATTCCTAACTCCTAACTCCTAACTCAACCCTAATCCCATTCCTAACTCCTAACTCCTAACTCAACTCACCCACTCAACCTCCTAACCCTAACTCTAACCCTAACCCCCTAACCCTAACTCCTAACTCCTAACCCTAACCCTAACCCTAAACTCAACCCTAACCTTAACCCTAACCCTAACTCAACTCTAAATCTAAACCCTAACCTCAATTCCTTAACTGAACTCAACTCCTAACTCTAAACTCCTAACTCCTAACTCCTAACTCCTAACTCCTAACTCCTAACCCTAACCCTCACCCTAACCCTAACCTCAACCCTAACTCCTAACCCTAACCCCTAATCCTAACCCTAACCCTAACCTCCTAACCCTAACCCTAACCCTAACCCCTAACTCCTAACCCTAACCCTAACCCTAACCCTAACTCAACCCTAACCTTCTAATTCTAACCCTAATTCCAACCTTGTAACTCTCTAATTCCTAACTCCTATTCCTAATTCTAACTCTAACTCTAACTCCTAACCTAACTCCTAACCCTAATCCTAACTCAACTCAATCCCCTACTTCTAACTCATAATCCAACCCTAACCCTAACTCAACTCAACTCCTAACCCTAACTCCTAACTCTAACCCTCAACCCCTAACCCCTAACTCCTAACCTCTAACCCTAACCCTAACCCCAACCCCAACCCCAACCCTCAACCCTAACCCTAACCCTAACCCCTAACCCTAACCCTAAAATCTCAACCCTAACCTTGAACTCCTAACCTCCTAACTCCTAACCCTAACCTCTAACTCCTAACTCCTAACCCTAACTCATAACCCTAACTCCTAACTCACCCTAACTCCTAACCCTAACTCCCCAAACTCCTAACTCTAACTCCTAACCCTAACTCCTAACCCTAACCCTAACCCTAACCCCTAACCCTAACCCCTAACCCTAACCTCTAACCCTAACCTCATCCCCTAACTCCTAACCCTAACCCCTAACCCTAACCCTAACCCTAACCCTAACCCTAACCCTAACCCTAACCCTAACCCCTAACCCTAACCCTAACCTCAACCCTAATTCCTAACTCCTAACCGTAACTCCTAACTCCTAACCTCTAACCCCTAACTCAATTCCTAACCCTAACTCAACTCCTAACTCCTAACTCCTAACTCCTAATCCTAACCCTAACCCTAACCCTAACCCTAACCCCTAACCCTTAACTCCTAACTCCTAACCCAACCTCTAACCCTAACCCTAACCCTAACTCTAACTCCTAACCCTAACCCCTAACCCCTAACCCTAACTCCTAACTCCTAACCCTAACTCTAACCCTAACCCCTGCTCAACCCTAACCCTAACCCTAACTCTAACTCTAACTCCTAACCCCTAACCCTAACCCTAACCCTAACTCCTAACTCCTAATTCCTAACCCCTAACCCTAATTCCTAATCCAACTCTAACTCTAACCCTAAACTCCTAACTCCTAACTCCCTAACCCTAACTCTAACTCCTAACCCTAACTCCTAACCCTAACCCTAACTCCTAACCCTAACCCCTAACTCCTAACTCCTAACCCTAACTCCTAACCCCTAACCCTAACCTCAACCCTAACTCCTAACCCTAACTCCTAACCCCTAACTCCTAACCTCAACCCTAACTCCTAACTCAACCCTAACTCCTAACTCCTAACTCCTAACCCTAACTCCTAACCCCTAACCCCTAACCCTAACCCTAACTCCTAACCCTAACCTTATCCTCAACTCAACCCCAACTTCAATCCAACTCAACTCCTAACTCCTAATCCCAACTCCTAACCCCTAACCTTAACCCTAACCTCAACTCAACTCCTAACCCTAACCTCAACTCCTAACCCTAACCCTAACCCTAACCCTAACCCTAACCCCTAACTCCTAACTCCTTAACTCCTAACTCCTAACTCTAACCCTAACCCCTAACCTCTAACTCTAACTCTAACTCACTCAACCCTAACCCCCTAACCCTAACTCCTAACTCCTAACCCTAACCCCAACCCTAACCCTAACCCTAACCCTCAACCCTAACCCTAACCCTAACCCCTAACTCCCTAACCCTAACCCTAACCCTAACCCTAACCCTAACCCTAACCCTAAACCCTAACCCCTAACCCCAACCCTAACTCCTAACCCTAACTCTTAACCCTAACCCTGAACCCTAAACCCTAACCCTAACCTCAACCCTAACCTCAACCTCAACCTTAACTCCCCAACCCCAACCTCTAACCCCAACTCCTGAACCTCCTTCTAACCCTAACTCCTAAACCCAACTCTAACTCCTAACTCCTAACCCTAACCCTAACCCTAACCCTAACTCTCAACCCTAACCCTAACCCTAACCCAAACCCTAACCCCAACCTCAACTCCTAACTCCTAACCCTAACCCTAACCCTAACCTCTAACCCCTAACCCTAACCCCTAACCCTAACCTCTAACCCTAACCCTAACCCTAACCCTAACTCTAACCCTAACCTCAACCCCTAACCCTAACTTCTCACTCCCCTAATCCCTGACCCTAACTCCTAATCTCCTAACTCCTAACTCAACCTTCCAATCCCTAATTCCTAACTCCTAACTCCTAACCCTAATTCCTAACTCCCTAACTCCTAACCCTAACCCTAACCCTAACCCTAATTCCTAACTCCTAACTCAACTCAACTTTAACCCTTTAACTCTAACCTCTAACCCTAACCCTAACTCCTAACCCCTAACCCTAACCCTAACCCTAACTCCTAACCCTAACCCTAACTCCTAATCTCCTTGAATTTTTTAATTTTAATTTTAATTTTGAATTTTAATTCTTAATTCCTTACTTTGAATCCCTTTATCGATTTAATTCCTGAATTCTAATTTGAATTCTAATTCCTAATCTTGACTTTACTTTACTTTTAATTTTAATCTAATTCCTAACCCTTAATTTAATTTTTAATTTAACCCTGAATTTAATTTTAATTCCTAATCGAATTTCAATTTTTAATTTTAATTCTAACCTTTTAACTTTTGAATCCTAACTTTATTCCAATTTGTAATTTTAATCCTGAACCTCCTAACTCCTAATTCTAACTCCTAACTCTAACCCTAACTCCCTTAATTCTAACTCCTAACCCTAACTCTAATTCTAACTCAACCTCTAATTCATCCAACCCCTAATCCTAACTCCTAACTCCTAACCTCCTCAACTCCTAACCCTAACTCCTAACTCCACCTCAACCCTTCAACTCCTGAATCCCTCCCTAACTCCTAACCCCAACTCCTAACCCTAACCTCTAACTCCTAACTCCTAACCCCTAACCCTAACTCCTAACCCTAACCCCTAAATCTTTGACCTTCCTAACTCCTAATTCCTAACTCTAACCCCTAACCCTAACTCCTAACCCCTAACCCTAACTCCTAACTCACTCAACCCTAACTCCTAACCCTGAACTCTTCTAACTCCCAACTCCCCAACTCCTAACCCTAACTCCTAACTCCTAACCCTAACCCTAACCCCTAACTCCTAACTCCTAACTCCTAACCCTAACCCTAACTCCCCTCAACCTCTAACTCCTAACCTAACCCTAACTCCTAACCCTAACTCCTAACCCTAACCTCCTAACTCCTAACTCAACCTAACCTCAACTTCTAACCCCTAACTCCTAACCCTCAACCCTAATCCCAATCCTCAACCCTAACTCCTAACTCCCTAACCCAATCTCTAATCTCCTCAATCCCCTAATTCAATCTCCAACTTTAACCCCTAACTCAATTCTAACTCCTAACTCTAACTCCTAACCCTCAACTCTAACTCAATTTTAATTCCTAACCCTAACTCCTAACCTTCCCTAACTCTAACCTCCTAACCTCCTAACTCCTAACCCCTAACCCTAACTCCCCTAACCCTAACCCAATCCCTAACTCCCAACTCCTAACTCCTAACCCTAACTCCTAACCCTAACCTCCTAACCCTAACCCCTAACTCCTAACCCTAACTCCTAACCCCTAACCCCTAACCTCCTAACCCTAACCCTAACCCTAACCCTAACTCCTAACCTCCTAACCCCAACCTCAACTCCCAACCCCAACTCTAACTCCTAACTCTCTAACTCCTAACCTCCTAACCCTAACTCCTAACCCTAACTCCTAACTCCTAACTCCTAACTCCTAACTCCTAACTCCTAACCCCTAACCCCTAACTCCTAACCCCTAACCCTAACTCCCTAACTCCTAACCCTTAACCCACCCTAACTCCTAACTCCTAACCCCTAACTCCTAACTCCCTAACCCTAACTCCTAACCCTAACTCCTAACTCCTAACCCTAACTCCTAACTCCTCAACCCTAACTCCTAACCTCAACCCTAACCACCCTAACCTCCTAACCTCACTAAACCTCAACTCCTGAACCCCTAACCCTAACCCTAACCCTAACCTCCTAACTCCCTAATCTCCTAACTCCCAACTCGACTCTAACTTCTGACCCTAATTCTGACTCCTAACCTTCTAACTCCTAACCCTAACTCCTAACTCCTGAACTCCATCCCTAACTCCTAACTCACTCCTAACTCCACCCTAACTCCTAACCCTAACCTCAACCCCAACCCTAACCCTAACCCTAACTCCTAACTCTAACCCTAACCCTAACTCCTAACCCCTAACCCTAACTCAACTAACTCCCTAACTCCTAACTCCTAACCCCTAACTCCTAACCCTAACCCCTAACTCCTAACTCCTAACCCCTAACCCCTAACCCCTAATTCCTAACTCCCAAACCCTAACTCACCCTAACCTCCTAACCCTAACCCTAACTCCTAACCCTAACTCCCTAACTCCTAACCTCTAACCCTAACCCTAACCCTAACTCCCCTAACTCCTAACTCCTGCCAACTCCTAACTCTCTAACTCCTAACCCTAACCCCAACTCCTTAACCCTAAATCCTCTTCTAACCCTAACCCTAACTCCTAACCTCACCCTAACCCTAACCCTAACTCTCAACTCCTAACCCTAACTCCTAACCCTAACCTTAACTCCTAACCCTAACTCCTAACCCTAACCCTAACCCCTAACTCAACCTCAATCCTGCAACTCCTAACCCTAACCTCAACCTTCTAACTCAACTCAACTCCCCCTAACTCAACCCTAACTCCTAACCCTAACCCTAACCTTCCTAACCCTAACTCCCTAACCCTAAATCTTAACCCTAACCTCAATCTCCTAACTCCTAATCTCCTAATTCCTAATTCCTAACTCCTAACTCAATCTCCTAATCTTTCCAATTCCTAACTCTAATTCCTAACCCTAATTCCCCTAACCTCTAACCCTAACTCTAAACCCTAACTCCTAACTCCTAACTCCTAACTCCTAACTCCTAACCCTAACTCCTAACTCCCTAACTCCTAACCCCTAACCCTAACCCTAACCCTAACTCCTAACCCTAACCCTAACTCCTAACTCCTAACCTCCTAACCCTAACTCCTAACTCCTAACCCTAACCCTAACTCCTAACCTTCCTAACTCCTAACCCTAACCCTAACCCTAACCCCTAACTCCTAACCCTAACCCTAACCTTCTCAACTCCCTAACTCCTAACTCCTAACTCCTAACTCCTAACTCTTAACCCTAATCCAACCCCAACCAACCCTAACTCCTAACCTTCTAACTCCTAACTTTAACTCCAACCCCTAACTCTCTAACCCTAACTCCTAACTCCAACTCCACTCCCACCCTAACCCTAACCCCTAACCCTAATCTCCTAACCCTAACTCCTAACTCTCTAACCCTAACCCTAACCCTAACTCCTAACCCTGACCTAACTCCTGAACTCCTAACTCCTAACCCCTAACCCCTAAACCTCTAACCCTAACTCTCAACTCCTAATCCTAACCCCCCTAACCCTAACCCCTCAACTCAACTCAACTCCTAACCTTAACTCCTAGCCCTAACCCCAAAATCCCATACTCCTGACCCCAACCCTAACCTTAACTCCTCTAGCTCCTAACCCCAAACCTATACTCCTGACCCTAACCCCTAACCCTAACCTTAACCTTCTAGCCTCCTAACCCCAAAACCTACTAACCCTGACCCCAACCTCTAACTCTTAACTCCTCTCTAGCCTCCTAACCCCAAACTCATACTCCTGACTCCTAACCTCAACCCTAACCTTAACTCCTAGCCCCAAGCCCAAACCTTAACCCCAACCCTCGACCCAGGCCCAATCTCTCTTCCACGTGGCCTTTAGCCTGCCCTCTGCTGGATAACCCTAGGGAGCACACCCCATGGGTCCCCTCTCTAGCAACTCAAAAATACACTTCACTTCTCTCCTTATCGATAATCCAAACTCTCGAATTGCCCTAAGTCTGGCTCAACCTCAACCTTCATGGCTGGGAGTCAACTTGTTTCGTGGGGGCTGGTCCCCTGGGGGTCTGGAATGACGCTGGGGAAGGACTGTGCACAACGGGCTAAGACCGTACACACTGGGACCCTGACTCCTGCAGGGTTGGGCTAGCCTCCTCGGCTTCCCCTAACATCTCCCCTAACTCCTAACTCCTAACTCCTAACCCCCAACCCTAACCCTAACCTTTTAACCCCTAACCTCCTAACCCTAACTCCTAACCCTAACCCCTACCTCCTAACCCTAACTCCTAACCCTAACCTCCTAACTCCCTAACCCTAACCCCTAACCCCTAACCCTAACAACCCTAACTCCTAACTCCCCAACCCTAACCTCTAACCCCTAACTCCTAACTCCCTAACTCCTCCTAACTCCTAACTCCTAACCCCCTAACCCTAACTCCTAACCCTAAACCCTAATTCCCAACTCCTAACTCCTAACCCTAATTCCTATCCCTAACTCCTAACCCTAACTCCTATAACCCTAATCTTCAACTCCTAACCCTAACCCCTAACCCTAACCCTAACCCCTAACCTCCCTAACCCTAACCCTAACCCTAACTTACTCCACTTCCTAACTCCTAACCCTAACTCCTAACTCCCTAACTCCTAACCCTAACCCCTAACTCCCTAACCCTAACTCCTAACTCCTTAACTCCTAACTCCTAACTCCTAACCCTAAACCCTAACCCTAACTCCTAACCTCCCTAACCCTAACTCCTAACTCCCTAACTCCTAACTCCTAACCCTAACCTCCTAACCCCTAACCCTAACTCCTAACTCCTAACCCCCTAACCCTAAACTCCCCTAACTCCTAACCTCTAACTCCTAACTCCCCTAACTCCCTAACCCTAACTCCTAACCTCCCTAACCCCTAACCCTAACCCTAACCTCCCTAACCCTAACCTCCTAACTCCTAACCCTAACCCCTAACCCTAACCCCTACTCCCTAACTCCCTAACTCCTAACCCTAACCCCAACCCTAACCCTAACCCTAATCCCTAATCCCTAACCCTAACTCCTGAATCTTAACACCTCAACCCTAACTCCTAACCTAACTCCCTAACTCCTAACTCAACCTAACCCTAACTCTAACCCTAACACCCTAACCCTAACTCCCTAACCCTAACTCCCTAACTCCTAACTCCTAACCCTAACTCAACTCTAACCCTAACTCCTAACCCTAACTCAACCCTAACTCAATCCCCAACCCCTAACCCTAACTCCCTAACTCCTAACTCAACCCTAACCCTAACTCCCTAACCCTAACCCTAAACTCCTAACCCTAACTCAATCCTAACTCCTAACCCCCTAACCCTAACTCCCCAAACTCCCTAACTCCTAACCTCTAACCTTCTAACCCTAACTCCCCTAACCCCTAACTCCTAACCCTAACTCAACCCTGACCCTAACCCAACCCCCCAACCCTAATCTCTAACTCCTAAACTCCTAAGCCTAACCTAACCCTAACCCCTAACCCTAATCCTAAACCCTAACCCTAACTCCCCTAACTCCTAACCCTACTCCTAACTCCTAACCCCTAACCCCTAACTCCCCTAACTTTAACCCCAACCCTAACTCCCTAACCCTAACCTCCCTAACTCCCTAACCTCCTAACTCTTAACTCCTAACCCCTAACTCCTAACCCCTGACCCTAACTCCTAACACCCTAACCCCTAACCCCAAACCCCTAACCCTAACTCCACTCCTAACCCTAACCTCCTAACCTTAACCTCATAACTCCCTAACCCCTTCTAACTCCTAACCCCTAACCCTAACCCAACTCTCTAACCATAACCTCCATAACTCCAACCCTAACCCTCTAACCCCTAATCCCTAACCTCCTAACCCTAACTCCCAAAACCCTAACCCCTAACCTCTCTAACCCTAACCCCTAACCCTAACCCCTAACCCTAAACCCTAACCCCTAACCCTAACCCGTAACCCTAACCCCTAACCCTAACCCCAACCCTGACTCCTAACTCCTAACCCTAACTCCTAACTCCCTAACCCTGACCCTAACCCTAACCTCCCTAACCCTAACTCCCTAACCCTAACCCCAACCTCAACCCTAACCTTAACCTCTAGCCCCTAACCCCAAACCTATACCCTGACCCCAACCCTAACCTTAACCTCTAGCTCCTAACCCCAAACCTATACTCCTGACTCCTAACCCCAACCCTAACCTTAACCTCTAGCCCCTAACCCCAAACCTATACCCTGACCCCAACCCTAACCTTAACCTCTAGCTCCTAACCCCAAACCTATACCCTGACCCTAACCCCAACCCTAACCTTAACCTCTAGCCCCAAGCCCAAACCTTAACCCCAACCTCGACCCAGGCCCAATTCCCCCTCTTCCACGTGGCCTTAGCCTGCCCTCTGCTGGATAACCTAGGGGAGCACACCCCATGGTCCCCTTCTAGCAACTCAAAATACACTTCACTTCTCCTTATCGATAACCAAACTCGAAATAGCCCCAAGTCTGGCTCAACCCCAACCGATGGCTGGGAGTCAACTCGCTTCGTGGGGGGCTGGTCCCCTGGGGGGTCTGAATGACGCGGGGGAAGGACCGTGCACAACGGGGCGCACCGGTACACACCGGGGACCCTGACTCTTAGGCTAGCCCCTCGGCTTCCCTAACATCTCCCCCTAACCAGCCTGAGCCTCCCTTGCGCTAGTTCGGACACCCAGGGCACCGGCCATCCGGCCCCCTTCCAACCACACGAGTTCTCCTACACCAGAGAGACTGAAGACAATACCGATAAAATCCCTAACCGTGCCGCCTCGTTATAACATCACGATTAAAAGATAAAACACGTTGATTCTCTTTGAAAACAGGTTTCTTTTCCCAAAAAAAAAACCCCACCCCCAAAAAAATAAAAAAAATCTTTCTAAAAACGGGTGGGGGAGGTAGGGAACCCACCTTCAGCCACTATCGCCAGACAAAGAAGAGCCTTCCTGCAGCAAGGGGGGAGGTGCTAGACCCACAGCACTACACTACGAAACGGCCATGACCCCTCACAGATGACCTGGAGCACCGCCTCGCAGCAACATCAAGCTAAGTATATCTCAAAACACCTTTAAAGTGTTGTTTAACTTTTCTATACCACCTTTGAACTTTACTATTACTAACCTTTCTATATCACCTTTGAACTTGCTATTACTACCTTGTGATTAATTGTATCACTATCTCCACTTTTCTCTTTTGTTATATTCGTTTGAAAGTGCAAGCCAGCCGCCTGAAGAAGGTGCGCATTGCACCGAAACGTCGCGCGAAAGGCTTGCGTTATTTGTGCACAATATCCACTTATTATCGTCATAAAAAGACAGAAAGCGTTATAATGCCCCACGAGAACTATTTTAAAGGCGGAAGGACCTATTCGCCTTCGCCACGCCGCTTTACCACGCGACTCGACCGAGGCATACGCAACAACAAACACATGGAACAAAGCCATGGTTGCTCTGAATTCTGTCCTTGCCGCCAAAACCAGGGCGGCAGAAGCGAATTCTTGCAAACATACAACGGTTTCGAAGCCCGGTATGAGCCAAAGGGGCAAGCGCATGGTCGCTACCGCCATTTTAATTCCGAAGTTTCAAACAATGAGACACGAGGCGCAAAATCTCCTCCGTCACGCCGCTTTGCTCCACAGTGCGGCCATTACACGCGGAGGGATATCCGCATAGAACACCGCGAACGCTCTGAATTCTACCCTCGCCACCCAAACCATGGCGGCAGGGCTGATCTCAGACAAACACACAACCATATTGAAGCCCCATACACCCCAGAAAAGCGCGCATGTGACCGGAATGGCGATCAGACTGCCGGAGCATTCAATAGTGCGATACGAGGCGCAAAAGCTCATCCGCCGCGCGGCCGAAACATGCGGAGGGATACACACATAGAACAACACCGTGAACACTCTGAATTCCACCCTCGCCACCCAAACCATGGCGGCAGGGCTCATTTCAGACAAACACACAACCATATTAAAGCCCCGTCTATCCCAGAAAAGCGCGCACGTGACCGGAAGGGTAACCAGACTGACGGAGCATTAAATAGTGCGACACGAGCATACTGGTGTCTCTAGTGCAAGACACACATGGCCCTAACGCGCAGGGCTCGTGTGGAGTAGCGCCAACCGAGCCAGACACGACGGAGGATTTTCCTCCCCTGAGGGCCCCCCCACACGGAAAGGCCGACCCCCTTGCCCCGACGAGCCCCCCACAGGGGCCCCAAACAACCCAATAGTGACGACCCCTCTGCCCACCGGGCGGAGGACACCCAATTCCATACAAAAATACATAAATTGACCCCTCGAGTGTCGGCACGGCCCACCGATGGGTACAACCAAATCCCGGAAAACCCCAAGGTATCCACCCGAACGAATGCCACCCAGACCGATAAACAGAAAAACGACAAAAACATAATGCCAGAACAAAATATTCGACAAATCACCCACACAATGTTGGTACATGACCCTCCCCAAACAGTCACCCTGAGGGAGATAACTGAACAGCAGGAGCCCATACTACAACAACACCCCCCCCCTCCGACACGGATTCCGACAGCGAATCCTCCGACAGCGAAGCCTCCGTCAGCGGAGCCTCCGCTAGCGAAGCCTCGGACAGCGAATTCCCCGAATGTCCGGTCCCCCCAGGGCAACCCGTAACAACCGATGACACAGATACTACTCCGGGCACACCCGTCGCAGGCTTTCAGCCAAACAGACATGAGCGAACCCTAAGAAAAATAAACGATTGGTCCTTAACGATAACGATATTGGAGTGAGTTAGATGAAGTGATGCAGAGTACCCTCAGAGGTGAAAGAGTGGTCATTGGGGCAGACTTCAATGGACATGTTGGTGCAGGAAACAGAGGGGACGAGGAAGTGATGGGTAGGTTTGGTATCCAGGACAGGAACGCAGAAGGACAGATGTTGATAGATTTTGCAAAAAGGATGGAAATGGCTGTGGTGAATACTTTCTTCCAGAAGAGAGAGGAGCATAAGGTGACTTATAAAAGTGGAGGTAGGAGCACACAGGTAGACTACATCTTGTGCAGGCGATGTAATTTAAAGGAAGTCAGTGACTGCAAAGTAGTAGCGGGTGAGAATGTTGCCAAACAGCATAGGATGGTGGTGTGCAGGATGATGCTGATGGTGAGGAAGGTGAAGAAGGCAAAGGCAGAGCAGAAGACAAAGTGGTGGAAGTTGAAAAAGGAAGAGTGTCGGGTTGTCTTCAAGGAGGGGTTGAAACAGGCTTTGGGTGGTCAGGAAGTGCTTCCAGATGACTGGACAACTACAGCTAATGAGATCAGGGAGACAGGTAGGAGAATACTTGGTGTGTCATCTGGAAGGAAAGTAGATAAGGAGACTTGGTGGTGGAATGAGGAAGTGCAGGAGTGTGTACAAAGGAAGAGATTAGCCAAGAAGAAGTGGGACATTGAGAAAACCGAAAAGAGTAAACAGGAGTACAGGGAGACACAGCGTAAGGCAAAGGTAGCAGTGTCAAAGGCCAAACAGAGCGCGTTTGATGACTTGTATGCTCGGTTGGAAAGTAAGGAGGGAGAAAATGATTTATACAGGTTGGCACAGCAGAGAAATAGAGATGGAAAGGACGTGCAGCAAGTTAGATTGATAAAGGACAGAGAGGGAAATGTATTGACTGATGACAGAAGTGTGCTGGGAAGATGGAAAGAGTACTTTGAAGAGCTGATGAATGAGGAAAGTGAGAGAGAAAAAAAGAGTAGAAGAGGTGACTGTTGAGGACCAGAAAGTAGCAAAGAGCAAAGGGTGAAGTGAGGAGGGCATTGAAGAGGATGAAGAATGGAAAGGCAGTTGGTCCTGATGACATACCGGTGGAGGTATGGAAGTGTCTAGGAGAGGTAGCAGTAGATTTTCTGACAAGAACATTTAACAAGGTCTTAGAGAGTGAGAGGATGCCAGAGGAATGGAGGAGAAGTGTGCTGGTGAGACGTGCAGAGTTGTGGCAACTACAGAGGGATAAAGTTGATGAGCCATACGATGAAGTTATGGGAAAGAATAGTGGAATCTAGACTAAGGGCAGAGGTCAGCATTTGTGAACAACAGTTTGGTTTCATGCCAAGAAAGAGCACCACAGATGCAGTGTTTGCCTTGAGGATGTTAATGGAGAAGTAGAGAGAAGGTCAGAGGGAGCTGCATTGTGCCGTTGTGGCAGAGAAGTATGTTAGAGTGGTGCAGGACATGTATGAGAGATGTAAGACAGTGGTGAGGTGTGCTGTCGGTGTGACACAAGAGTTCAAGGTGGAGGTGGGACTGCATCAAGGGTCAGCTCTCAGCCCCTTCTTGTTTGCTATGGTGATGGACAGGCTGACAGATGAGGTTAGACAAGATTCCCCATGGGCTATGATATTTGCAGATGAAATTGTGATCTGTAGTGAGAGCAGAGAACAAGTGCAGGAAAATCTAGAGAGGTGGAGGTATGCCCTGGAAAGGAGGGGAATGAAGATTAGCCTCAGTAAGACAGAATACATGTGCATGAATGACAAGGACCAAAGAGGAACGGTGAGATTACAGGGAGCAGAGATAAGAAAGGTGGAGGATTTTAAGTACTTAGGCTCAACAATCCAGAGCAATGGAGAGTGTGGAAAAGAGGTCAAGAAGCGTGTGCAGGCAGGTTGGAATGGTTGGAGAAAAGTGTCCGGCGTGATGTGTGATCGGAGGGTATCGGCAAGAATGAAAGGAAAAGTGTACAAGACGGTGTTGAGGCCAACAATGTTGTATGGGTTAGAAACAGTGGCCCTGGGGAAAAGACAGGAGGCAGAGTTGGAGGTAGCAGAGATGAAAATGTTGAGGTTCTCTTTGAGAGTAACGAGGATGGATAGGATTAGGAATGAACACATTAGAGGGACAGCACATGTAAGACGTTTTGGAGACAAAGTCAGAGAGGCTAGATTGAGATGGTTTGGACATGTACAGAGGAGGGATAGTGAGTATATTGGTAATAGGATGCTGAGGCTGGAACTACCAGGCAAAAGGCCTAGAGGAAGACCAAAGAGACGATTCATGGATGTGGTGAAGGAGGACATGAAGGTCGTTGGTGTAAGAGAAGAAGATGCAAAGGATAGGGTGAGATGGAGGCAGATGATTCGCTGTGGCGACCCCTGAAGGGAAAAGCCGAAAGGAAAAGAAGAAGAGGAGAAGTCCTTAACGATAACACACAAGAAATTAATATTGGGGTACTCAAACTTAGGCAAAATCCAGAGATATGCCGACCCGGAACTCCAAATAGAATCGTACCCGGGGGCTACATTTAGACATGCGGCCGCCCTCCTAGATAAGATCCAACCTAGTACGCAGGTAGAAACAGTGATTATGGCTTTCGGAATCAACCACAGATCACAATCACCGAGAAAAACATTCATCAAACAATTTCAAATGGCACTCAGAAAGGCCAAGAGTAAATTCCCGATGGCGGAGATCTGGATCCCCATCCTAAATTATTCCAGGAAACTGACACCGGTAGAAAGAATCAATTTGGAGGCCATAAACAAAAGTATTCGAAAAATAAATAACCACATTCCGCCATTACCACACATACAATTTAACACGACCTCCGATAAAGTCCACTGGACCCCAGAGACAGCGAAATCCATCCTAAACCATTGGCTGGGATTTTTAAACTGGTAGGCCCGAAATGCCCAAATCTCGGGAACGGGACCCGTAACATCATCAATCTATCTCGATCCTTTAGATTGTCCAAAGACAAAGAGACCCTCTTGAACAGAGGCCTCAAATTCATCCCTTCACTCAACTTGGACAAAGACAGAAAATCACAAACTCTATTCGACCTCCAAACTTTCCATAGGAGAGTCCTACTGGCCTCTTTTTTCGAACACAAAACAGGGACCCAGAAATGCCCCTTCACACACGCCTCAAACTGGACACCCAAACTAAGCCAGGTACCACCACAAGTCAGAAAATTTATCAGGGCTCACCTCCACGCAACACGGTCACTCAATTGGCACGATAACACTCGACCTAACCTCAATAGTTCTGAAGTCAAGGCCCTATTTAAACTATTGAAGAACAAAAATATAGTGATCAAACCCGCGGACAAGGGCAGCTCGATAGTGATAATGGACAGGACACAGTACCAGTGGGAGGCCCAGAGACAATTATCTAAAATCGAACATTACAGAAACATAGAGGAGCCCATTTTTCCGCACACGATCCCTATGGTTAAACAGATTATAATCGACCTATTCGACAAAAATTTCCTCAGCAGAAAACAAAAAACATATCTCCTCGACACGATCGGATCACGGCCACGTCGCTTTTACTTTGCTACCTAAAATCCACAAGGACCCGGCGTCCTGGAGCATCCCCCATATAATCCCTCCCGGACGACCCATAGTGTCAGACTGCAACAGTGACACGTATAAATTGGCCGAATACATAGATTATTACCTAAACCCCATATCCAATAGACACCCCAGTTATATTAAAGACACGTACGACTTTATCGACAAAGTCAGACAGATTCAAATTACAACCCAATCGTTTCTTTTCACAATCGACATCGACAGCTCTATACCAACATAGACATCGAAGCCGGCTTAAAAGCAATCAAAGCCTGGTTTCTCAAATTCCCGGATGAAAGCAGACCGGACGATCACATTCTCCGTCTCCTCGAGATCAACCTAAAACGTAATGATTTCGAATTCGATGGTAAGTACTACCTGCAGGTCAAGGGCACAGCGATGGGCAAAAAGTTTGCCCCTTCCTATGCAAATATCTATATGGCAGATTGGGAGGAAACAACCTTAGCGACCTGTCCCATCAAACCCGAACAATATTTTAGATATCTGGACGATATATGGGGAATTTGGGGAGACTCCGAGGACACGTTCGAGGACTTCATTAGCATCTTAAACACACATCATCCTTCCATAAAAATTAAACACACTTGGGATCGGCACACCGTAAACTTTCTGGACACGACGACATTCAAAGGGCCCCGATTTCGACACGACCCACAGGCTAGACACAAAAGTATACTTCAAAGAAACAGACACCCACCAGTTATTACAAAAAAATAGTTTACATCCTAAACATACCTTCAGAGGTTTAGTGAAATCCCAGTTGATTCGATTCGACAGGATCTGCTCTCGACGGGAGGACTTCTGGGAGGCCACGGGCATCCTGTTCAGGGCCTTGAGGCCTAGGGGCTACTCCAGATCCTTTCTGAGACAGGTTCTAAAGACTTTCAAACACAAAAAACAAAGAGAAAAAAACCACAATCTTGCCACTCGTCACAACCTACACGATGCCTTCGTCTTTGTCCTGTCCTTTTATTTTTACGTATATTTGCTCTACGAAAAAGTATCGAGCACACTCTTACGGAAAGATCTACTCAGAAAATATGTTATCTAGTCTCACAGCTGATTCCTGGTGTGCGTAAAGGTTTTCAATGAGTGAGATCACTCTTTCTTGGAATCCCATGTTTCTCATGATCTCCCACAGCTTGTTATGATTGACGCAATCGAAGGCCTTAGACTAGTCGATGAAGGCCAGGAAGAGCTTCTGCTTATGGTTGTCTTCGTTTAAATGGTACTCTCTGCATTTCTGGATTATCATTCTGAGATTGAAGATGTGATCCCTCGTGCCCCATGTTTGGTCTATATCCGGCTTGTGTGATGTTGATTTCTTCCTCCATTTTTACTTCAATTCTTCTCATCAGGATATTTAACATAATTTTGCTGGCGCGACTAATCAAGGAGATGGTGCGGTAATTTGCACACAGCGTCAAATCACCTTTGTGGGAGAGGGGTATAAAGACAGCTTTCCTCCAGTCACTCGGCCATTCTTTTGTCTTCCAGATTTGGACGCAGAGTTTGTGCATGATTGAGGTACCTTCCTCTTCGCTGGCTTTAAGGAGTTTCCAAGGTAACTCATCGCAACCGGGAGATTTTTCCATTCTTCATTCGCTTCCCTGCATATTCGACTTCCGATCTAAGGAGGGGTAAGTTGTCTTCCTCATCCGGTCGTTTGGGTCTTTCTGGCTTGCCGATTTCCAGATGCAGCACCAGATACTATCAGGCCAAATGTGCTGCAGACTGGGCTGTCGATGATTTACAGTGGAAATGCTGCTCATCTCGACTCAGGATGTTGTGGGGGGTGTAAGAAATACTTTGAGGACCTTGTAAATCCCACCAACATGTCCTCTGGGGAGGATGAAAACTCTGGTGGTTTGGATGGGGGTCTGCCTAGCACTGGGGCTGAGCTCTCTGAGATAATCAAAAAACTCCTCGCTTGCCGGCTTAAGGGGTAGATGAGGTTTGCTGTAAATATCTCAGGACTCGGGATTTTGAAGGACTGTCTTGGTTAACATGTTTCTCCAAGATTGCATGGCCATCGGGGGCTGTACCTCTGGATTGGCAAACTGGTGTGGTGGTTAGGGTTTTTTGTAACCACATAATCCTAATTAGGGTCGCGGGGAGGCTGGCGCCCATCCCAGCCGACTCCGGACAAGGGCAGAGTACAACCTGGACAGATTGCCAGGCCATCGCAGGGCGGACACACGCTGATGGCTTTGCAGCCTACTCTTGTCGAAAGTCAGCAGTGGTTCTTTTACATGCCTCACACCATAGACAGTGAGCGACATGGCCGGCCTTTGATAACCCAGTGAGCTGCACAGGGAGGGGGCAGTGACAACCTGGGGTGAGTGGGGCTTAAACCCCCAACCTTAGGATCATTGATCGAGCACCCATACCACTAGGCCACCACTGCCCATTGGTGTGGTAGTTCCCCTTTTTAAAAACAGGGACCGGAGGATGTTCAACTATCATGGAATCACCTTTCTCAGCCTACCCGGGAAAGTCCATTCAGGAGTACTGGTGAGGAGGATCCCACTTAAGGTCAAACCTTAGTTTCAGGAGAAACAGTATTGGCTTTGTCCCAACTACAGTACTTTAACCAGCTTTGTACATTCTACAGGATCTTGGGACATAGGAGTTTACCCAATCTGTCCAAATGTGCATTCCAGATTTAGAAAAGGCCTTTGTCCATGTTTCTTAGTCTATCTTGTGGGGTGCGCTTTGTTGTTGTTTGTCATTTGAGGTCGAAGATGACCATGACTTCTTATCAGATCTATAATCACTATAATTAGTTGTTGTGGGTCCGAAGATGGCTAGTGAAGCCAATCCGAGCCTGAAATGCTAACCCACACACAGGACATGTATGGGTAGGTGCTGCAATGGAAGTGGAGGCAGCTCAAGCTTTATATGCTGCATGTTTCTGCTGAGCCGCTGTAGTTCATCGATTCTCTGCTGCATGGACAGCTGTGAAGACTTTGCTTTGAAAAGCTGAGCAGTTGGTAGCAAGCTGCTCCCAAATGCTTATGTTGATGTTCATGTCATTGAGGAATGCTTTCAGACCATCTTTGAAATGTTTCTTCTGTTCCACAACTGAACGCTTGCCTTCACAAAGCTGTCCATGTACGGTAGCTGTTTTGGCAGTCGACTGGAAATCATTCTGTCAACATAGCCTGCCCATCTGAGCTGCGCTCTCTGAAGGAGGGTGTGGGTACTGGGAATGCCGGTTTATTCCAGGACTTCTGTGTCAGAGATTTAGTCCTGCCAATTGATGTGGAGGAGTCTGAGGAGCAGTTCAAGTGAAAGTGGTTGAACTGTTTGGTGTGTCTGCTGTAGATGGTCCAGATCTCACAGGCATAGAAGAGGGTGGTGAGTACAGTACCACTGCATGGTAGACCTTCAGCTTGGTGGTAAGGCTGAGTCCTCCCCACTCCTACATATTCTCCTGGAGTCTTCCAAAGGCAGAACTGACATTGGCAACCCTGTTGTTGACTTCTGTGTCAAAGCTCATCTCTGTTGTCAGTGTGCTGCCCAGATAGGTGAAGCTGTCAACAGCCTGGAGTTACTGTCCCTTCACCGTGATGTGTGGATCTTGGTAAGGCTGTCCTGGTGTGGGCTGGTACATAACTTCAGTCTTTTTGGTGCTTATAGGGAGACCAAAATTGTCATAGGCTCTCGAGAAGCAGTCTATTTTGCGCTGCATCGTCTGCTCTGTACTGGCATTGAGTGTGGAGTCATCAGCGAACAAGAAGTTTCTGATGACAGTCTCCTTGGGAACAGCCTGCATCCCATCCTGGCAATCACGAAAAAGCATCTGTCAGCATGGCTGAAAAGACCATGCTGAAGAGCGTCAGGGTAAGAACACAGCCTTGTTTGATGCTGTTTGCCACGGGCAAAGCCTCTGACTCGTCTCCATCATTCAATATTTTCATCATCATGCTGTCATGGAACTGCCGGACTATTGTGATGAACTTGCTTGAGTAGCCAAACTTCTCCATTATCTTCCATAAGCCGTCCCTGTTGACCATGTTGAAAGCCTTTGTCAAATCGACAATGGTAACGAAGAGGTCGCTGTGCTGCTCTTGACATATTTCCTGGAGTTGGCGTGCAGCAAATATCATGTCGACTGTTCCACGTTCGGCACAAAAGCCAGACTGACTTTATGGGAGGACATCCTGCTTGAGATGCTGGAGGAGAGGGCTGGGACATGGGACAAGAGAAAGATCCCTCACTGATTCTGGCAGGACTGGCAGTTGCCTTTCCTCTTGTAGATGTGGACCATGGTGGCATTTTTCACCTGTTGAGGGACCTTCTCTTCACTCCACATGGGCTGGAAGAGCTCTGTCAGTTTCTGCATCAAGGCTGGTCCTCCTGCTTTGTATACCTCCACAGGGATTTCATCTGTTCATGGTGCTTTGCCATAGGAAAGTTGCTTGACGGCCAACGCATGTAATAGATACATAGTATTTTACTGCCAGCTGCTCATTCGCACATGTGACATCATACATGGGGTTTTACGTCCACGTACAGAGCTGATTCGCGGGAGGGCTCAGAACCGTACCCCCACGAATGTCAAGGGCCTATTGTATTAATGTTATTTTGTCATAGTTTTAATTTACAAAAATGACAACAGCACAGAAAAGTATATGAATATTTATTTTAAAAAGGAGCCTGCTCAACATTCTTTTAAATAATATTAATGCTTAATGCTGCACTGGCCGACCCATTCTCAGAGTGGAGACTGAACCACACCCAGTCTTTTATTTTGTCACTGTGAGGACAGTTATTAAACTCGGAGATTGCTGTGTATAAATAAATCTCATTCACCATCTCTTACTTCAGCTGTGATTTCCGTTCCTGGATTACAAGCCCTGGCGGCAGAAAAAAATCTCTCTCTCGCCACGCTGCTGTTTGCTATGAGCTCTTTTACGGCTCTTTTATATTTATTTGGTGTAGGCGGGGTTATTTTGTGTGTGTTCTTGTGTTCTTGTGGACACACACACACACACACACACACACACAAAATCACCCCGCCCACACCAAATAAATATCTGCCCACACCGACTCTTAATTTTCATCTATGTAATTTTCCACCCTAAAAGAGCATTGGAAGGGTATCCACATCAGTCAGGTGAAAAAGAAAACCTAGATTGGACGTGACTGTTTCAATTCTGAAGTGGAGCCATCTTGGTGAGATCACATTACTGTGTGCGCCATATTATATCATCTTTATGTGATATTCAACTGTCATGTAGTTTTGTGTAGTTTGGCTTTAAGCTGTGCGAGGGTACTGTGTTGCGAAGACGTAAACAGTGCAGCTTTGCTACGGCCATACAAATCAAGCAAGCGGAATTTCTTGAAAGCATGAGAATGATGGAGAATGATTCATATAGGATTAATCATGGATAAAAGTTGTCGTTATTGTGAACTTTTAAAGTGTATTTGTTACTGACATTGCATAAATATTTGTAAGAACACGATTTTGAATAAAGGATTTATATATCACCAAAAAGTTCACCTTGACAACTTTTTTTGTCGCCAGACAAAGATATTTTCCGTCATTGGGTCGGCAATATGGTAAACGTGGTTTTATATAGATCAGAGGGCGGGCCCTGGTCGGCTAGCCGTTAACAATCGCAACTGTTTATAATTTACCTTGTGTTAGTTGTGTACGTTGTATTTTAGGTCTCTTGCTGAAAAAGTCCTTTATATTTCCTTGCCGCTTCGACACGAACTTGTACAGTTGTTTATAAATAAGCTTATTTTGAATCGGACATTTGTTGAAACTAAGAAATGCACAGAAATGCAAATCGAGCCCAGCCTCGAAAACAAAACCAGGTCACCCATGCGTACTAAAAGTACACAAGTGCTTTGCAGGCATGTAGGTTGTTCTCTGTGTAAAACGACAATTATAATAACTTATCTCAAGTTACCTGTTAATATGGAGATGAATAAAACTGTACAATCCTAAAAAAAAAAAAAAAAAATCTTTCAAATTTATTTTTTAAAAAACGTTTCAGAGTAGACGGCAGCAGGGCTATTATTCGGTTGACGGCAGCTAATGAGTGTGCTGTATATATATATATATATATATATATATATATATATATATTATGTCAGGTTCTAAATCAACACAGACATCAGAAACACATACACACAGGAAGAAAGACACAGATAGTTAAGTTCTTTTACTCATATATGAAGAGAGCAACCAGGCTAGCACAGTTACATGTGTCCTAGTTACTCTGAGCGGAGTCTGGTTGAGAGCCTCTTTTATTTCCTTAGGGTGCATGTGAATGGGGGCAGTGGTGGTCTAGTGGTATAGGGCGCTGGATCGCTGATCCAAAGGTTGGGGGTTCAAGTCCCACTCTCCACAAGGTTGTCACTGTCCCTCCCAGTGCAATTAACTGGGTTATCAAAGGCGGGCCATGTCTCTCACTGTCTATGGTGAGAGGCATGTAAAAGAACCATTGCTGACTCTCGTAAAGAGTAGGCTTCAAAGTCGTCAGCGTCTTTCTGTCCCTTGCTAAAAAGGGTTGTGATAGGAAGGGCATCCTACGTAAAAAACCTCTGCCAAATCAAACGTGCGAATCAGATGATTCACTGTGGCGACTCCCGAGTAAAAGGGAAAAAGCCGAAAGGAAGACAGACAGGGTGCATGTGAATCAGCAACGTGAAAGTTTATCTTAAAGGTCACACAAAGTGTTTAAGCAAGCATGATTAACAGAGACAGAACATTCTTTCAGGTAGACCCAGTCCTCTTGCGGTCAGTGGGTCATCCTGATATTGTGCAGGCGCACCCAAATGGCTCTGCTATGGTTTGACAGGTTTATGCAAAGAAACTAGGAAACCAGTTTTTATGCATGTTCATATTGCTTATATAAAAGGCTGATCTGTGTTAACTATATGTACAATTAGTTCAATATTTCCCTCCTGTTTATCATAGCTCAGACAAAAGATATCATTTTACTAACACTTCAAACAGATTTTTAGTTAAAAACTCATTAATTTCATTCAGAACTGTTAACACTCTGACAGAGATGTCATCTTAATAGTTTTCAGGATCTGGAAACAAGTCAGACACACCTTTTAAAGTCAGAGAGGCTAGATTGAGATGGTTTGGACATGTACAGAGGAGGGATAGTGAGTATATTGGTCGTAGGATGCTGAGGTTGGAACTACCAGGCAAAAGGCCCAGAGGAAGACCAAAGAGAAGATTTATGGATGCGGTGAAGGCGGACATGAAGGTCGTTGGAGTAAGAGTAGAAGATGCAGAGGATAGGGAGAGATGGAGGCAGATCATTTGCTGTGGCGACCCCTGAAGGGAACAGCCGAAAGGAAAAGAAAAAGAAGAAGATTTTCATCAACATTATCACATTCATTATATTCCATATGATCTTTCAAAAGAGGATACATCTGTCTCATCCGCCTTAGAACTCAAGGCAGTGACGATGAGTTGATTCAGCATGGAATGTACAGTAAGCATGGGATGCAACAGCAGCCACAGAGTGTAAGGATAGCTGTAAAGACTGCGACGGATATTAATACAGACGACACAAGAGTACGATATTTTCCGAACACACTGAACCATGAGTCCCACATGGAGGTGTCTACCCCAGAAGGTTCTTTCATTTTTTTATTAAGAGATCTTAGGCCCTCTATTGCTAGTGTTAGACTTCCATCTGACGCTATGTTATTTGGAATATATGTACAACACTGCTCTCCAAACATAGCGCATACGCCTCCTTTCTCGGCTACTACTTTAGAGAATATGGGTTTGTATTTTTCTGGTCCTGTAAGATGATATACACTATCCCATGTCATGCAACTATTAGTCAGAACCGTATTATTCATTAAATCTATTAGGCATTGTGGAGTTATTTCAGCTGGAATTATTCGTAGAATTGGTCTTGGCCCCATGCATATTATACAGTCTTGTTTAGCCGCCTTGCTAGCTTGTTCTGCCATTAATAACCAATTGTTTCCTCTTCCTGAGATACCAGTTGTGACTGTGAACAGTCGTCTAGCTTCATCTGTTCTTGTAACACGATCAGTCCATTTCTTTCTCCAGCAGGCGAGAGTCGTGCTGAAGTGTTTGCAGGCAGGGTGTTATTTTGGCACAATATGAAGCTTCTCAGACGATAGTCATAACCTGTGGTCCGGCACCATACAGAGAACATTGTACAGGCAGATATATATTTTTCTTTGGTATTATCAATTGTAACGAGAAAGGTCGAGCTTGTCTGAGGCTTAAACTGCAACATTTCGCTCCATTGGCTTGCCGCTGTATCTGAGTATCCTTTCCAATCATATCCTATAGGGTCGGCCACCAGTCCATTCCATCCGATGTTCTGGTTGGGCAGGAAGTACCAGTATTGTTTGTCACATTCTTTCAGTCCTATTCCATCTTGACTGATATTTTGTATTACTGTGGACGAGGTTGTGTAACACCAGCTTAGTATAGCTGTGCTAGATTATATGCTAGGTTCTAGAGGAGTAGAATTAATTATAGAGATTTAAAGTTGAACAGCCGGCAGATTTATTACAATTTTACAATAGCACAAGAAATAGTGCAAACAATGTGTAGAGCGCTCTTTACAAAATAAAAATAAAATAGGCTTAGTCTCTGAGGTTCGAACCCTAAGGTTTGATTTGTGTGAATTCGGGAGGTCTTTTCCAGGATTGTGATCCGTTTGGGATAAAGTGTTTTTATTTGTTCTTATCTGGGATCCTGTGATTTGAAGTGGTTGGGTCTGTAGATCCACTCTCGCATCCAGAGCAGCTGGCCACACTGCTTCTGGATCCGCCAAGAGTTCTCACTGGGTTTAGCTCGCCATCCGTGTCAGAAACCAGCTTCAAGATCAGATCCAGGTCCACTAAAAAACCAGTCTGCACATGCAGTACAGACACAATGAATAAAATATTTCTTAACAGTAGTTTCTAAATAAAATGAGATCTCATAAAATGTTCAAAATCTTTTACATTGCTGTTTTAACACTGGTTTTACTTCCATGAATTCAAAATGTATTGCTATGTAGCATAACAAACAACCACAATATTTATTTAACCCTTTTTTCAAGGCATATGAAATTAAATTATTTCAAGTTTGTAACTTAATTGTTTTTAACAACTTATTTCTATGAAATAACACAAATGAAATGACAAAAGTGCATGAAAGGCACTGAATGGAATGTAATACAAAACAAAAGTGCTTATCTGCACTACTTTAGTGCATTAGCAAAAGTGCTTCAACAAAAGCATTTAGAAAAGTAAAATGTAAGGCTCATTTTGTGCACAGCACAATCTTTGTTGTGTACTCCGACTGGTTTTAGTTTTTTAGAGACAAAAAATAGTGCACACAGTTTTAAAAGTCACCATGTGTAAAGTTAGCATAGGTTTTTAAGATAGCTTCATGTTGTAATGACTCACCGGAGTTTCCAAGAAAACAAACACACTCCACCCGGTTTGATTGAGAGAGAACAAAACACATACAAGGCTCTGAAAAGTACATAAACTTAGTTAAAACTTGTTAAAAGTTCACTTAAACACATTTTGGATCGTTTGACTCACTTGTGTAGCTTGTCAAGTGCTCTCTGTTTCCTGCTCTGCAGCATGCTCTGCTGTGCTTAGCTAGGTGCATGCAACATGTGCTTATGATGCATTCAAGGGGACTAGGAAAACTATAGTGCTTTCAGGCGGCGTTGGAAATTAGGGTTTTTTACCAATAAAATTAGTAACCATGTATTTATATGGGTTACAGTTGTATTACGTGATACACATATGGTGGAAAATGATCGATGATAGTTGATATGATCACACCCATTTAGGTTCCATCATCCTGTTTGCTCTCTAGATAGCTCCATAAGGCAGCAAATCATCATCATGATTCCTGAAATCATTTTGTCTTCTTGTTGTGGTCACACTTCCAACACTGTGTCGATCACCACCAGGTGTCAGGAACCACTAAGAGACTGAGACTTGTTGGTTTCTTCACTGGCTTTCGTGTCTACCCAGTCCTATTGATCCGAGTCCACACTATTACCAGACTCAGCCTCAGCCTCGGTTGGCCCTTATACATTGATGATTCGCTTACAGTGTATTAGATGAATCCACGTACCTCTTTTGGCTATTTTGATTGCAGTTGGGGTGGTCAGGAGAACTTGATATAGGCCTTCCCACTTGGCTGAATGCCAATATTTTCTTTTTATGCTCCTGATAAGGACCCAATCTCCAGGTTTGTTCTGGGAATTTCCCTCTTTTAGGTCTCATGTTTCCTTGAGCATTGTGTTTTGAGCAGATTAGACATGCTCAACAAATTTTTTTTAAGTATAGATTAAAGCCATAGGCAGTATATCTCTGGTCTACCTGTCCCACCATCCCTCCTGTTGAGACATGGGTTTTCTCATGGCTCAAAATTGCTGCCCATTGGAACAGATTCTTTGGTAGAATCGGTTTGTCATTGTTAATACTTCAATTTCTCCTTCAGCAGCTTCTTTTGCTTTTCTGTCTGCAAAGTCGTTTCCTTTGGAAATATCATCTGTTTTATTTGTATGCGCAGCGCATTTGCATACTGCTACTTGTTTCGGTAATTGTAATGCCTCCAACAATTCTTTTAGTATTTTTTGCATGAGTGACTGGTTTGCCAGTTGAAGTTACCATTCCTCTGTTGTGCCAGTACTGTGCATCTCTCTAGTGTGATATGTGGCTGAGATAACAGTACGGCTACACACGATAAGTGCCTTGCTGGTGAGAGGAATGTCATATTATTTTGTAACAACAGTGCTGACACGGCGTGTGGCACTCTGAGTGTTAACGGATGAAAAAGTACCACTCCTGCGCTTAACTCTACGGCCATTGATGCTGCCACTACTGCTCTCACACAATGAGGAAGTGCACACGTCACGCTGTCTAGCTTTGATGAGTAATAAGCCACAGGTTTAAGTTTATCACCACACTTTTGAGCCAGAAGATATGTCATAAAAGGACCTTTACAATCGACCATTTGATAGAACATTTTGCTGTAGTTTGGTAGAGCTAGGACTATGGTCCAGTTAATTTTCTGTAACCGCTTCATCCTAATTAGGGTCGCGGGGAGGCTGGTGCCCATCCCAGCCAACTCAGGGCGAGGGCAGAGTACACCCTGGACAGCTCGCCAAGCCATCGCAGGGCGGAAACACGCTGACGGCTTTGCAGCCTACTCATGTCGAAAATCAGCAATGATTCTTTTACATGCCTCACACCATAGACAGTGAGAGACATGGCCGGCCTTTGATAACCCAGTTAGCTGCACTGGGGGGGGGGGGGGGGACAGTGACAACCCTGTGGAGAGTGGGACTCGAACCCCCAACCTTTGGATCAGCGATCCGGCGCCTTATACCACTAGACCACCACTGCCCCCAGGACTATGGTCGAGACCAGCATTTGTTTTATTCTGCAGAATGCTTCTTCTGTTTCAGGTGTCCATTGCAGTGTTGTTGACATGCTGATTTGTTTTTCATACATGAGTTGATATAGTGGATGTGTTATTTCTGCAAAATTTGGTATCCATGCTCTGCAGTAATTTGTTCGTCCTAGAAAGGACATTATTTGTTTCTTTGTTACTGGCTTTGGAGCATGTAACACTGCTGTTTTCCGGTCTTCCACAATGGTCCTGCCTCCCACACTCAGATTATGTCCTAAGTATTTCACTGTTGTTCTACACGTCTGCAGTTTGTCTTTACTGACCTTGTGTCCTTCAGCTGCCAGATGTCTGAGGAATGCTATGGTATCTTTTCTGCAGGTTTTTTTTATCTGGTGAGGCCAGAAGGACATCATCCACATACGTCAATACTTGACTTCCTCCTGGGGGGTTGAATTTAGCCATACTCGCGACCATGACTTGTGAGTAAATTGTTGGGCTCTCACAATACCCTTGTCTCGTATAAGTGTATCTTTTCCCTTCATAGGTGAATGCGAACCAGAACTGACTATTCTTATCAAGAGGCACTGAGAAAAATGCGTCGCTGATATCCACCAGAGTAAAATGAGTTGCATTTGGTCTTAAGCTGTTTAAAAGGGTATGTGGATCTTCCACATAGGGGGCTCTCTGGATTACTGCATCATTGACAGCTTGTAAATCTTGTACCATTCTCCATTTACATGGTGAGTCCTCGCACTCCACCAATACTCCTGCTTTCAGCAGCGCTTCAATTACTGGCTTGATTCCTTCTTTGGCATCTGGTTTAAGGGGATACTGTCTGATTCAGGGACGGTATTCAGTTTTTGGATGTATCTGGACTGGTTTTATTTCTTTTATTAGTCCCACATCTGCGGGTTCTTTGGACCACAATCCTTCCGGGAACTTCATTGAGCATGTCCTCTTCCCCTTGCATCAGGAAATTTAGTCAGTTATATCTTTTCTGTAAGTGGACTCCCATATTAACTTGGGTTGTCCACTGAATTGTCTTTTGCCAGAGTCCTGTCTCTGGACTATACCACAGATTGGGTTGGTGCTCTTTCCAGTCTTCTGCGTTTTTGCCCGTTTTTACCAAATCCACTAATTTCTTCCAACTCATAGTACTGTGTTTGTATAGGGACACATGAGGGGGTGTCCATTGTCTCTGTAATGGCACCAGTTGTTTAGGCAGGATTGCTGCAATTGCTACATTTCCCATCTCATCTCCATACATATGGGTAAGTGTTATTTTGGTTGCCGTGACCTTTTGTAACGCCCCTTCGTAATCGGGGTCAAGATCTGGACAAGGACAGAACCACATTGTAATATGTAAATCGTCTGGGTTCATGGCTTCAGTTCCTGGAACTGTTAACGACTTCCCTATTCTCATTAGGGAGTCTCCTGTTGCACATGGCTGCTTATTAGCAATGTCAAGAGTATAATAAGATAAGATACAGCTTTATTAATCTCACAATGGAGAAATTCACTGTTACAGGCTCTTGAGGTACCATCAGTAGGGGGTGCAAAAATAGATACATATACAAACATACACACATACATATATATTATATAAGTAAATAAATAAATAGTATAAATTAATAAACAATAAAAGAAAAGAAGGGAACAACTTTGTAGACTGGCCTATATTCAAGTGTATATGTATCTGAGGGCAGAGTAGATGGGTTGATATGGTTCACAGTCAGTGGGGTAGATGTGGTTGATTAAAGTGCACGGGGTTTTTATTGCACATAACCGGTATTTTCACAGACAGTTACAAAGTGGTGTTGTACAGTCTGACAGCGGTGGGAATGAACGACCTATGGTAGCGCTCCTTCCTGCACTGAGGATGTCTCAGTCATCCACTGAAGGAGCTACTCGGCTTCTCTACAGTCTGGTGCAGTGGGTGAGAGCTGTTGACCATGATGGATGTGAGCTTTGCTACCATCCTCCTCTCACTCACCTCCTCCACAGAGTCCAGTGGGCAGCCTAGGACAGAGCTGACCCTCCTCACCAGCTTGTTCAGTCTCTTTCTGTCCCGCTCTGTGCTGCCCGGGTCCCAGCAGATGGCAGCGTAGAGGATTGCAGCGGCTACCACAGAGTCATAAAGAGTCCTGAGCAGAGGTCTGCATACTCCGAAGGACCTAAGTCTCCTCAGAAGGTGGAGGCGACTCTGGCCCTTCTTGTACAGGGCGTTGGTGTTGTGGGACCAGTCCAGTTCATTGTTAAGGTGAACGTCCAGGTATTTGAAACTGTCCACTGTCTCAATGTCCTGTCCCTGGACGTTCACTAGTGAGTGTGTGTGTGTGTGTGTGTGTGTGTGTGTGTGTGTGTGTATGTGTGTGTGTGTTAGAGTGCTTCTTCTGAAGTCGACCACCATCACCTTCGTCTTCTTAGTGTTCAAGCACAGGTGGTTGCGCCACACCAGTCCACGAAGTCAACGATGACCGACCGGTACTCCAGCTCGTTCCCCTCTGACACATGGCCCACGATGGCGGAGTCATCCGAGAACTTCTGGAGGTGGCAGCTGTCTGTGCTATAGATGAAGTCCGAGGTATAAATGTTGAAAAGGAAGGGTGAGAGGACAGTGCCCTGCGGTGCCCCCGTGCTGCAGACTGCCACCTTTGACTTACAGCCGCGCAGCCGCACGTACTGTGGACGGTTATTAAGGTAGTCGATAATCCAGGCAGCAAGATGCCCGTCCACTCCCACGTCCTCCAGCTTCCCCCGCAGAAGCGCTGGCCTGATGGTGTTGAAGGCACTGAAGAAGTCAAAGCACATGACCCTCACAGTGCTGCCAGCGATCTCCAGGTGGGTGAGTGCCAGCTGCAGAAGGTAGATGATGGTGTCTTCTACCCCGATGTTGGGCCTGTAGGCAAACTGCAGCGGGTCTAGGGTGGGGCTCACCATAGAGCGGAGGTGTTCGAGGAGGAGCCTTTCCATGGTCTTCATAAGGTGGGAGGTCAGGGCGACAGGTCTGTAGTGGGCTGGTTCCTTCGCTTGAGCTGTTTTGGGAACCGGAACCACACAGGAGGTCTTCCACAGGACGGGAACCTTCTCCAGGCTGAGGCTCAGGTTGTACAGGTAGCATAATACCTCACAGAGATGGTCTGCGCAGGTCCTCAGCAGCCTGGGACTGATGCCATCTGGTCCTTCAGTATATAATATTAAAACGGTTCTCCATGTCCTTGTAGGACCATCAGGCCTTTTTCCTCTAGTTCATTTCTTCTCATTATCAGCATATGTCCTTGTGTGGCTGATGGAATCAGCCCTATGCCCAATTGCAGCATTCCATCTCTGCCTAATAAATTTACTGGACATTCAGGCATATACAATGGCATACAATACATATGGCATGTCGATCCTTCTGGATTTTTGATCCACACTGGTTCGGAGATGTATACTTTACTGTGCAGACCGTTTGCAGCCCTGACCACCACAGTCTCATCACCATTTCTTAGTCCTGGTATTGGCTCATTGCAGGTGGTTCTACATTCACCTGTGTCACATAGAAATGTCATTTCTTTCCCATTCACTATTAGTCTTATTTCCGGTCGACAACTATCCAGTGCCAGTATTTCTTCTAAATTTAGGTCAACTTCTTCTTTTTTGGGCTGAATCCTTTGTCTCTGTGGCAGGTTCAATTTGACATGAGGAGGTAGTACTTTTACAGGGTATATATAGTCATGCTGAACTCTGGTTTTGTTTTTGTTCTGGACAATCTCTGCTGTAATGTCCTTTCTTGCCACATGCCCAGCATTCATTCCCTCCAGGTCTATTAAATCCTCCTCTTTCTCTTCCTCTGCCTTGGCCTCTACCTCGGCCTCGCCCTATGCCTCTAGTCCCCTGATAATATACTTCAGGGTCATCACAGTCCTCGAAGAAGGTTTCTACTCTTTTTATTTTCTTCCTTTTGGTTACTTTATCTGCATGCATTGCCTGGTCTGCATAATCTTCCAATTGCATTCTGCCATGGTTCCAGACATATTTTTCAATCTAGTGTCTTACTCTTTTTTGTGCTGCACCATGCAGACCATTTTTCTGGTGTATTGCAAATGTTTGGCCCCCTGTTGTTTGGCCCCCTGTTGGCCTGTCGTCCACTATTCCACTGTGTAATCGGAATGCTTTCTCATATCTGATTCAGAAATCTTCTTTATTTTTTTCCTTAGTTTTCTCTTTTTCCTCTCTTTGTCTTTGCCTTTCCTCTTCTTTCTTTTCTTTTGCTTGTTGTTCTCCTTCATGCCTTTTATTTGCCATTTTAATCCATGCCTCTACTTCTTCCCATCCTTGTTTTTTCATTTTTTTCTTGATTATTTTAACAGTTCCACCTAATAGCTCATTCTAATTCTATTAATCTTTTTACACTTAACTGTCCGTTGAATCCATACTTACTGACCCATAAATCTAAATATTTATTTCTATCAGGCGCCTGTTTTTCTACTGCTTTCCAATCTCCACATTCTATCATCATAGTTATCCCTAGGTCGACTGTTTTTACCCCCCCTCCCCCTTTTTTGTTAACTCAATTTAGACCAGTGTTTGTTGCACCTAGGGTGTCCTAACACTGGTTTACCTTGCTGCAGGACAACGATAAACTATTCCCGTGGTAACCCTCAAGCTTCTACCTTTTCAGGCGGAGGATTCTTGCCTCTGCATCCACAGGAACTCGTTGTATTGATTCCGCAGTTGTTTATATGAGCAGGTTAATCAAGGATTACGTCCGCCATTCACACACACATTCATTCATCCATCCACGGCCGTTTTATTTTCTCACACAGGGGAGTCCGCCCTCCCTTCTTTTCCACGGAATTTAACTTTCTCTTTGCAACCTCTTGTTGCTTTTATTGACCTGCCATTGTCGAGAATACCCAGAGTTTTGCTCTTAGACAGGGGAGTCCGCCATCCCTTCTTTCCCTATGTTAATAAACTTTTATTCTGTCCCTATCCACGGAATTTAACTGTCTCTTTGCTTTTCATCCATTTTATGTAATCTTTGTTACCGAGCTCATTCACTTCTGCTTTTAAAAGAAATTAACTCACCACGTGTCTCCTCCTCGGATTGCCGTCAACCCTCAGATCCCTGCTGACGGGCTGATCCTCCCAGTCCCAGAAAGGGTCTGATGTCAACTCACGCTTGAGTTGCCTTGGCCAAGGATTTCACCGGTGTCCACCACGTCAGCAGGAATCGTCAGGTATGTTGGCATCCGGCTTGCAGGTCCAAGTTAAATGTCAGGTTCTAAATCAACACAGACATCATAAACACATAGACACAGGAAGAAAGACACAGAGAGTTAAGTTCTTTTACTCCTATACTCTGAGCTGAATCTGGTTGAGAGAATATTTTATTTACTTAGGGTGCATGTGAATCAGCAAATGAGAAAGTTTATCTTAAAGGTCACACAAGTGTTTAAGCAAATATGATTAACACAGACACAACATTCTTTCTGGTAGACGCAGTCATCCTGACATTGTGCAGGTGCACCCAAATGGCTCCGCTATGGTTTGGCAGGTTTATGCAAAGAAACTAGGAAACCAGTTTTTATGCATGTTCATAATGGTTATATACAAGGCTGAGCTGTGTTATCTATATGGACAATTACTTCAACTAGATATATATATATATATATATATATATATATATATATATATATATATATATATATATGATTTTCTGAGTAGATCCTTCCGAAGGAGAGTGCTCAATACTTTTTGGTAGAGCAAATAACAAAAATAAAAGGACAGGACAAAGACTTTCTATTGAAACTCCATTTATCACTACAGATCTGTTTCGAGGGGTGGTGAAACCATCCTCTCCCTTCAGGTGATTATAGAGGAATCAATATAAAGTCTTTGTCCTGTCCTTTTATTTATTTTATATATATATATATATATATATATATATATATATATATATATATATATATATATATATAAACTTCTTCTTCTTTTACTTTCGGCTGCTCCCTTCAAGGGTCGCCACAGCAAATCATCCGCCTCCATCTCACCCTATCCTCTGCATCTTCTTTTCTGACTTCAATGACCTTCATGTCTTCCTTCACCACATCCATAAATCTCTTCTTTGGTCTTCCTCGAGGCCTTCTGCCTGGTAGTTCCAACCTCAGCATCCTACTGCCAATATACTCACTATCCCTCCTCTGTACATGTCCAAACCATCTCAATCTAGCCTCTCTGACTTTGTCTCCAAAACATCTTACATGGGCTGTCCCTCTGATATACTCATTTCTGATCCTATCCATCCTCGTTACTCCCAGAGAGAACCTCAACATTTTTATCTCCGCTACCTCCAGCTCTGCCTCCTGCCTTTTCCTCAGCGCCACTGTTTCTAAGCCATACAACATCGCTGGCCTCACCACCGTCTCTTACACTTTTCCCTTAATTCTTGCTGACACTCTCCTATCGCACATCACACCGGACACTTTTCTCCAAACATTCCAGCCTGCCTGCACACGCTTCTGAACCTCTTTTCCACACTCTCCATTGCTCTGGATTGTTGAGCCTAAGTACTTAAAATCCTCCACCTTCATTATCTCTGCTCCCTGTAACATCACCGTTCCTCCTGGGTCCTTCTCATTCACACATGTATTCTGATTTTCTGAGGCTAACCTTCATTCCGCTCCTTTCCAGGGCATACCTCCACCTCTCTAGATTTTCCTGCACTTGTTCTCTGCTCTCACTACAGATCACAATGTCATCTGCAAACATCATAGTCCATGGAGATTCTTGTCTCACCTCGTCTGTCAGCCTGTCCATCACCATAACAAATAAGAAGTGGCTCAGAGCTGACCCTTGACGCAGTCCCACCTCCACCTTGAATTCGTCGGTCACACCGACAGCACACCTCACCACTGTCTTACATCTCTCATACATGTCCTGCACCAGTCTAACATACTTCTCTCCCACTCCAGACTTCCTCATGCAATATCTCTTGGCACCCTGTCATATGCTTTTTCCAGATCCACAAAGGCACAATGCAGTTCCCTCTGACCTTCTCTGTACTTCTCTATTAATATCCTCAAGGCAAACACTGCAATTGTGGTGCTCTTTCTTGGCATGAAACCAAACTGTTGTTCACAAATGCTGACCCCTGCCCTTAGTCTAGCTTCCACTGTTCTTTCCCAGAACTTCATCGTATGGCTCATCAACTTTATCCCTCTGTAGTAGCCACAACTCTGCACGTCTCCCTTGTTCTTAAAAATGCACACTTCTCCTCCACTCCTCCGGCATCTGCTCACTATCTAGGACCTTGTTGAATGTTCTTGTCAGAAAATCTACTGCTACCTGTCCTAGACACTTCCATACCTCCACAGGTATATCATAAGGACCAACTGCCTTTCCATTCTTCATCCTCTTCAATGCCCTTCTCACTTCACCCTTACTGATCTTTGCTACATCCTGCTCATCAACGGTTACCTCTTCTACTCTCTCTTATTTTCCTCAGTCATTAGCTCTTCAAAGTACTCTTTCCATTTTCCCAGCACACTTCTGTCATCAGTCAATACATTTCCCTATCTGTCCTTTATCAATCTAACTTGCTGCACGTCCTTCCCATCTCTATTTCTCTGCTGTGCCAACCTGGATAGATCATTTTCTCCCTCTTTACTATCCAACCTATCATACAAGTAATCATACGCCCTCTGTTTGGCCTCAGCCACTGCTACTTTCGCTTTACGCTGTGTCTCCCTGTATTCCTGTTTACTCTCTTTGGTCCTCTCTATGTCCCACTTCTTCTTAGCTAACCTCTTCCTTTGTACACACTCCTGCACTTCCTCATTCCACCACCAAGTCTCCTTATCTATTTTCCTTCCAGAGGACACACCAAGTACTCTCCTACCTGTGTCCCTGATCACATTTGCTGTGGTTGTCCAGTCATTTGGAAGCACTTCCTGGCCACCCAAAGCCTGTTTCAACTCCTCTTTGAAGACAACATGACACGCTTCCTTTTTCAACTTCCACCACTTTGTCTTCTGCTCTGCCTTTGCCTTCTTCACCTTCCTCACCATCAGCGTCATCCTGCATACCACCATCCTATGCTGTTTTGCCTTCTTCACCTTCCTCACCATCAGCGTCATCCTGCATACCACCATCCTATGCTGTTTGGCAACACTCCATCCCACTACTACTTTGCAGTCACTGACTTCCTTCAAATTACATCTCCTGCACAAGATGTAGTCTACCTGTGTGCTCCTACCTCTGCTTTTATAAGTCACCCTATGCTCCTGTCTCTTCTGGAAGAAAGTATTCACCACAGCCATTTCCATCCTTTTTGCAAAATCTATCAACATCTGTCCTTCTGCGTTCCTGTCCTGGATACCAAACCTGCCCATCACTTCCTCGTCCCCTCTGTTGCCTGCACCAACATTTCCATTGAAGTCTGCACCAATGACCACTCTTTCATCTCTGGGGGTACTCTGCATCACTTCATCTAACTCACTCCAGAATCTATCCTTCTCTTCGAGCTCACATCCTGCCTGTGGGGCATAAGCACTAACAACATTGAACATTACACCTTCAATTTCTAACTTGAGACTCATCACTCTGTCTGACACTCTTTTCACTTCTAGAACATTCCTGACAAACCCCTCCTTCAAGATGACTCCTACTCCATTTCTCTTCCCATCCACACCATGATAAAACAGCTCAAACCCTTCTCCTAAGCTTTTAGCTTTGCTACCTTTCCACCTGGTCTCCTGAACACACAGTATGTCCACATTCCTCCTCTGCATCATGTCAGCCAGCTCTCTACCTTTTCTTTGCATAGTTCCAACATTCAAAGCCCTACTCTCAGTCCGAGACTCATGCCTTTCCTCTTCTCTCTCTGCCTACGGACACGCCTCCCACCTCTCCTTCTTCGACGTCTTCGATCAACAGTAGTTGAATTTCCATCAGCACCCTGTTGATTGACAGCACTGATGGTGGTCGTTGTTAACCCGGGCCTCGACCAATCCGGTATGGGGGTAATACTTCTGATTTGCATCATAAAAGTTTGGCATTGGTTTTACGTCGGATGCCTTTCCTGACACAACCCTCTGCATTTCTCTGGGCTTGGGACCGGCATGTGGGGGAGAGACACTGGTTAGTGCCCCCCTGCCTCATTGCTTAAATTTTAAGTACTTAGGCTCAACAATCCAGAGCAATGGAGAGTGTGGTAAAGAGGTGAAGAAGCGTGTGCAGGCAGGCTGGAATGGTTGGAGAAAAGTATCCGGTGTGATGTGCGATAGGAGAGTGTCAGCAAGAATGAAGGGAAAAGTGTACAAGATGGTGGTGAGGCCAGCGATGTTGTATGGCTTAGAAACAGTGGCGCTGAGGAAAAGGCAGGAGGCAGAGCTGGAGGTAGCGGAGATGAAAATGTTGAGGTTCTCCTGGGAGTAACGAGGAGGGATAGGATCAGAAATGAGTATATCAGAGGGACAGCCCACGTAAGATGTTTTGGAGACAAAGTCAGAGAGGCTAGATTGAGATGGTTTGGACATGTACAGAGGAGGGATAGTGAGTATATTGGCAGTAGGATGCTGAGGTTGGAACTACCAGGCAGAAGGCCTCGAGGAAGACCGAAGAAGAGATTTATGGATGTGGTGAAGGAAGACATGAAGGTCGTTGGAGTCAGAAAAGAAGATGCGGAGGACAGGGTGAGGTGGAGGCGGATGATTTGCTGTGGCGACCCCTGAAGGGAGCAACCGAAAGTAAAAGAAGAAAAGAAGAAGATATAGCACAGTCTTCCTTTTGGTTTTTTTCCTTTTTACTCGGGAGTCGCCACAGCGAATCATTTGATTCGCACGTTTGATTTGGCAGAGGTTTTTACGTCGGATGCCCTTCCTGTCACAACCCTTTTAGCAAGGGACAGAAGCACGCTGACGACTTTTGCAGCCTACTCTTTCCGAAAGTCAGCAATGGTTCTTTTACATGCCTCACACCATAGACAGTGACAGACATGGCCCGCCTTTGATAACCCAGTTAGCTGCACTGGGGAGGACAGTGACAACCTTGTGGAGCGTGGGACTCGAACCCCCAACCTTCGGATCAGCGATCCAATGCCCTATACCACTAGATATATATAGCACAGTACAAAATTAAAAAATGTTTTTACCTAATTACAACATTTTACGACATTAATACTGCATTAATGAGTAAGACTGTCTATAGAATGTGCTTGAGAAGCATATTTTAGCGCATGTAATATGATACATAGGGTTTTACTTCTGGGTACAGAACTTGCGGATAATCTTGATTTGCAGGAGGGGCCGGAACCGAACCCCCACAAATAACGGGAGCTTACTGTATCTCAAGATCTTGTTCATGATTAGGGAAGGACGGAACGGAAGATCGACAGGTAAATCAGTGGAGCCTCTGTCTGTCATGGTGAAGAGGGAGCTGAGCTGGAGGAAGTGGCTGGAGAGAGGTATGTCTACACCTCATTGATTAAGCTGCTGCGCCCACAACCCAAACCTGGATTAATTGGAAGAAAATAAAGATGAAGAATAAATTTACCGGGGATCAAAATGAGTCACTTGCTGAAAGTGACAAAAGCCATAGGAGCCACAGCAGAGGGATGAAAGAGCCATATATTATTCAGCTACAGAGCTGCAGGTTGTTGACCTCTGCCCTAAATGCTGCCAATATGCCCATAATATGCAATCTGCAATTTAGAAAGACATTCAGTAAAAGTTCTGTGGTCGTCTGGATCACGTCTCATGTGTCTATTTATGGCTTTTTACATTGCAGATAAGTTCAATATAAGTTAACTACTGTGCATGTTTTCACTCTGGACAAGCTGGCTTGTTTCAGGTTCAGGATGTTACTTATGTTATGTATATGAATGAATGAATGAATGGGGGGTCTGGAACACGAAAAGAATTCTATGTGAGGAGCCTAAGAAATCTTCTTCTTCTTCTTCTTTTCCTTTCGGCTGCTCCCTTCAGGGGTCGCCACAGCAAACCATCCGCCTCCATCTCACCCTATCCTTTGTATCTTCTACTCTTACTGCAACTACCTTCATGTCCTCCTTCACCACATCCATAAATCTTCTCTTTGGTCTTCCTCTTAGCCTTCTGCCTGGTAGTTCCAACCTCAGCATCCTACTAGCAATATACTCACTATCCCTCCTCTGTACATGTCCAAACCATCTCAATCTAGCCTCTCTGACTTTGTCTCCAAAACATCTTACATGGGCTGTCCCTCTGATGTACTCATTCCTGATCCTATCCATCCTCGTTACTCCCAAAGAGAACCTCAACATTTTCATCTCTGCTGCCTCCAGCTCTGCCTCCTGTCTTTTCCTCAGCGCCACTGTTTCTAAACCATACAACACTGCTGGCCTCATCACCGTCTTGTACAATTTTCCTTTCATTCTTGCCGATACCCTCTTATCACACATCACACCGGAAACTTTTCTCCAACCATTCCAACCTGCCTGCACACGCTTCTTCACCCCTTTTCCACACTCTCCATTGCTCTGGACTGTTGAGCCTAAGTCGTCGTCGGCAGCCGTACGTCTCGAGAGACGATGGTAAAGTGCTATGGTAGGCATTTGCGGTAGTGACTGTAAAGGCCCACCCTAGAGTGACAGTTTCTTAAACAATTATTGCATACGAAAGGGCTTTGAGGAGCCATGGGGGCTACCCTTTCTTTCCTCTTTGCTCTTTTCTCAGCTAGCTTGTTTATTCTGTTAGTTTCAGCTTTGTTGATACCCTCGTTGACAGTGGTCTTCCAGAGCTGGCGTGTTTCAGCAGTGCCTTCCCAGGTGTTTATGTCGATGCCAGATAATTTCATGTCCCACTTGCACACGTCCTTGTACCGAAGCTGTGGTCTTCCTGTGCAGCGGGACCCTCACTCAGCTCTCCATACAACATGTCTTTAGGGATGCGCCCCTCGTCCATTCGCTGTACATGACCCAACCACCTAAGTCGTCTCTGGCTCAGCAGTGCGAGCAGACTTGGCATGCCAGCATGCTGAAGCTGAAGTCTTGCCATTTTATATGGAGCAGACGCCTGAGACAGCGAAGGTGGAAGCTGTTGAGCCGCTTTTCCTGACCAGCATACGTGGACCAGGCCTCACTGCCATAAAGGAGTGTGCTGAGTACACAGGCCTGGTAGACACATAGCTTGGTGTTCTCTGTTAGCTGGGTATTACTCCATACATGCTTGTTCAGTTTGGACATCACTGCGGCGGCTTTCCTGATTCTGCATGAGATCTCTATGTCAAGAGAGAGAGAGTGTTGGTGATAGTGGATCCCAGGTAGGTGAAGGAGTCCACGACCTCAAGCTGCGTGTTATTTATGTTGATGTTTGGGACTGTGTTTGTGCCCTGGGCCAGGATGTTTGTCTTCTTCAGGCTGATGGTCAGTCCGAATTCATTACAGGCATGGGACAGGTGATTGACTAGCTCTTGAAGACCAACCTCAGTGTGGGATGTCAGTGCAGCATCATCTGCGAACAGCATCTCGCTGATGAGGACCTGCCTCAGCTTCATCTTAGCGTGCAGTCGAGCTATGTTAAACAATTTTCCATCTGACCTGGTGTGGATATGGATCCCTTCCTCACTGTCAGAGAAGGCATACTGAAGAAGCATCGAGAAGAATATCCCAAAGAGTGTCGGAGCTAGGACGCAGCCTTGCTTCACACCACTGCTCACTGGGAAAGCTGCAGAGGTCCCAAGTCCCACCATTGAAGTAGACTGTGCTGTGCATGTCCTCGTGAAAGGAGGTCATGATTTGAAGTAACCTTTGAGGACATCCAATCTTCTGCAGGAGGCTGAAGAGTCCGCTTCTGCTGACCAGGTCGAATGCTTTAGTCAGGTCTATGAAAGCAATGTACAGGGGCTTCTGCTGCTCCCGACACTTCTCTTGCAGTTGACGAAGTGAGAAGATCATATCAACTGTGGATCGGCCTGCCCTGAAACTACACTGCGATTCTGGGTACACCCGGGAAGCAAGAATCTGAAGGCGAGGAAGGACAACACGAGCAAAGACTTTCCCTATGATGCTAAGGAGGGAGATGCCACGGTAGCTGTTACAGTCACTGCGGTCACCCTTGTTTTTGTGGAGGGTTACAATGTTTGCATCGCGCATATCCTGGGGGATGAACCCTTCCTTCCAGCATAAGCACAGCAGCTCATGGAGGTGCTGCAGGAGTGCTGGCTTGCCACTCTTCAAGACTTCAGGGGGGGATGCCATCCTTTCCAGGGGCTTTTCCACAGGCCAGACAATCAATGGCTTTGCCCAGTTCATCTACTGAAGGCAGGCAATCCAGATCCTCCATGACAGGTAAGTTTGGTAGGGCATTTAATGCTGCATCGGTCACCACATTCTTGGTTGCGTACAGCTCCAGGTAATGTTCCACCCAGCGTTCAAGCTGCTTGCCTTGGTCCGTGATCACCTCCCCGGTCTTGGTCTTGAGGGGTGCAGTCTTAATTGTGATTGGGCCAGTAGCTGTCTTGATGCCATTGTACATGGCCATTGTGTTGCCAGTGTCAGCTGCCATCTGGATCTTGCTGCAGAGGTTCAGCCAGAAGTCGTTTGCACAGCGGCGGGCTGTCTACTGGGCCTTGTTTCGTGCAGCTTTGAGGGTGTCCCGAGTACTGGTGCTGGGGTTTTGCTTGTATGCTAGGAGGGCTTCCCTCTTGGCTTCTGTCACAGGCTGCATCTCCTCCCAGTGAGCCTCGTACCAATCTACACTCCGACGCTCCTTTTTCCCAAAAGCGGTGAGGGCTGTTGTGTAGATAGTATCTCTTAGGAAGTTCCACTTGCTGTTGATGTCTTTGCCAGGAGTCTGCAAAGCCAACTTCTCCTTGACTGTGTCATGAAACAGTTGGATTCGCTGGGGATCCCTTGAGAGCAGGTGTTGATGCGTGGGAGGCCTTTAGTTTTAGAGTGATGGATCCTCTTTGTTGTCAGCCGTATCCTGCTTCCAACGAGAATGTGGTCTGTGTCGCAGTCTGCGCTATGGAAACTTCTAGTGTGGAGAACGCTGCTCAGATCCGTGCGCCTGGTGAGGATAAGGTCTAGCTGGTGCCAGTGGCAAGATCTGGGGTGTCTCCAAGAAACTTTGTGGCGGTCTTTGCACTTGAAGTATGTATTTGTTACACACAGGCCATGATGGCAGCACAGTTTCAACAACCTCTGTCCATTCTCATTCATCCTGCCTATGCCGTGGTGACCAAGGCAGGAAGACCAGGTGTCACAGTCAGTGCCCACTCTAGCATTGAAGTCTCCTAGTAGGTAAAGTCCTTCAGTGCTGGGGATCCTGGAAATTGTATCATCCAGAGCCTCGTAAAACTGGTTCTTGGCCTCTGGGGTGGAACTGAGTGTTGGTGCATAGATGCTGAGGAGATTTACAAAACCTGCAGTTGTAGAGAGGCATAAAGTGAGGATTCTCTGATCCACTGGTAGGAGGTTCAATCGCCGTAGTCAACGAGTTCTTCACAGCGAACCCTACACCATGTAGTCTCGGGTTGTCTTGTGGCAGGCCCTGCCAGTAGAAGGTGTAGTTGGCCTCTTTGATAGTACCACTGTCAGCCAGGCATGTTTCCTGTAGACAAGCAATGTCGATATTCAGACGTGTCAGTTCATGGTCGATGACTGCAGTCTTGCGGGCATTGTCAATTTGCTGAAGATCACTTGTCAGTCCAGGACACATAGTCCGTACGTTCCAGCTTGCTATTCGAAGAGCTGGAGTCTTCGTATCTATCCGTTTTTGTCTGCCTGGTGCAGAATTTACAGCTTGCTTGTCGAGATGGTCAGTCACTAAGCCCTACGCACCCAGCAAGGCAGGCGAGCTGTGGCGGGACACTACCTTACTGGCTGGGGGCTGCCCAGCTTGGAGCGGGTGGTAGCTGTCCAGTGAGACACGATGGTCTCTCCCACTGTTGGAAGTAGCCCCAGGCGCCCGTATCCTATGCCAATCGGAATGAGCTTTTAACCGGTAACTGCTACTTCCTGTGTTGAGCCGAAGTCTTGCATCAATGCTGAAGTGTCCTCTCCAGTGTGCTACAAACCTGGGCGGGAACTATGGAGAACTTGTGGTGCCCAGACGTCAAGTCCCCCCTCTCGGCCTCGCTGATAGCATACAAAGGAAAGGAAGATCCAGTACAATCTGGTACCAGCACAGCTGCAGGAGTTGCCAGAAGGTAGGGGAATCCTCAGACCAACTGCCTTAGGGGCTCCACTCCGGATTTCTGTAGGGTTTACTCCTTAGCCTTCTCCCAACCAAGGGAATCCACAAGGCAGTGGGACTATTTAACCCATAGTTGGGGATTTGGGTCATGGGCATCAGGGCGTGTCCACGCGCCAGTGGGCCTGCATGCCGCATGTCTGGGGGCCAAACTTCCTCCGAGTCCCCTGTAGTTCAGCCTGAGTCCGCAAGGTACTCAGTTACCATGTGTCACCGCGAGGAGGCACTACATGGGGCTTGATGGTGGAGAGGCTATGTACTGGCAGGGAGAGACTTACTCACTCGGCTCCCCTTTTCACAGGCAAGCTGCTAGCCAGCGGTGTTAGTTGAAAGCGAGAGGTGACAAGCACTACTACTACTACGACCACACCTACCACACTTTGCGCATCACAACACCCATTTGACACACACTGTTGAGCCTAAGTACAGTACTTGAAATCCTCCATCTTCTATATCTCTGCTCCCTGTAACCTCACCGCTCCTCTTGGGTCCTTGTCGTTCACACACATGTATTCTGTTTTACTGAGGCTAACCTTCATTCCTCTCCTTTCCAGGGCATACCTCCACCTCTCTAGATTTTCCTCCACTTGTTCTCTGCTCTCACTACAGATCACAATGTCGTCTGCAAACATCATAGTCCATAGAGATTCTTGTCTAACCTCGTCTGTCAGCCTGTCCATCACCATAGCAATCAAGAGGGGCTCAGAGCTGACCCTTTATGCAGTCCCACCTCCACCTTGAACTCTTCTGTCACACCGACAGCACACCTCACTTCTGTCTTACATTTCTCATACATGTCCTGCACCACTCTAACATACTTCTCTTCCACTCCAGACTTCCTCCTGCAATACCACAGGTCATCTCTTGGCACCCTGTCATATGCTTTCTCCAGATCAACAAAGGCACAGTGCAGCTCCTTCTGACCTTCTCTGTACTTCTCTATTAACAACCTCAAAGCAAACGCTGCATTTGTGGTGCTGTTTCTTGGCATGAAACCAAACTGTTGTTCACAAATTCTGACCTCTGCCCTTAGTCTAGCTTAAACTATTCTTTCCCATAACTGCATCGTATGGCTCATAAATGCTATCCCTCTGTAGTTGCTATAACTCTGCACATCTCCTTTGTTCTTAAAAATGGGCACCAGCACACTTCTCCATTCCTCCGGCATCCTCTCACTCTCTGAGACCTTGTTGAATGTTCTTGTCAGAAAATCCACTGCGACCTCTCCTAGACCTTTCCATACCTCCATCGGTAGGTCATCATAACCAACTTCCTTTCCATTCTTCATCCTCTTCAATGCCCCCCCCCCCTTCACCCTTACTAAGCTTTGCTACTTCCTGGTCCTCAACGGTCACCTCTTCTACTCTTTTTTCTCTCTCATTTTCCACATTCATCAGCTCTTCAAAGTACTCTTTCCATCTTCCCAGTACACTTGTGTCTTCAGTCAACACATTTCCTACTCTGTCTTTCATCACTCTAACTTGCTGTATGTCCTTCCCATCTTCATTTCTCTGCTGTGCCAACCTGTATAAATCATTTTCTCCCTCTTTACTGTCCAGCCTAGCATACAAGTCATCATACGCCCTCTGTTTGGCCTTTGACACCATTATCTTCGCCTTACACTGTGTATCCCTGTACTCCTGTTTACTCTCTTCGGTCCTCTCGATGTCCCATTTCTTCTTAGCTAAAAACTTCTTTTGTACACACTCCTGCACTTCCTCATTCCACCACCAAGTCTCCTTATCTATTTTCCTTCCAGAGGACACACCAAGTACTCTCCTACCTGTGTCCCTGATCACATTTGCTGTGGTTGTCCAGTCATTTGGAAGCACTTCCTGGCCACCCAAAGCCTGTTTCAACTCCTCTTTGAAGACAACATGACACGCTTCCTTTTTCAACTTCCACCACTTTGTCTTCTGCTCTGCCTTTGCCTTCTTCACCTTCCTCACCATCAGCGTCATCCTGCATACCACCATCCTATGCTGTTTTGCCTTCTTCACCTTCCTCACCATCAGCGTCATCCTGCATACCACCATCCTATGCTGTTTGGCAACACTCCATCCCACTACTACTTTGCAGTCACTGACTTCCTTCAAATTACATCTCCTGCACAAGATGTAGTCTACCTGTGTGCTCCTACCTCTGCTTTTATAAGTCACCCTATTCTCCTGTCTCTTCTGGAAGAAAGTATTCACCACAGCCATTTCCATCCTTTTTGCAAAATCTATCAACATCTGTCCTTCTGCGTTCCTGTCCTGGATACCAAACCTGCCCATCACTTCCTCGTCCCCTCTGTTGCCTGCACCAACATTTCCATTGAAGTCTGCACCAATGACCACTCTTTCGCCTCTGGGGGTACTCTGCATCACTTCATCTAACTCACTCCAGAATCTATCCTTCTCTTCGAGCTCACATCCTGCCTGTGGGGCATAAGCACTAACAACATTGAGCATTACACCTTCAATTTCTAACTTGAGACTCATCACTCTGTCTGACACTCTTTTCACTTCTAGAACATTCCTGAGCAATCCCTCCTTCAAGATGAGTCCTACTCCATTTCTCTTCCCATCCACACGAGGATAAATCAGCTTAAACCCTGCTCCTAAGCTTCTAGCTTTGCTACCTTTCCACCTGGTCTCCTGAACACACAGTATGTCCACCTTCCTCCTCTGCATCATGTCAACCACCTCTCTATCTTTTTCTTTCATAGTTCCAACATTCAAAGTTCCTACTCTCAATCCTAGACTCATGCTTTTCCTCTTCTCTCTCTGCCTACGGACACGCCTCCCTCCTCTTCTTCTTCGACCAACAGTAGTCCAATTTTCACCAGAACCCTGTTGGTTAACAGCACTGATGGCAGTCATTGTTAACCCGGGCCTCGACCGATCTGGTATGGAGGTAATGTTTGTGATTTGCATTATAAAGTTTGGCATTGGTTTTACATCGGATGCCCTTGCTGACACAACCCTCTGCATTTATCCGGGCTTGGAGCGAGCTTGAGGGAAAGACACTGATTTATGCACCCGCCCCCCTCGAGGCTGCATTGTTACCTCAATTTACAAAATCTGTTCCGGAAGTGGAACAAAGGAAGAGGTTAGCTTAAAAGAAGTGGGACATTGAGAGGACCGAAGAGAGTAAACAGGAGTTATGGATAAAGATAGAGCTAGATATAGAGCAGGGATAGAGATAAGGAAGGTGGAGGATTTTAAGTACTTAGGCGCAACAATCCAGAGCAATGGAGAGCGTGGAAAAGAGGTGAAGAAGCGTGTGCAGGCTGGTTGGAATGGTTGGAGAAAAGTGTCCGGTGTGATGTGTGATAGGAAGGTATCGGCAAGAATGAAAGGAAAAGTGTACAAGACAGTGTTGAGGCAGCGATGTTGTACGTTGTATGGATATTGCACATCAGAGGGACAGCACATGTCAGACATTTTGGAGACAAAGTCAGAGAGGCCAGATTGAGATGGTTTGGACGTGTACAGAGGAGGGGTAGTGAGTATATTGGTAGTAAGATGCTGAGGTTGGAACTACCAGGCAGAAGGCCTAGAGGAAGACCAAAGAGACGATTGATGGACGTGGTGAAGGAGGACATGAAGGCAGTTGGTGTAAGAGAAGATGCAGAGGATAGAGTGAGATGGAAGCAGATGTTTCGCTGTGGAAACCCCAGAAGGGAAAAGCCCAAAGGAAAAGAAGAATCCGTTCCGGAAGTGGTTTCGTAACCTGGATTTTTCATAAATTGAACCACATTTTACATGTAAAACATGTAATTCGTTCCAAGGCCCCCAATACTACCCCCCTAAAACAGGGGTCACCAGTCTTCATGTCCTCCTTCACCACATCCATGAATCTCTTCTGGTCTTCCTCTAGGCCTTTTGCCTGACAGTTCCAACCTCATGCTTCCTACTACCAATATATTCACTATCCCTCCTCTGTGCATTTCCAAACCATCTCAATCTAGCCTCACTGCCTTTGTCTTCAATACCTCTAACATGTGCTGTCCCTCTGATGTACTCCTTTCTGATCCTATCCATCCTCGTTCCTCCCAGATGCTCAGTGCCCGTTACACGTTAACTTTCGGTTTACTTCCTGACTCTTGTCATGCGGAACTTATCTCCAACTTTTTCTTCAATAACAGTCATTAAGTTTATTTATAAGATTGTGAATACACATAATTTCTTGTCCAGCAGAACTCAACTCCAGCTGTGGGGGGTGCAGTGCATCCACCCCCCCCCCCCCCCCCAGCTTACGCCCTTGATCAGCTGCTATCTGATGTTTTAGTCGCTGATACTGGGTTGGGTAGTATGTAGTATTCATTGCAGACTTTGCAGATATGCAACACCACATGTGGTTGGCGAATCACGCACTGAGATTTTCAAACATGCACAAAAAAAAAATATTCACGAAAATGAACAAGCAAATACCAAGGAAGATACCCCTCTATAATAGAGTAAGATGGGACACAATAAGACAAGAAGCCCAGCAGATTTACCAGAAAATTGACCAAGCATAATCTGAAGGGAATAATGCTGATGAACTATGGAAAATCTTCATTAAACAAGATTACCCAAAAACATATACCAAACAAGAAGGCAAAAATCAGGAACAGCCTCCCCTGGATCACTCCAGAGATAAGAAGACAAATTAGAAGGCGAGATCGTCTGTACAGAAGAAAGAAGAAATCAGGATCCAAATACCACAACACCAAGTACCAGGAACTCAAACATTCCATTCAGAAGGCAATAAGAACTGCATACTGGACATACTAGTCCTTCTCAAAAAAGTAGCATATTGTGATAAAGTTCATTATTTTCTGTAATGTACTGATAAAAATTAAACTTTCATACATTTTAGATTCATTGCACACCAACTGAAATATTTCAGGTCTTTTATAAGATAAGATAAGATAAGATACAGCTTTATTAATCTCACAATGGAGAAATTCACTGTTACAGGCTCTTGAGGTACCATCAGTAGGGGGTGCAAAAATAGATACAAATACAAACATACACACGTACATATATATTATATAAGTAAATAAATAAGTAGATACATAAATAGTATAAATTAATAAACAATAAAAGAAAAGAATGGAGCAACTTTATAGACTGGCCTATATTAAAGTGTAATGTATCTGAGGGCAGAGATGGGTTGATATGGTTCACAGTCAGTGGGGTAGATGTGGTTGATTAAAGTGCGCGGGGTTTTTATTGCACATAACCGGTATTTTCACAGACAGTTACAAAGTGGCGTTGTACAGTCTGATAGCGGTGGGAATGAACGACCTGCGGTAGCGCTCCTTCCTGCACTGAGGATGCCTCAGTCGTCCACTGAAGGAGCTACTCAGCTCCTCTACAGTCTGGTGCAGTGGGTGATAGATGTTGAACAGGATGGATGTGAGCTTTGCAACTATCCTCCTCTCACTCACCTCCTCCACAGAGTCCAGTGGGCAGCCGAGGACAGAGCTGGCCCTCCTGACCAGCTTGTTCAGTCTCTTTCTGTCCCGCTCTGTGCTGCCTGGGGCCCAGCAGATGGCAGCGTGAGAGGATTGCAGAGGCTACCACAGAGTCATAAAAAGTCCTGAGCAGAGGTCTGCATATGCCGAAGGACCTGAGTCTCCTCAGAAGATGGAGGCGACTCTGGCCCTTATTGTACAGGGCGTTGGTGTTGTGGGACCAGTCCAGTTTATTGTTAAGGTGAACACCCAGGTACTTGAAACTGTCCACTGTCTCAATGTCCTGTCCCTGGATGTTCACTAGTAAGTGTGTGTGTGTGTGTGTTTGAGTGTTTCTCCTGAAGTCGATCACCATCTCCTTCGTCTTACTGGTGTTCAAGCACAGGTGGTTGCGCTCACACCAGTCCACGAAGTCAATGATGACCGACCGGTACTCCAGCTCGTTCCCTCAGACACCACGGCCCACGATGGCGGAGTCGTCCGAGAACTTCTGGAGGTGGCAGCTGTTTGTGTTATATATGAAGTCCGAGGTATAGATATTGAAAAGGAAGGGTGAGAGGACGGTGCCCTGCGGTGCCCCGTGCTGCAAACTACCACCTTTGACTTACAGCCGCGCAGCCGCACGCACTGTGGACGGTTGGTAAGGTAGTCAATAATCCAGGCAGCAAGATGCCCGTCCACTCCCACGCCCTCCAGCTTCCTCGCAGACGCCAGCTGGCCTGATGGTGTTGAAGGCGCTGGAGAAGTCAAAGAACATGACCCTCACAGCGCTGCCGGCGATCTCCAGGTGGGTTAGTGCCCGCTGCAGAAGGTAGATGACGGCGTCTTCTACTCCGATGTTGGGCCTGGAGGCAAACTGCAGCGGGTCTAGGGTGGGGCTCACCATAGAGCGGAGGTGTTCAAGGAGGAGCCTTTCCATGGTCTTAATGAGGTGGGAGGTCAGGGCGACAGGTCTGTAGTGGGCTGGTTCCTTCGCTTGTGCTGTTTTGGGAACCGGAACCACACAGGAGGTCTTCCATAGGACGGGAACCTTCTCCAGGCTGAGGCTCAGGTTGTACAGGTAGCATAGTACCACACAGAGCTGGTCTGCGCAGGTCCTCAGCAACCTGGGACTGATGCCATCAGGTCCTTCAGATTTCCTCTGATTTAGTCGCCTCAGCTGTCTCCTCACCTGGTCTGATGTGAGGGAGAGGGGGGGCTGGTGTGGGCTGCAGAGGGAGGGGATGTGTCTGTCGGGCTGTAGCAGTCAAGTGAAGTTGGCCTGGGAAGGGGGGAGGTGTCAGCTGGTCTGGAGACGTGTGAAGAGGGAGGGGAACGGGAGGGGTGCAGAGGGGAGGGGGAGAATCAAACCTGTTGAAGTAACAGTTTAGTTCATCCGCCCAGCGCTGGTCACCATCAGCTGTCCCTCTGACACTCTGCCCAAATCCAGACATGGTCTTTAGTCCTCTCCAGACGTCCCGCACGTTGTTCTGAGCCAGCTTCTCCTCCATCTTCTTCCCATAGTCCTTCTTTGCCCTCCTGATCCTCCACTGGAGCTCACGCTGGACCTTCTTCTGCTCCTCTCTGTCCTCCCGAGATGAAAGCCCTCTTTTTCTTGTTCAGGAGGACTTTAAGCTCAGGGGTGACCCATGGGTGGTTGTTGGAGAAGCACCGTACCCTCCGTGTTGGCACAGTGCTGTCCACGCAGAAGTTCATGTAATCAGTGATACAGTGTGTGAGGCCGTCGATGTCATCACCAAAGGAGTCACAGAGCATGCTCCAGTCTGTGGTCTGGAAACAGTCCCTAAGCCTCTCATTGGTCTCCTCGGTCCACACTTTCACAGACCTCTTCTGTGCAGGTTCCTTTCGCACCCTGGGTGTGTATTGGGGAGCAGGTAGACCAGGTTGTGGTCTGATCGTCCCAGTGGGGAGGGGGAGGAGCTGTAGCGTCCTTCACATTTGCATACAGCAAGTCCAGTGTTTTATTGTCTCTTGTGGAGCACTTCACGTATTGCGTGAACGTCGGGAGAGAGGCGGAGAGAGGGGCGTGGTTAAAATCCCGCTGATCAGAATCATGGCGCGGGGTGACGAAGTCTGTGTCTGATTAATGGCGCTGTGTAGACGCTCACACGCTGCCGCCGCATCAGCCGAGGGCGGAATGTACACGCAAAACACAATCACGTGTGAAAACTCCCTCGGTAGATAATATGGCGCGCGCTTACCGCTAGCATTTCCAGGTCCCGCGTGCACAGCTGCTCCTTCACGCGTGCGCTTGCCGGGTGGCACCATCGTTCATTTACATAGATCGCCACACCCCCTCCTTTCTTCTTACCGCTCTCCGTTACACTCCGATCTGCACGCGCGAGTGTAAATCCGTGAAGAGAAACCACAGAGTCCGGTGTAAGTTCATTCAGCCACGTCTCTGAGAAACACATGAGGCTGCAGTCACGGTACTGCCTCTGCTGCCGGGTCAGCGCCGCCAGTTCCTCGGTCTTGTTGGCGATCGCGCGGACATTTCCCATGATGACAGAGGGAACACATGTCCTCCGCGTCTTTCGTCCCCCTCTGCAGCCTCTCCTTTTCCTCCGTATTTCCACAGGTACAACGGGCTTTTCCGCGTGAAGGAGGGCGGGGCGCCAGGCGAGGAGGGTCTCACGTGTGTAAGACCTGCGTTGCTCAGAGCCGTCGGTGAATGAGTTTCCTGACGCCGATCCAAAAAGTGAAAATAAAAGTGCAAAGAAAAACAAAAGCATCATGAAAGTATGTTTTCCAGATGCAGGATTGAAGAAAGAAAAAGAAAATTTGAAAAAAGATAAAGAAACACGCCTATATACAATAGAAAAGAGAAAAAAAAGAAAAATAAACTGAAGAGCTCCTGTAACTGGCTGCAGGTCACCCGGCGCCATCTTCTTTTATTGTTTTAAGACTGATGATTTTGGCATATAGCTCATGAAAACCCAAAATTCCTATCTCAAAAAATTAGCAAATCATGAAAAGGTACTCTAAACGAGCTATTAACCTAATCATCTGAATCAACCAATTAACTCTAAACACCCGCAAAAGATTCCTGAGGCTTTTAAAAACTCCCAGCCTGGTTCATTACTCAAAACTGCAATCATGGGTAAGACTGCGACCTGACTGCTATCCAGAAGGCCATCATCGACACCCTCAAGCAAGAGGGTAAGACACAGAAAGAAATCTCTGAGCGAATAGGCTGTTCCCAGAGTGCTGTATCAAGGCACCTCAGTGGGCCGTCTGTGGGAAGGAAAAAGTGTGGCAGAAAACACTGCACAACCAGAAGAGGTGACTGGACCCTGAGGAAGCTTGCAGACCTTGGGGGACCTGTGGAAGTAGTGGCCTGGGCTACAGGTGCCGCATTCCCCAGGTCAAGCCACTTTTGAACCAGAAAAGCGGCAGAAGCGCCTGACCTGGGCTACAGAGAAGCAGCACTGGACTGTTGCTCAGTGGTCCAAAGTACTTTTTTTGGATGAAAGCAAATTTTGCATGTAATTCGGAAATCAAGGTGCCAGAGTCTGGAGGAAGACTGGGGAGAAAGAAATGCCAAAATGCCTGAAATCCAGTGTCAAGTACCCACAGTCAGTGATGGTCTGGGGTGCCATGTCAGCTGCTGGTGTTGGTCCACTGTGTTTTATCAAGGACAGGGTCAATGCAGTTAGCTATCAGGAGATTTTGAAGCACTTCGTGCTTCCATCTGCTGAAAAGCTTTAAGGAGATGAAGATTTCATTTTTCAGAACGACCTGGCACCTGTTCACAGTGCCCAAACCACTGGTAAATGGTTTACTGACCATGGTATTACTGTGCTCAATTGGCCTGCCAACTCTCCTGACCTGAACCCCATAGAGAATCTGTGGGATATTGTGAAGAGAAAGTTGAGAGACACCAGACCCAACACTGTGGATGAGCTTAAGGCCGCTATCGAAGCATCCTGGGCCTCCGTAACATCTCAGCAGTGCCACAGGCTGATTGCCTCCATGCCACGCCGCATTGAAGCAGTCATTTCTGAAAATGGATTGCCGACCAAGTATTGAGTGAATAACTGAACATAATTATTTGAAGGTTGACTTTTTTTTGTATTAAAAACACTTTTTTTTTTTTTTTTTTGGTTGGATGAAATATGATCATTTTTTTTGAGATAGGGATTTTTGATTTTTCTTTACTTTTTTTGCCAAAATTATCAATATTAAAACAATAAAAGGCTTGAACTACTTCAGTTGTGTGTAATGAATCTAAAATATATGAAAGTCTAATGTTTATCAGTACATTACAGAAAAGAATGAACTTTATCACAATGTGCTAACTTTTTGAGAAGGACTAGTACATACAGAGTATTGTGACACACAACGAAGAAACAGACACCAGAGCTGTATCCAAAGGAATCTGGATGCACTTTAAACATAGAAAGTCAGATAACCAAGGAGTTTCCCCTCTAAAAGTGAATGGCACCCTCATTACTGACCCCTTACTAAAGGCGAATGCTCTCAACAACCAGTTTAAGTCTGCCTTCAGCAACAAAGCAGATATTGCCCCATCAACTGACTGTCACCCAAACCAGAAGACCTACCCTGACATTAAAGAGTTTGTCATCACTAAAAATGGAGTTGAAGCCCTCCTGAAAAATTTCAGCCCACACAAAGCCGAGAGTCCTCAAGGAGCTGGCAGCAGAAATTGATATCACTCAACCGCATGCCACGAGCCCACTTCTTCTTTTCACTCGTGCCGGGAATCACACTTGCACGCGTGTGTGTGTGTGTGTGTGCATGTGAGGAAATAAAAGATACCTATTGAAGAGAAACGCCAAAGAGAATATGCGCATGGACATCAAATGAGACATTCCTTACGAACAACAGGGTTTGCTTGTCATTTCTGTGCACGACTTTGCCATGGTTTTGCAGGACTTAACTCTCCTTGCATCGCAGTCATCATCGTATCGATGATAGCCAGAAGAAGAAGATAAGTAGTAATGAATGAGGGAAGTATTGTGATTGAGAGGTTATCATAGGAATGGAGGGATTAGTGTAGCAATGAAGATGTGTGTGTGTGTGTGTGTGTGTGTGAGAGAGAGAGAGAGAGTGTGTGTGTGTGTGTGTGTGTGTGTGTGTGTGTGTGTGTGTGTGTGAGAGAGAGAGAGAGAGAGAGTGTGTGTGTGTGTGTGTGTGTGTGTGTGTGTGTGTGATATTCAAGAGTCAGAAAAAGGAGATTTGAAAAAAAACGGGGTGTGGTGTTAGCTCCAAGAGCTAATGTCTGGAGAAGTTAAACCTTACTTCAGCAGGACATTAATTCTTCCATCATGGTTTCTAGGACATTTGAATATAGTGGGTACTGGGAATTACAGTGTCCAGATATTTAGGTGACGCTGCATAGTGAGCAACCTTTCATAGCCACCTCGCTGAAGTGGATATCCACTTCAGCAAGGTGGCTACGAAAGGTTGCTCATTATGCAGCATGTGTATATATATATATATATATATATATATATATATATATATATATATATATATATATATATATATATACACACACATATATATATATATATATGTATATATATATATATACATATATATAAACTGGGCTAATAAAGGTCGGCCATGTTTCTTACTGTATGTGGTGGGATGTTTATGTGAAATAACCATTGCTAACTTTTGTATAGGGGAGCTGCATAACCATCAGCGAGGTTCTTCCCTGCAATGGCTTGGTGAGCTGTCCAAGGTTGTCCGCCCTTGTCCAGAGTCTTCTGAGGCTCCAGACTACATTAAGATTAAACGGTTCAGAAAATGAATGAATGAATGTTCCGTATTTAAGGCCATGAAAAAGTTTTGGACCTGCTTAAAAATTTGGTTGGAATTCAGAGTGGCTCGAATATCAGCAAAGAGCTTCAAAAACAATTCTGTCCTACTTGCTTGTTTTTGAATGGCTTAAGCGGCTGAATTTTTACAGATAAACACCCATAAATTAGGACACATCATGCGAATCCGTCCCTTCCATACAGGGGCAGCTGGCAGGAGTCCTGTGCGTCAACACTTTTGTTGATAAGATATTTTATATTTCCTACATGCAAGGTACTCATTGAGACCTCAGATATGTATTATAAAAATATATTATTTTAAAATATAAATGGTGGTTCCGGTGTCTGTGTACTTACTGCTCAAGCTGCTTTTCACAAGACAGAGGGAAACATATCTCAGATCTGTTTAGTTTGCGCTTGGATCTAATTCATTGGGATGTATTACAGGGACATATGGGAAACATACATAGACAGTGCAGGAATCTATTGCTGTATTTTTTTTATTTACTATTCTGGAATAACTAGTTCAATTAGGATTTCCCCACATCATCTCTTCTCTGATATAAAATGAGATTTTTCCTTATTAATGTGAGTCAGAAAGCTGATGTAGTTTGTTATGCATGTCCAAAATAAATAATAAATCCACAGGTTTAATGAATGAAAATCTCTACCAGGTAATTATGATCGAATCTGACAAGGAACAAACGAATCGCTGGCGAAAGAGCAGGTGTTTAGGAACAGCTCCACGTCAAAGCAACAGTGCTGGCTGAAATAGCGGCTGTACTATAAGCCAAAGCTAAATGCACAACTAATTCAACTGGACCCACTGGACTCGAGACAATCAAAAGAAGATTACAGTGGGGCCAATAAGTATTGGGCAATGTAAAAATGTGCAAGTTCACCATTTAAAAAGATAAGAGATGTTTGTAATTTTCATCATAGGTACACATCAAGCTTGAAAGACAGAATGTAAAAAAAAATCCAGGAAATCACATTATATGATTTTTAAACAATTTATTTGTGAAAATGGGAGGCCAATAAGTATTGGGCTGCTGGAAAACAGACATTATTTCGGCCCCCACTCGTTAACAGTTTGAATGACACCTGTTTGGACTGATTAGATGCATAAGAGACACCTTCAAACAATGCATAAGAGACACCTTCAAACCTGCACACACCTTTAAACTGTCAGACTGCAGTCTTCACCATGACCAAGACCAGATGGGCTTCCCAAAGACATCAGAGATAAAATTGCACAACTGCACAAAGCTGTGATGAGTCAAACTGCAATTGGTAAACAACTTTGTGAGACAAGATCAACAGTTGGAAATATTATTAGAAAATGGAAGAAGTATAACATCACTGATAACCTCCCTAGGAGTGGCGCTCCATGCAAGATCTCACCTCGTGGGGTTCAAAGGATCCTGAGAACAGTGAGTAATCAGCCCAAAACTACACGGCAGGAACTGGTCAATGATTTGAAGACGGCAAGAACCATTGTCACAAAGATGACAATAACTAACACACTACGTCGTCATGAGATGAAATCCTGCATTGCCCAAAAGGTTCCCCTACTAATCAAAAAACATGTAAAGGCCCATCTGAAATATGCTAAAGACCATCTGGATGATCCAGCGGAGAATTGGGAGAATGTGATGTGGTCAGATGAGACCAAAATTAAACTTTTTGGTTTAAACAGCACTCGCCGTGTTTGGAGGAAGAAGAATGCTGAGTTGCATCCCAAGAACACCATACCTATTGTGAAGCATGGTGGTGGACGCATCATGCTTTGGGGATGCTTTTCTGCAAAAGGGACAGGAAGACTGCACCGTGTCAATGGCAACATTCCCTCGGTCAGAGCATTAAAGATGAAACATGGCTGGGTCTTCCAGCATGATAACGATCCAAAGCACACAGCCAAGAAAACCAAGGAGTGGCTCTGTAAAAAGCGTAACAAGGTTCTGGAGTGACCTAGCCAGTCTCCAGACCTCAACCCAATCGAAAACCTGTGGAGGGAGTTAAAACTTCGCGTTGCCAAGCGACAGCCCTCAAATATCACAGCTCTAGAGAAGATCTGTGCAGAGGAGTGGGCCAAAATACCAACTAAAGTGTGTGTAGACCTGGGCAAGAACTACAGGAACCGTTTGACCTCTGTCATTGCCAACCAAGGCTACATTGTGTAAGCCTCCCATTTTCACAAATAAATTGTTTAAAAATCATACAATGTGATTTCTTGGATTTTTTTTTTTTAAATTCTGTCTCTCAAGCTTGATGTGGACCTATGATGAAAATTACAAACCTCTCTTATCTTTTTAAATGGGTGAACTTGCATATTTTTACGTTGCCCAATACTTATTGGCCCCGCTGTACATGTAAAATATACAGAGAAAAAAAACCCACAAAAGGGATTAAGAAAGAACTTGGATTTGTTTTATTTACACTGTCAATGCAGGTTCAATAAAATACATGACACACAGCCAGTGCAGGGTCACGGATCCTCAGTGATAATCTATACCAGTGGTCCCCAAACTACGGCCCGCACGCCGGATACGGCCCACCTCCACATTTGGCCTGGCCCTCTGAACAATACCAGAGACACATTATGATTACTTTTTTTTTAATCTGGCCAGGCAAGCAAGACTAATACACACCTAAAACGTAACATTCTATTCCACCCCCACCCCCCAAAATAATAAATTCTAGATTCTCCACTGTCAAATAGAACAGAATAATGGTGAAAAAGTTATGGAAGAAAAAAATTGATTCAGAATGGAGGGGACTTAACCTGCAGTGGACTAACCATTATTTTTTTGTTCAATGCAAAGAAAATGTTTGTATCATCTGTCAGGAGGCAGTGGCAGTATTCAAAGAATACAATCTGCGCCGACACTCTGAATCTCGTCACAAGCACGAGTATGATCACTTGCAAGGTCAAATGCAAGTAGACAAACTCTCAAAGCTAAAAAGTGGACTGTTAGCTCAGGAGAATACATTTGTATGCCAGGCTCGGCTCAACCAGTCGTCTGTTCGAGCAGCTTTCGGATTGCTCAACTGATTGCAAGCAGTGTTTTTTTTTTTTTTTTTTTTGTGAAGGTCCCAGAAAGGGTTACTAATATTTGGTTATGCGTGGCTTACTGGAATACAATAAATGTATACATTTAGACAGCCCTTCGATTGTCACACTTTTTCTGTTACAAACTGATCTTGGCCCCTCATCATAAAAGGGAAAAGTTATGTGGCCCTCGCAAGAAAAAGTTTGGGGACCCCTGATCTATACTAAATGTTTTCAATGATACCGCACATTTTTTCAGTTAGTCGAAACTGAAAAAGTTGAATTATTTCACAGCTATATCACTTATATATGAGTACTTCTTCTTCTTCTTCTTCTTTTCCTTTCGGCTTTTCCTTCCCCCTTCAGGGGTCACCACAGCGAATCGTCTGCCTCCATCTCACCCTATCCTCTGCATCTTCTTCTCTTACTGCAACTACCTTCATGTCCTCCTTCACCACATCCATAAATCTTCTCTTTGGTCTTCCTCTCGGCCTTCTGCCTGGTAGTTCCAACCTCAGCATCCCACGACCAATAAACTCACTATCCCTCCTGTGTACATGTCCAAACCATCGCAATCTAGCCTCTCTGACTTTGTCTCCAAAACCTTTTACATGTGCTGTCCCTCTGATGTACTCATTCCTGATCCTATCCATCCTCTTTACTCCCAAAGAGAACCTCAACAAAGCTCCCCCCCCCCCCCCCCCGCATTTTTTTTGCTAAACTATGACTGCATATTCATTAAAAAAAATGCAAATTCATACAAAAACATGTATGAAGCTAAACTTTAACGTCTGAGTTCAAATCTGAGACCAGATATTATTACCATTATTACTATTAACATTATAGCTTATGTCAGTAGTTCTCAAATAGTGTGGCGTGCCCCCCTGGGGGAAGGCGTGTGTGACCCCAGGGAACATGCTTTTTTTTTTTTCCGTATTAAGATAAAGTGTAATTGTACATCCACTACAGCAGGTGGAAATGGCTTCCTCACTGTCAGAGTGCGCCCAGAGGTAAAATAAGAAGTGAAGTTAATAAACTCACCATGGAAATTTTTAACAGGGACTGAAAGAGAGGCAGAGAGAGACGGAGACGGTAAGAGAAACAAAAGTCTCCCAAAAGCTAAGTCGAGGAGGTATGATGAAGCGGATGTAGCACTCAGCGTCACTGTGCTGCGATGAGAAACGAGAAAAGACTGGTGTGTTTACTGTGTCTCAAGACATTGGCAGCGGACAGCATGAAGCCAAATAATTCAGGCGTCACTTAAAGACATCACACCCCGATCACGGTGATGGGCCGCGTGAGTTTTTTTCAGCAAAAACATGCTGAATATTACCAACAACCATCCCGCTTTGTGAATGATACTCCAGCAAACCAGCGAGCTCTGTTAGCATCAGATGAGGTGGAGTACCAAACTGCTCAGTTCAGAAAACCCCACAGCACAGCAGAGGAACTGATCCTACCTGCAGCAGACACGGTCTCAGTCATGCTGGATGACGTCACTGCTGCGAAAATAAGTCCAGGTCTCAGTTCAGCATTGAGCAGGAGCTAAGAGTTCAGTAGTGTGCTTGAAACCCTACTTCGAAAAGCTGTGCACTGCAAAATGTTCTCATTGTACCATTAATCTGACAATCATTTTGACAAAAAAAATATATACAAATTGTTTTATTCATTTTTGTTTTGTAAGTTAAAGTGTTTTATATATTGTGCTCCTGAGTTAATGTTGCTGATCAATTTGAATTTATTATTATTTATTGATTTTATTTTATTTTATTTTTCAGTATCGAATGGTTCAAATTGTCGGTCAAAAATGTTTACAGTTTAAATAAGCATACATTTTTAATTTCAGGCAAATTGATGCACTTTAAATATTTTTGTTTGTTCACAATGTTTTAGTCTTTAAAGTTATTCTTTGTTGGAAGTTGATCTATATTTCTTCCTGTTTTTGTATTCCATAATGTTAATAAGGATACGGTGTTATGGAGAGGATTACTTATACCAATTTTTAGACAGATAAATGGGGGACCCATTTAAATACATATGCTTTTTGTTGAAGTTACTGCACGAATCATGCCGTTTTAATTCGAATATTAGCATTGATTCACTGCCTACAGCCGTTTCCAACAAAGTTTGCTGTCAATATGGACATAAACAGATTAAATCCTATTATTATTTTTAAATTGTATGATCTCAGTGTACAGCCCCAGATTACAAAAATTTACAGACTACGTGTTGCATATGGTTAATGTTCGGTGGAGGAAAATAATTTAAAAGCATCGGTTTGTGGTGAAGTTACTGTCAAGTTTGGCAACCTAAGGGAGAAACCCCTTCATCTGGCAACCCGACTACCGGCTGTTTCGGCGGCGAGGCTTGCTCACGTTTTTCGGGGTTCTGTCCACGAACTGGGTTTTTAGTCCATGGACAGTTGTGATCAAAATATTTTATAATGACCGATTACGGAGAAGAACAGCGGAATGAACTGGAGGCGATTCAGTCCATTTATCCGGATTCATTTACAGGTTGGAAATGTTGACATTGTAGCGTTAGCATGTTAGCACCTGGGAACTGTTTTCTAAGTTAGTCCTTCTTTTCCTTTCGGCTGTTTCCCGTCACAGCGGGTCATCTGCGTCTATCTTCCTGGAAGTCATATTAATGATTCGCATATTCGATTTGGCATAGGTTTTTACGTCGGATGCCCTTCTTGACATAACCCTGAACAAGGGGAAGAAACATGCTGAGGACTATGCAGCTACTCTTGACGAACGTCAGCGATGGTTCTTTAACACAAACATGGGGGGGGGGGGGGGGACGACAACCTTGCGGAGAGTCGGACTCGAACCCCCAACCCTAAGATCAGTGATCCAGCACCTTTTACCACCTGACCACCACTGCCCATTAAACCAAAAAATATATACACGGATGAAAATTAAACACATTATTTGCATTTGGGTAACATTTAGAACAAGGTATGACATTGAGGTTTTAACAAGGTCCTGCATTTCACTGTATTGAACTCATCAGCCAATTAACAAGACCGTTTAAAATGTCCAGTAACAGGAGTTCAACAATAATAATCACAGTATATGATTCATATTTATGAATACAGTGGAGCCAGGTACTTGACCATAAGTAGTTCCAGATGGCTGGTCGAATTCTTATTTGGTCGAATTCTGAATTCGCTTTTCTCATCACTTGTTTTCCTTTTGGCTATTCCCTTCAGGGGTCGACACAGCAAATCATCTGCCTCCATCTCACCCTGTCCTCTGCATCTTCTTCTCTTACGCCAATGACCTTCATGTTCTCCTTCACCACATCCACTAATCTCTTCTTTGGTCTTTCTCTAGGCCTTCTGCCTGGTAGTTTCAGCCTCCGCATCCTTCTACCAATATATTCACTATCCCTCCTCTTCCCGCTTCTTCACCTCTCTTCCACACTCTCCATTGCTGTGGATTGTTGAGCCTAAGTACTTAAAATCCTCCACCTTCATCTCTGCTCCCTGTAACCTCACCGTTCCTCTTGGGTCCTTCTCATTCACACATATTCTGACTTACTGAGGCTGACCTTCATTCCTCTCCTTTCCAGGGCATACCTCCACCTCTCTAGATTTTCCTCCACTTGTTCTCTGCTCTCACTACAGATCACAATATCATCTGCAGACATCATAGTCCATGGAGATTCTTGTCTAACCTCGTCTGTCAGCCTGTCCATCGCCATAGCAAACAAGAAGGGGCTCAGAGCTGATCCTTGATGCAGTCCCACCTCCACCTTGAATTCTACGGTCATGCCGTCAGCACACCTCACCACTGTCTTACATCTCTCATACATGTCCGTTACCACTCTAACATACTTCTCTGCCACTCCAGACTTCCTCATGCAATACCCCAGTTCTTCTCTTGGCACCCTGTCATATGCTTTCTCCAGATCCACAAAGGTACAATGCAGCTTCCTCAAACCTTCTCTGTACTTCTCTATTAATATCCTCAAAGGAAACACTGCATCTGTGGTGCTCTTCCTTGGAATGAAACCAAACTGTTGTTCACAAATGCTGACCTCTGCCCTAAGTCTAGCTTCCACTATTCTTTCCCATAACGTCATCATATGGCTCATCAACTTTATCCCTCTGTAGTTGCCACAACTCTGCACGTCCCCCTTGTTCTTAAAAATGGGCACCAGCACACTTCTTCTCCATTCCTCTGGCATCTGCTCACTCTCTAAAACCTTGTTGAATGTTCTTGTCAGAAAATCTACTGCTACCCCACCTGGACACTTCCATACCTCCACTGGTATGTCATCAGGACCAACTGCCTTTCCACTCTTTATCCTCTTCAGTGCCCTCCTCACTTCACCCTTACTAATCTTTGCTACTTCCTGCTCCTCAACGGTCACCTCTTCTACTCTTTTTTTTTTTTTTTTTTTTTCTTTTCTCTCTCGCTCTCATTTTCCTTATTCATCTGCTCTTCAAAGTAGTCTTTCCATCTTCCCAACACACTTCTGTCATCAGTCAATACATTTCTCTCTCTATCCTTTATCAATCTAACTTGCTGCACATCCTTTCCATCTCTATCTCTCTGCTGTGCCAACCTGTATAAATCATTTTCTCCCTCCTTACTGTCCAACCTAGCATACAAGTCATCATACACCCTCTGTTTGGCCTTTAACGCAGCTACTTTCGCCTTACGCTGTGTCTCTCTGTACTCCTGTGTACTCTTTTCGGTCCTCTCAATGTCCCACTTCTTCTTAGCTAACCTCTTCCTTTGTACAGACTCCTGCACTTCCTCATTCCACCACCAAGTCTCCTTATCTACTTTCCTTCCAGAGGACACACTAAGTACTTTCCTACCTGTCTCCCTGATCACATTTGCTGTGGTTGTCCAGTCATCTGGAAGTCCTTCCTGACCACCCAAAGCCTGTTTCAACTCCTCCTTGAAGACAACACAACACTTCCTTTTTCAGCTTCCACTGCTCTGTCTTTGCCTTCTTCACCTTCCTCACCATCAGCGTCATCCTGCACATCACCATCCTATGCTGTTTGGCAACACTCTCACCCACTACTACTTTGCAGTCACTGACCTCCTTAAAATTGCCTCGTCTATACAAGATGTAGTCTACCTGTGTGCTCCTAACTCTGCTTTTATAAGTCACCCTATGCTCCTGTCTCTTCTGGAAGAAAGTGTTCACCATGGCCATTTCCATCCTTTTTGCAAAATCGATCAACATCTGTCCTTCTGTGTTCCTGCCCTGGGTACCAAACCTACCCATCACTTCCTCGTCCCCTCTGTTGCCTGCACCAACATATCTATTGAAGTCTGCACCAATGACCACTCTTTCACCTATGGGTGTACTCTGCATCACTTTATCTAAGTCACTTCAGAATCTCTCCTTCTCTTCTTGCGCACATCCTGCCTGTGGGGCATAAGCACTAACAACACTGAACATCACACTTTCAATTTCTAACTTGAGACTCATCTGACTCTCTTTTGACTTCTAGAACATTCCTGACCAACCCCTCCTTCAAGATGACTCCTACTCCATTTCTCTTCCCATCCACACCATGATAAAACAGCCTAAACCCTGCTCCTAAGCTTCTAGCTTTGCTACCTTTCCACCTGGTTTCCTGAACAGAGTATGTCCACCTTCCTCCTCTGCATCATGTCAGCCAGCTCTCTACCTTTTCCTGTCATAGTTCCAACATTCAAAGTCCCTACTCTCAGTTCTAGAGTCCTGCTTTTCCTCTTCTCTCTCCGCCTGTGGACACGCCTCCCTCCTCCCCTTCTTCGACCAACAGTAGTCCAATTTCCAACAACACCCTGATGGTTAACAGCACTGATGGCGGTCGTTGTTAACCTGGGCCTCGACCGATCCGGTATGGAGGTAATGTTTGTGAATTGCATTATAAAATGGCATTGGTTTTACATCGGATGCCCTTCCTGACACAACCCTCTGCATTTATCCGGGCTTGGGACCGGCGTGAGGGAGAGACACTGGTTGCCCCCCCCCCCCCCCCGGTTGCATTCCGCTTTTCCCATTACAAATAATGTAAATGGTCTTAATCCGTTCTGTCGCCTTTTGAAAAGTACTGTAACTCATAGGTCTGCAAATTAAGTGAAAAAAATTATTGAATACAGTACACTATGATTTAGATCTGTCTGAATGAACGAATTCTAATTTGTTTGACCTCTAAAGCGTTCGAGTACCGAGGCTCTACTGTACTATATATATATTCGGTCTATTTTTAAATTAACTAGCTTTACACTCAGATCCCATGCTGGACTGATCCCTCCCTCCGCCAAGGGACAAGGGAAACATGCCTCTAAACTCTTCTCTGTTCTGGCTCCATGGTGGAATGAACTTCCTCAGGATGTCCGGATAGCTGAGTCACTGGGTATCTTCAAATAATTGAGCTTTTCCAGCTATACTTATATTAAGAAAAATGCTGCTCATTTAAATAGCTGATCTGAGTCTTCAGGTAGTTCATTGGTCAGTCTCTGTACAGCGCACACAGATTGACCAATCAATTTCCCGAAGACTCAAATTGTTTGTTTAAATGAGCAAAGTCAGGTGTGCTGCTGCATGGTTGAAACAAAAACCTTTTGTGGCATGAGTTTGACACCCCTGCTTTAAAGCTTCTGTAAGTGACTCTGGATGAGATGCAAATGTAAATAATATAGAGATTTAGTCTCTGTAATAAATTCTGGAAAGAGTTTTTAAATAGTCACATACAGTTTGTAAACGCATTCATTTTCTGAAGGTGGTGCCCATCTTAGCCGAATTTGGGCGAGGGAAGAGTACACTCTGAGCAGTTTGCTAGACACTGACAGCAACCCAATAATCCACTGTTTTTGAACAACAGTAATGGTTGTTTTACATGAACCTCTCACCACAGACAGTGAGAGACATGGCGGGCCTTTGATAACCCAGTTAGCTGCACTGGGGGGACGGTCTGGTGATAGTAGGGCAACAACCTTTGGAACCGGAAGCCAGCACCCTACCACCAGGCTACCACTGTCCCTGTGTTTTTGAACTTTATTTTAAAAACTTTACAAAATAAATTCAGGGATTTTTTTTTTCTGAAAACATGACAGAACTGAATGCTGGAGGGTGATTAATAACATTTGTCTAAGAAAACTCAGGGTAGCACAATAGACTCGTGGTTATCACGTTCAAATCTCCTGTCTATTGCTATATGGAGTTGCACGTTCTCCCTGTGTTTTGTGTTGGCTTCCTCCTGGTGCTCTCGTTCCCCCCACAGTCCATAGAGATGCTCACTGGCTGAGTGTAACAGGGTTAGATCCAGGAAAGCTTTTGGTTGGCCCAAGGGCCCAACTACCCATAACAAGGTGGGCCTTCTGACAAAAGACAATAAAAGTGAAAGGTCTGAGAAGTTTTTAGTAAAACAACAAGCAACAAATGAGGTAAACTCACTGTAACAGTATCACAATTAATGAAATTAAAACTTCATAAAAATTATGATATTCAATTAGCTTCCAACAGGTCATCGGAAAAAAATAAGGCAGTTGCATTACAGTGTGAGAGAACACATCTCGATATATCCTATCATATAATTTGAGATGTGGCCAAAGGTCCTTGCAGTGAAAATGAGATGCGTACTGTAAAAATTTAATGCGACAATGCCGCGTGAACGCGTCCTAGATCTAACCCTAGTGTAAATGGTTGTCTCTGTTGGCCCAATTATGGTGTGGCAAGCTGTTCCCTGTGGTCATAATTTGATATTTTTTTGTATTTTGATATACAGTAGGCCTTCGCCCAGTCGCGGTTCAGTGCTCGCGCCCCTGCATACTCGCAGATTAGTGACAAACCCGGAAGTAACTGGCAAGTGATTCAAATTTAGCCAGTGGCTGAGAGCTTTTGTTTCTCTCTTCTGCGTGATTGGTTGCAGATTGTGTACACAGCTCTTTTTTTTTTCCTCCGTCACGCACAAGTTATCAACATGATTGCCTGAATTGCGAGTAAATTTTTTTCGTGTTTTTAATGATTATTTAAACCCTATGATGCCACTCAAACGCCCTGCATCTTTTCTAGCTTCTGGTAAGGAGCCTAAGCGCTTTATTCATTAATAAATATTATGACTACAAAATTAAAGTTTTTACTTAATCATTACTACATTTTGCTGCATTATTACTGTATTAATCAGTAAGACTGTCTGTAGAATGTGTTTAAGACGCATATTTTAGCGCATGTAATATCATACATAGGGTTTTCAAACCGCATTAATAACTTGCAGATTTTCATGATCCACGGGAGGGGCTGGAACTGAACAATCGTGAAAAACGGGGCCCTACTGTACCATATTAATCCTGTAAAGGAAATTAATTAGTCTAAATTTAACTTATCCAAAGTGAGCATGTGCACACACACACACACACACACACACAGAACATTGGTCTGCCACACACATTGGGGGTGCACGGAGAGCAGTTGGGGGTAGGATACCTTGGTCAACGGGTACTTCAGCCATTTATGTGAAGGAAAGGAAGGTGCTGCTCATTTCCTCCACAGACAGACATTTTTCCTGCTAATTCTGGAGTCGAACCAGCGATCTTTCGGTCCCAAAATCACGTCTCTAACCATTAAGCTATGGCTGTCTCTGATAGGTTCAGTAAATGAAGGAGTGATAGTCAAAAACTTAAAAAAATGTAAAGTATTACTGTTTACACTAAATTTGAATTCCACAGTTCTGTCTGAGGAGCCGATAAGTTTCACCATCACAGTTTCCTCTGACGCTGGAGAAAGTGATGAGAGTAAGTTATCTAAAAGTAGACATTACAGTAGAATTTGGACATTTCCATTATAGCACATACTCTATCTGTCTCTCAGTGGTACAGGTGACATTAAAGTTCACCTACGTGGAAAATTACCCAGATGAAGTGCCGCTGTGGGAGATTCAGTCACAGGAGAACATGGAAGACAGGGACATTGAGGGCATCCTTCTTCTGCTGCAGCAACAGGTCTGTTAAGAGTTACACAATCCTGAAGTGAAATATCACACTGCAATGCTTTGTGGGAAAGTCATAATAGTTTTAAAGCAGTGAGAAAATGTTACTGTACTGATGATTCAATTCCAGTTTCTCTTGATGGTTACTGTAAAGACTGAGATTCTGAGAAAGGAAAACTACAAAGTCGGAGTTTCTCTCTCTCTCACTCACACACAAACACAAGTAGAAAAATTTCCCCCTAACTGATGAGGGTAGCTTTTTATGTACAATACACGCACATACAGTTGGCCCCCATTATTCATGGGAGTTCGGTTCCGCCCCTCCCGCAAATCAAGATAATCCACGAGTTCTGTACCCAGAAGTAAAATTCTATGTATCTATTACATGCCCTAAAATGTGCTTTTTAAACACATTCTATAGATAGTCTTACTCATTAATACAGTATTAATGTAATAAAATGTAGTAATGATTTAGAAAAACTTTATTTTTTACTATGATATTTATTGATAATAAAATATAAACATTATACAGCACATATATATATACACACACACACACACAGTCAGCCCCGTACCTTCGAAATTAATCCGTTCCAGCGCCTTTTTCCTAACGTGGGAATTTCGTCAGTAGGGGGTCGCATTTTACATGTTAAACGCCTGATTCGTTCCAAGGCTCCAGTCTTTGGACTGGATAAACCCCATAAACTTCAATTATTAAACGTCAATTATTTTCTTGGATGGATTCATCGACCATCTGTACAATTCTCAAACTGAAGGCCATGTTGAAGAGAGTTAAACCAGCAAAGGGGGGGTCACAATTTTATCTAAGAAAAGATCAAGAATCGATAAGATGGAGAGGCTTCTCCTATTATGGATCAAGTCAAAAGAGATCAACGGCGATGGGAGTGCAGCCACGCAGCAGAAGACAAATGATCAAAATTAGTGAAGTAAAATAAAACGGTTAAAAACTAAAAAAAAATTTAAATAAATAAAAAAAAAGTGTAAGTTAATGTTGGGTTATTCTTAAGTTCAGACGCACTTATTGTATTCTTTGTTGACTTATTGTTTATTCTTGTTTTATTATTATTTATTGTTACAGTATTATTAATGTTACTGTACGTGTTATTGTGAAATGTTTGTATTATATTAAATAGTAACATTTTGATAAGCGCCCACCCACTTCCAATTTTTTAAGCACCCTGGGTGCTTATTATGCCAAATACAGTATTTTATATCTGTAAAAACAGAAGGGAAAATGTTTTCTACTAATATGACCCAAATGATTCTTTCCCCCCTTCATTATTGTTAAATTGATTAATTCTATTTTGCGTTTAAACATATTTAGTTATGTCCACAAGATTGAGTTGTCAAGCCCATTTAATGTAATCTAATGGAATGGAGAATCTGTTTAAATATCCATTACAGAAAGGAAAAGTACAATATGGATCAGTCATTTTGTGGATCTATATATGTGTGTGCAGGCAGAGGAGAACCTGGGTATGGTGATGATTTTCACACTGGTGACGGCCGTGCAGGAAAAACTGAATGAATTGATCGATCAGATGAAGATTAGACGAGAAGAAGAAAAGAAGAGAAAAGACAGAGAGGCTGAAGAGGCAGAGAAGGTTGCTCACTCTCAACCCCCCACCCCACCCCCACACACACAATAAGGTTTTTACTGTCTGACTTGGAAAAGGATAAATACATCTTCACTAAACCCACATTACCTGACCAAAATCCTAATTTAAACCAGATGTAAATTCACTTTTTATGAAAGCAAAATAATATACTATCATACAAGTCACAACACACGCCAGATGTTTTCTTTTTATTGTGAAAAAGATAGAATGAATAATAGTGGAGTGAGTTTACATCCATTTAACTTTACAGTCTCTGCAGAAAGAATTTCATGGAACTGTCGTCACCATTGAGAATTTCCTGGCATGGAAGGCACGGTTTGAAAGAGAGATCGCTGAGGTAAAGAGGAAAAGGCAGAAAGAGGACGAGCAAGCGGGAAAAAACAAACTGACTGGTAAGATCATCAAAACAGATCTGAAATTAAAATCCTGTGTGGTGCACAGTACACAGTACAGTGTTTCAGTCCTTTTATACATCAGCTAATTGTCAGTTGTGGCGTCGGCTTTTTTTCAAAGAATGTACATTTTAATAATTTATTTGCTTTTAATATTTTAATGTTAAAGAAACAACGGTCGTTCTTGTATATACCCCATGAATGATCTGTTAATGTTTGTATAGAAAAGAAAAGGTAATAGAATGAGAGCAATAAAATAAACCTGCACTTGTATCACAGTTGCTGTTATACAACATTACTCACCTTCTAACCAATCACAACACTGAAATTTGCAGGGCCATTGAGTAAGCTTTGACCTATCATGTTTAAGTCAGAGTGGAGAGGACTACGACTATTCAAAACTCACTTCTATAATAATGATAATAATAATAATACAGTGGTACCTCACTTTATGAAAGTCTCACTAAACTAAAAATTCAGGTTACGAAACGCATTTTCTTAAAATGTTTGTCTCTGGATACAAAACAAGTTCGTGTTACGAAAGCGCCATTTTAAAAATTCAAACGCGCCATTCAAATGCGTGAGTTGCTTTCCCATTGGTAGTCTCCCAACACCCCGCCCCGCTGGCCTCCCATTGGTTAAGAGGGCGCTGAAACTCTATAATACAGTACAGTACCCATAATGTTTTTCGTGTGCCTTCGACCTATTATTCGACACACACGCGTGAAGGATATTTGTACTGTTGGTTCGTGAGATCCGTGAGTTTTTTGAGTGTGCTTATTGTGGAGTTATTTTTCGTTATTAATAATGAGCCCCAAGAAAGTGATTCCCGGTCAGACTAAAAAGAAGAAACGGGCTCCGTTATCAATAAAAGTAAAGATGATGAAAAAAAAATATGAAAGTGGGATTCAGTTGAGTGAACTGGCAAAGGAGTATGGCCGAAACCCCTGTACAATCGGGACAAGATTGAAGCAGAAGAAGGCCTTAAAAGCAGAGATACAGTGACTGAGGCGATTATTTCGGAAAAAAGCAACTGTCATATTTAAGGACTTCGTGAAGGAGGATGAGAGTGAGGGTTCTTCAGACCAGGAACCCTCAGACTTTAAAGCGTCGCATAGGTGGTTCGAGAGATTTAAAAAAAAATCTAAATCATTTTCTTTTACTTTTAACACATTTCATACATATTTCATAAAAAATTGGTGTACTTTTATAATTTTTAAAGGGTTTATGGGGTAGTATTGGGTGCCTTGGAACGAATCACGCGTTTTACATGTAAAATGCAGTTCAACTTAAGAAAAATACAGGTTACAAAAAAGGCGCTGGAACGGATTACAGTCAGCCCCCTACTTACGAAAACCCCTGGGTCACGAAAAACATGTTCCTAAGTTTTCGTCCTCTTACGAAATGTGCCATTCAAAATTCAAACGTGTCAATCAAAATTTCACATAATGCACGAGTTGCTCTCTCATTGGCGGTCTCCCAACATCCCGCCCTGCTGGCCTTCCATTGGCTAGGAGGGATGACGTAGCTGACTTCCTGTACCCATACTTCCTGTTTGTCACACCCGTGAAGGAGAGTTGACTGTTGGCTTGTTTTGAGATTGATCATGCAGCCTTATATTTCGTTATCGCCGAAACCCCTCTACAATCGGGATAATATTGAACCAGAAGGAGACCTTAAAGCGGAAATACACTGACGGAGGCAATTATTTCGGCACGATATTAAAACAGAGTGCTCCGTACATTTAACATGTAAAGCGACCCCTACTGACAAAATCCCCGCGTTACGAAAAGGCTCTGGAAAGGATTAATTTCGTAGGTGGAGGGCCGACTGTATTTGTAATCGTAGTTATTTTCTATCTTTTGTGATTGTTTTTTTTTTTTTTTTTTTTTAAGGAAAGCAGTTGTTTGAAACAGACCGGAACCTGGACACATCAGATATTCAGTTCTTGGAGGACTGTGAGAATTTATTTTTTGACATTTAGCCACAGTTTCACCTTAGACCACATGGTGTCTAAAATTTTAATCCAATACTAAATATTATTGAAGAATGACTTGATATTTTATGATCGAATAATACTTTTGCCTGAAATTTGAAATAGCAGTACATTTTTTTTGTTTTTTTTTTCCCAGCTGGAAACAGTGTGGAAGTAGACGAATCTTTATTCCAAGATATGGATGATTTGGAACTGGATGAAGATGATCCTGATTTTGATCCCCTAGATTTGGGCAGTGATGATGATTAATGTTTAATCAATTAATAAATTTTGCAGTAAATCTGAATTGCTGTTTGTTTCATCCCACTACAAAAACCATGTAATTTTCACCTCGTATATTAAAGATAAACGTGTAAAAACAATAATACATGTACATTAACAATAATAATTATATTATATATAAATAGTAATAAAACAAGAATAAACATGTCAACTAACACTTCTGATCATCCACTGTGGCGAAGACGTCACGTGGGCAGACACAAGGTGGTGCATAACAGGAGGACAAGGAGGAGGATAATTTTGTGCATGTGCCCATGACGAATGCCAGCGAGCAAAGGCTCGTGGTGAGCTCCCCCAAGGCCACTGCTTTTCAAATAGTGGGAATTGCATTGTGATGCCAGGAGGGGTACGTATGATGCTGGAGAATATGCTTTTTTGCAATACTGTACTAGAATTAAGTGTAATTGCACATCCACTACAGTAGTTGGCAGTGGTTCTCTCATTGTCGCGCTATGGAAAAAAGCATCGCGCAAACGATATGAAGTGCAGTAAACACTATTTATAGTCGTGCATGGGAGGGTGTGAAATGTTTTTTTTTTTCTTCCTTGAGGGGGTGTCACAGAAAATAATTGAGAAGCACTGTGAAAAGACATTCTCGGGGCGCGGAGGAATACAAGGCTAATTGGCCCGGAGAAGCGATTTTCAAGGAGAGCTCGTAAATTGAATTTTTGGTTGTTGGAAAGAGCAGATTTCTGGTGTGTTCGAAGCTCGTATCGTGGAAAAATCGTTATAAGGGACACTTGTTCGACAAGGGACCACTGTAAAGACATTTAGAATTTGATTCCTGTAACACACTACAAACATTGGAACACATGCATGCTTGTTATTTTCCATTACCTTCATAATATTACACAATGTAACTTGAGTTTGAAGATTTTGAAGTTTTCCTGAATCTCACCCTACCGACAGACTTTTTTTTTTTTTAAATGAATGGAGATGGCTTACATTAGCTACCTGAACAGAAACAACACTGGAGGGAAAAGCGCCAGAGTCCTGAGGCCTCGTATACAAAGGGTACATACACACAAACAGGTGGCACGTGTCCTTTCCCACAGCAAACTTCAGATGTATCAAAAGTGACATGGTGGTGGAAATGTGCGATGCCTCACACCATCTTAACAGCTGGTGTACACATGTTTCCAGAGGTGTTGGTCCTTTGGTGACACCTAAAGGTGATGTTGGGAAACTGTTAAAACAATTCGTCCTCAAGGTGATGTGCCGCCCCGTGTCTACAATTTGATTATGGATATAAAAGCATGCGCAAACTAATGCAGAAAACACTTAACAGCAATAGTTGCCTTTTTAGCAGTATTGGAACATCTTGCGAACAGTGCAGGAGGAGGACAGCAAGTATTCACTGGTAGATGATGATGGCTGCTTCAGGTTCCTAAGGTCAATCCTCCTGGAGCAGCCATCAGCAAGTATTCACTGGTAGATGATGATGGCTGCTTCAGGTTCCTAAGGTCAATCCTCCTGGTCTGTGCATGGAACTGCGGCTGGCCTCGGAATGTGACACCTAAAGGAGCCTTGCGCTACCAGTACCCACACAGGTGTTGATCACACTGGGGTTCCCAGCAACAGGGGCATTTCATAGGGAACTGGCTGACTCAGGACTGTGCCAGTCGACTGTGAGGCAAGCCGTGCCAGCTGTGTGGGATGGAGTTATCTGAATATCAGCTAGGTACATCAAATCCTCATACAGTGCAAATGAACAGGCCAACATTAAAGTGCACTTGGCAGCGAGAGCCAGTTTTCCAAATGTAATTGGTGCTGTCAACTGCACACAGATTGCTATAAAAGTACCATCACAAGATGTATTTGTTTATGTCAACAGGAATCATTTTCATTTTATCAATGTACAGATCTTGTATAATGCGCAAATGCAATTACCAACTTTGGGACAAGTTGGCCTGGTTTAACGCACGATTCCTACACCCTGAGGAACAGCATAGTTGGGAACCGACTATAACTGGAACTGTGCACAATGGGTGGTTTCTTGGTGAGTGAATTTAATCCATTTTCCGACAAACCGGATTCCAAAAAAGTTGGCGCACTAAACAAATTGTGAATAAAAACTGAATGCAATGATGTGGAAGTGCCAAATTTCAATATTTTATTCCGAATAGAACATGGATGACAAGCCAAAAGTTTAAACTGAGAAAATGTATCATTAAGGAAAAAAAATGTTGATTTTAAATTTTATGGTGTCAACAAATCTCAAAAAAGTTGGGACAGCACCATTTTCACTACTGTAAGGCATTCCCTCTTCTTACAACAGTCTGCAAACATCTAGGGACCAAGGAGACAAGGTTCTCAGGTTTAGAAATAGGAATGCTGTCCAATTCTTGTCTAATACATGCCTCTAACTGTTCAACTGCCTTGGGCCTTCTTTGTTGCACCTTCCTTTTTATGCGTGAAATGTTCTCTACAGGTAAAAGACCTGGACTGCACGCTGGCCATTTGAGTACCCGGATCCTTTTCCTACACAGCCATGATGATATAATAAATGCTGCATGTGGTATGGCATTAGCATGTTGAAAATTGCAAAGTCTTCTCTGAAAGAGACAACATCTGGATGGGAGCATATGTTGTTCTAGAACCTGAATATACCTTTCTGCCTTGACTGCCTTTCCAGATGTTCAAGCTGCCCATGTCACGCGTACTCATGCAACCCATTACCATCACAGATGCAGGCTTCTGAACTGAGCAGTGATAACAACTTGGCTTGTCCTTGTCCTCTTTATTCCGGATGATTTGGCTTCCCAGTTTTCCATAAAGAACTTCGAATCGTGATTCGAACACTTTCCCACTTTGCTACACTCCATTTTAAATGACACCTGGCTTAGAGAAAATGCCTGTGCTTCTAGGTCCTGTTTAGAAATGGCTTATTTGTACTATAGAGTTTCTGCTGGCAACGACAGATAGCACAATGGATTGTGTTCACCGACAATGTTTTCTAGAAGTATTGCTGAGTCCATGCTGTGATTTCCCTTACAGCAGCATTCCTGTTTGTGGTGCAGTGCTGTTTAAGGGCCCGAAGATCACAGGCATTCAGTATGGTGTTTTGGCCTTGACCATTATGCACAAAGATTGTTCCAGATACTATGAATCTTTGCATGATGTTATGCACTGTAGATGATGATAACTTCAAACTCTTTGCAGTTTTTAACTGGGAAACAGCTTTCTGATATTGCTCCACTATTGGTCTGCGCAACATTGGGGGAATTGGTGATGCTCTAAACATCTTCGCTTGTGAGAGACACTGCCACTCTGAGAAGCTATTTTTATATTCAGTCATGTTGTCAATGGACCTCATTAGTGGTAATTGGTCTTCCAGCTGTTCGTTATAAGTGCAGTTGACTTTTCCAGCCTCTTACTGCTATCAGTCCCAACGTTGTTGACATCATAATTGAACTGAAGCTTCATAGATGGCCATTGCTTTGTCACTGATAATGGCCTCGGTGATCGTATCGGCATCAATCTTTTTCGACTTGATCGACAATAGGAGAAGCCTCTCCATCTCATCATGGAGTATGAATCGTTTTTTAGATAAAACACTAACCCCCTTTGCTGGATTAAAACTCTTCAACATAACCTCCTGTTTGAGAATTGTACAGATGGTAAATGTATTCTTCCCATACTCATTACACACATCAGCTACAAGGACTCCTATTTCATGTTTAGCTATGACTTCAAGCTTCATTTCAAGAGAAATCCGTTTTCTCTTTTTGGATTCATCAACCACCTTCTTACAACCCATCTTAAAGACACTGGGGGAGATGGTAAAGTTCATTGGGCTTTTTACACCTGCTTATCCCTGGTTTCCATAGCGTGAAGCGACTAAGAGTACAGACGCTCCCCGACTTACGTTTTTAATTGGTTCCGGATGGCTGAAAGCAAGTTGAAAGTAAACATAAGTTGTTACAGTGACGTATGACGCTCATACTGCACTATACACCCGTAAATACCATTACCGTATCTCATAAAACACAGTTATTATAAACAAAAATAATATCAAATATATCAAATAATATCAACATTAATTTCAAATAAATTAAATTCAAGCAAAATAATTTCAAATAGATAAATTTTAATCAAATTCACTCGTCAAATATCAAATACAGTATCAAATATAACCTTTAACACTCTCTATGATGCGATCTTTCTGCTTGTAAATGGTTCCGATGGTTGACGGATGGTCACTTTACATGAAGCTGAGCCGAGTCACATTACATGAAGCTTAAAACAGTCAGTCAACACTCACAATATGTGAGGCGCTCAACACCGAAACTAGTTTACTTTTTTGTGCTTGAGACAAAGCATGGGTTGTACGGACGGTCTTTCACATCAGCGCAGGCTGAGTACTAAACCAGTATTCAATGGCGCCCTTGCTCACTTGAATCACCAGCAGAGCGGAGAGTTCTCTTTCTTTTCTTGATTAGGGTTTTCATTCATTTTACAACTCTCTTTGCTTAACTGAGTATGCATGGTAGATTGCGCCGATCCGAGCAGCTAGTTAATTCATCTCTGTGTATGAGACTTGCACCCATGCTAGTAGGTTTACGCTTCTGACCAACCATTTGTGTGTGTGTGTGTGTGTATATATATATATATATATATATATATATACATACATATATATACATATACACATACACACGATGTATATATATATATATAAAACTGAGCTGGGAAGAAGGAGGGGCATGTTCAGTCTGTCGTTTGTTAACAATGGATGCAGCATCATTACATCATTACGTCAGCATACTACACAGGTATGTCTAAACTCAAAATTTGACAATTTAAAAACGGATGAACGTAATCGGGGAATGTCTGTACAACTCCTCCTGGATGGGATGCTTGTCCATCGCAGGTTACCATCATCATCATCATCATCATCTTCCGCTAAGTCCAGGGTCGGGTCACGGGGGCAGTAACCTAAGAAAAGAAGTCCAGACGTCCCTCTCCCCAGCTACTTCCTCCAACTCTCCCGGGAGGGACACCGAGGCGGTCCCAGACAAGCCGAGAGACATAGTCCCTCCAGTGTGTTATAGGTCAACCCCGGGGTCTCTTCCCGGTTGGACATGCCCGAAACCACACCAGGGAGGCGTCCGGGAGGCATTCTGACCAGATGCTTGAGCCACCTCAACTGGCCCCTCTCAATGCGGAGGAGCAGCGGATCTACTCCGAGCTTCCTACGGATGGTAGAGCTTCTTACCTTATCATTAAGGGAGAGCCCCGCCACCCGACGAAGGAAGCTCATTTCAGCCGCTTGTATCCGCGATCTTGTTCTTTTGGTCACTACCCAAAGCTTGTGACCATAGGTAAGGGTTGGAATGTAGATCAACTGGTAAATTGAGAGCTTCGCCTTGTGGCTCAGCTTCTTCTTCACCACGACGGACCGGTACAGGCTCCGCTTAACAGCAGAGGCTGCAGCGATCTGTCTGTTGATCTCACGCTCCATCATTCCCTCACTCGTGAACAAGACCCCAAGATACTTAAACTCCTCCACTTGGGGCAGGACCTCATTCCCAACACGGAGGGTGCATTCCACCCTTGTCCGACTGAGAACCATGGCCTCAGACTTAGAGGGACTGACCTTCATCCTGGCTGCTTTGCACTCAGCTGTGAATCGCTCCAATGAGAGCTGGAGGTCCCGACTTGATGAAGCCAAAAGGACATCATCTGCAAAAAGCAGAGATGAGATCCGATGGCCACCAAACCAGAACCCCTCAACGCCTTGACTGCGCCTAGAAATTCTGTCCATAAAAATTATTAACAGAATTGATGACAAAGGACAGCCTTGGCTCCCACTGGAAATGATTTCGACCTGTTATTGCCAATACGGACCAAACTCTGGCTCCGGTGATACAGCGACCGAATAGCCCGTAAACAACGGGTCCGGAACGCCATACTCTTAGAGCACGCCCCACAAGATTGTTCGAGGGACACGGTCGAAAGCCTTCTCCAAATCCACAAAGCACATGTGGACAGATTGGGCAAACTCCCATGCCCCCTCCAGAATCATGTGAAGCATATAGAGTTGGTCAAGAGTGCGACGGCCAGGACGAAAACCACATTGTTCCTCCTGAATCCGAGGTTCGACTATCGGTCGGATCCTCCTCTCTAGTACCCCTGCATAGACTTTACCAGGTAAGCTAAGGAGTGTGATTCCCCGATAATTGGAACACACCCGCCGGTCCCCTTTCTTAAAAATCGGGACCACCACCCCAGTTTGCCAAGCCAGAGGTACAGCCCTCGATGACCACGCAATGTTGCAGAGACGTGTCAACCAAGACAGCCCTACAGCATCCAGAGCCCTGAGATATTACGGGCGGATCTCGTCCAACCCTGGAGCTCGACCACCGAGGAGTTTTTTGACAACCTCAGTGACCTCCGCTCCAGTGATGGGCAGACCCCCACCCAAACCCCCAGGGTCTTCCTCTTCCACGGAGGGCGTGTTGGTGGGATTGAGGAGGTCCTCAAAGTATTCCCTCCACCTCTCGACGACATCCCCAGTTGAGGTAAGCAGCTCCCCACTTCTACTGCAAACAGTGTTTGTGGAGAACTGCTTCCCCCTCTGAAGGCGTCCAATGGTGGTCCAGAACCTTTTTGAGGCCAACCGATAATGACTCTCCAGGCCCTCACCGAACTCCTTCCACGCCCGAGATTTTGCATCTGCAACAGCCTCGGCTGCAGCACGTTTGGCCTGCCAGTACCTGTTTGCTGCTTCAGTAGTCCCACAGACTAATAAAACCCGATAGGCCTTCTTCTTCAGCTGGACGGCCTCTCGGACAGGGGACTCTGCCAAACGTTCCCAGCAGAGCCTGATTACACGCTTGGGACTGCCAGGTCTGGAAGGCAGCCTCCCACACCACCAAAGCCAACTCACCACCAGGTAGTGATCGGTAGACAGCTCAGCTCCTCTCTTCACCCGAGTGTCCAGAACATAAGGCCGCAAGTCCGATGACACGACTACAAAGTCAATCATCGAACTGTGACCTAGGGTGTCCTGGTGCCAAGTGCACTTATGGACACACTTATGTTCGAACATGGTGTTCGTGATAGACAACCTGACGAGCACAGAAGTCTAACATTGAAACACCATTCAGGTTCAGACTGGAGAAGCCGTACCTACCGATCACATCCTTCCAGGTCACACTACCGTCGCCCGCATGGGCGTTGAAGTCTCCCAAGACAACGAGTGAGTCTCCCGAGGGAGCGTTCTCCAACACCCCCCCCCCAAAGACTCCAAAAAGGGTGGGTACTCTGAACTGTCATTTGGTGCATAAGCACAAACAACAGTCAGGACCCGTCCCCCCACCCGAAGATGGAGGGAAGCTATCTCCTTTTTGGGCTATGCCCGGCCAGGCTCCATGGGCAGAAGCCTGACCACCAGGCCCTCCCCGGGCCTGGCTCCAGGAGGGAACCCCGGTGACTCGCATCCGGGCAAGGGAGACTGCTTCCTTGGATGTCTCGGAGATGTCATCAGGGTCCATTGCAGGTTTCCTTCCCAGTATATTTTTACTAGTACCCATTTATACTGCTGGGTGAACAGAGGCACACATGTGGTTAAGACCTTGCCTAGGGGTCTTAGCACAGTGGGGGTCTAACTGAGATTTGAACACACAACCTCCCGATCATGAGCACAGCACCCTAATCGATCGGGATGTTGAGAGACAGCCAATGAGAGAGCAACTCGGATGTGAAATTTTGAATTTCTTTTCATAAGAGGGGGGGTTGTTTCGTATCTCGGGGACAGAAACCCAGGAAAATGGTTTTCGGAACCCGGGGATTTCGTACACAGGGGTCTTCGGAAGTTGGGGGTCAACTGTACTGTATATGTGTATTGGAATTCAGATGTATGTAAGTATGTAAAAAAAATTCCAGATTATGAATAGTACCCAGTATATCAACACACAACAATCTACTTTACTTTTTGTTTATATTTGTATTATTGTTTGTATATACTATTCTGTATCTCACTTTTAGTCTTTATGTTCCACAAATTATATCTCCATGTAAAGCTATAGCCTTTATTGAATCACTGTATATATTCTATGTTCATCGATCTTCTTTAGAAGTTTTGAGAGACCCTACATTGCCACCCTGTTATGTAGAACCATATTCATCGACAAGCCTGCAAACAACCCGATCCACTATCTGCACATGTACCATCTATCAACAGGAAGTAAATAAACCATATGGGTAACGTCATAATGCAACACTGTGCGGAGATTGGGTTGTTTAGGCATTTCAAGAGTTCTAGAAATCGAAATAAATGTTTCAAATTCCGTATGCTACTCGCCAACAAAAAAGTATTTTTCAGTTTTTTGCGCAATGAATCCGAGGCTGTGTGTAATTTACTATTGTTAGAATTGAAAGCATGCGGTGTCTTCATGTTTCTTTGTTTTCTTCAATCACAAGATACCAATGTCAATATCACCTTGATTATCTTATTGTTGCTTCAGCTAGCTGGTGATGTAGAGTCTAACCCAGGTCCTTTTCTTTTGAAAAACAATCTGCCGATATTTCACTGAACGTATGTAGTATTTGTAACAAGCAATCTTTCCTTTCTGAATTTTTATATGAATATGATATAGTATGTTTTACCGAGACCCATCTAGACATAAGCATAGAAAATGAAATAGTTAATTGGGAAAACTTTCATGAACAATTACAAAGAGATAGAAATTCATTTGGGGGAGGTGTAATGATCTACAGTATATTTCTAAACATCAAAGCTTTAAGAGACTCTCCAATTTAGAAAATATTTTTGATGAGTCAATATGGGTTCAGATATTCCTTCCTCAAAAACCACTTATTTTATGTACAGTTTATAGACCATAAAGTAATACAGCTAATTTTGGGGGAAAGCTTTGAAATTATCATTGAAGGTGCTTTAGATATTTCAAATAAAATTACTGTTGTTGGAGATTTTAACAAAAATCTACCATCTCCAACTGAACGTAACTTAACAGAGATACTCAACAGAAATTACTTACGTAACATTATAACGGAACCCATTAGGGTAATCAGAACAACATGCACACTATTAGATCTAATAATAATTGTCAGTGATGAAGTTGGTGTTGCAGAATGTGGTGTGATTGGCTTTGATAAAACTATAAGTGATCATAAGGGCACTTATATCAGTCTAGATGTACAAGTGTCAACTTAGGTTGCATACCCTAGGAAGGTCTGGTGCTATAAACATGGTGATTATGATAAACTGAACACACTTATCAACAATACGAATTGATTGCCATTGTTTGGTAACTGTTCTAACATTGATGATGCTCGATTGATTGATTATGCCAGACAATGTATTCCATCTATAACTGTGATGACAAGACCTAATGATAAACCGTGGTATGATTCAAATATTCATAGTGAAAGTAGGAAGCGAGACCGACTGTGGAAAAAAGCCAAAAGAACAATGATTCCGATATCAAGAAATACAATAAACAGCGTAACAAGGTTTATTAACAAGGTTTTCTTTATGCTAAAGAAAATTTCTATTCCAATCTTGACGAATTTTTATTCGAACTTTATGGAGAAAACAAATCATCTGGTTCCGCTTGTACTATTCCCACTCTAAAAAGAAATGTTATCGAGAAAAGTCCATCAGCTTTTTCAGATATAGATAAAGCTAACAAGTAATGCAGCCATTAGGTGGGGGGGCACTAACAAGTGTCTCTCCCCCTCATGCCGGTCCCAAGCCCGGAGAAATGCAGAGGGTTGTGTCAGGAAGGGCATCCGACGTAAAACCAATGCCAATTATTTATGATGCAAATCAAAAGTATTACCTCCATACCGGATCGGTCGAGGCCCGGGTTAACAACGACCGCCATCAGTGCTGTCAATCAACAGGGTGCTGATGGAAATTGGACTACTGTTGGTCGAAGACGTCGAAGAAGGAGAGGTGGGAGGCGTGTCCGTAGGCAGAGAGAGAAGAGGAAAGGCATGAGTCTAGGACTGAGAGTGGGGACTTTGAATGTTGGAACTATGCACAGAAAAGGTAGAGAGCTGGTTGACATGATGCAGAGGAGGAAGGTGGACATACTGTGTGTTCAGGAGACCAGGTGGAAAGGTAGCAAAGCTAAAAGCTTAGGAGCAGGGTTTAAGCTATTTTATCACGGTGTGGATGGGAAGAGAAATAGAGTCAGAGTCATCTTGAAGGAGGAGTTTGTCAGAAATGTTCTAAAAGTGAAAAGAGTGTCAGACAGAGTGATGAGTCTCAAGTTAGAAATTGAAGGTGTAATGCTCAATGTTGTGAGTGCTTATGCCCCACAGGCAGGATGTGAGCTAGAAGAGAAGGAGAGATTCTGGAGTGACTTAGATGAAGTGATGCAGAGTACCACCAGAGGTGAAAGAGTGGTCATTGGTGCAGACTTCAATGGACATGTTGGTGCAGGCAACAGAGGGGATGAGGAAGTGATGGGCAGGTTTGGTATCCAGGACAGGAACGCAGAAGGACAGATGTTGATAGATTTTGCAAAAAGGATGGAAATGGCTGTGGTGAATACTTTCTTTGAGAAGAAACAGGAGCATAGGGTGACTTATAAAAGCGGAGGTAGGAGCACACAGGTAGACTACATCTTGTGTAGGCGATGTAATTTGAAGGAAGTCAGTGACTGCAAAGTCATCGTGAGTGAGAGTGTTGCCAAACAGCATAGGATGGTGGTGTGCAGGATGACTCTAATGGTGAGAAAGGTGAAAAAGGCAAAGGCAGAGCAGAAGACAAAGTGGTTGTAAGAACTCTCTCTGTAGAAGCTCTCATGTAAACCTGCACGATCTGGATTCCTGTATCTCAACGTCTTAGAGTACTCCGGGAACAGAAGACAACAAACCATACGAGTAAAATCAATCTGGTTTATTCATCAACTGCTCAGAGGGTGTTCCTGAGCACAAGCTTTTTATGCAGTTTCTTTGTTTTTGCAAGTAGATAATCACAGAGTCATATGTCCTTGTCCTTGGTCAAAGTACATTCGTCATAACATAGGGTGGGGGTGTATGTGTGTGTGGATAGCACCATATCATGTTAGTTACGTAACTGTTTGCATTAAATGCGTAGGTATGTGGTGATAAAAGAGGGACAGCCTTGAACATCCAGTTAGGTCTGGTTGATGTTTTACACAAAACTTAGGACATCGGGGTACAACAGGATAAAGAGAACTTCTTGCTTCATGATTCAATAAACATGTACGTAGTAGGTCGGAGATATATTCTAACAGTTCCCCTCTTTTATACTTTAATGTTCATGAAGTATAAATCATTCGTTAATAAATCGTTGCAGAATACACAAAGGTTCAGCGGGTGTCGAAGGTCGGGATCTTTCAGGAGACCAGGGACCGCGGTTGATCGGGGCCTGTGCTTGAAGGGCAGCTTGAGCTGCGACGCCCTTCGCCCACTGCCTCGAGATACTCAGGTCCCCTCAAGATCCCGACTCCTCACTACACCCGGGACGAAGGGTAAGAGGTGCCGTCGGACTGCGCATCCAGTTGCGTATACGTTGGTCCACTGAAAGCGTCCATCAGGGCCCACACACGATTCAGCAGACACCTAAGGATGCAAGGTCCGAACACACACACCAACAGCAGACAAATGCATACAGGCACAAACATGGTTAAATATGGAGTGAAGATACCAAAAAGGGAATGGAGGAAACAGAGAGCAAACAATACATTATTCTAAAGTTACATCATGTTTCACAGTAAAATTCAAATACTGCCAGAACATGTTATTTTCAAGATGACGGTAATATGTACAAAGACCCGGGGCTGAGCACATCAGCCCGAGCAAGAGCAGAACATGGAGGGTATACATAACACAGGATATTTTTTGGTTATCCGTTCCCAGTAAAGGTGGTACTCGTAAGCTTATGTTGAGCCGAATCCGTTAGAAAACACTTCTCCCCTCTTAGGTGATATATGTCTTAAGACCTGGAACAGAGGTAATAAAGATAGACAACATCATGGTCACACAAAAACAAACAATACAATACTTCATTGTGGAGTTTTCTTCAGTCTGGTAGCATGGATCCACTGTGGAAAGAGGTCAGTTAGTACTGCAGTACGAGTAACGGGGAGGATCTCCGTGGGCTCACGGTAGGGAGAGTCTCCCAAAGAGGAATTTAGTTTCGCAAATTTCTTGACCAGCACCTTGTCTCCTACCTTGAAGGCATGAGTGCTTGCATCGGCCGGGACCGAAGTATTCTGATTAGTGCGTTCCCAATAGTCATTTAGGACCTTAACAAGGCCCACGGCATACTCGCTCATGTGTATGTCTAGATCTTCCGCACCCAAAGCCTGTTTTCCCTTCCTCCAAGGAGCAGGAAAGGGTCTCCCCATTACCACTTCATAAGGGGATAGATTCCCTAAGGCCACCTGCGAGGTCATCCGCAGATCCGCTAGGACCACAGGCAGCACCGAAACCCAATTCCTGGATCCGGTGGCGTGCATTGCTTTTCGTAATTTCCCTTTAATGGTTCTGTTTGTTCGTTCCACGATTCCGGAGGACTGAGGGCGATATGGGACATGGAAACGCCAATTGATCTTTAGCTCTTGTGCCAACAGTTGAGTGACTTTTGAGGTGAATGGTGTGCCTTTGTCCGAATCAATACCCAACGGGAGGCCATATCTGGGAATAATTTCCTGTGATAACTTTTGAACCACTACTCGGGAGTTTTCGTTCCCACACGGGAAAGCTTCAACCCATCGGGAAAATTTATCCACGATAACCAATAGATATTTAAAGGGGCCCTGGCGGGGCATGTGGGTAAAGTCTATCTGCCACTCCTGGAAGGGAGTATCTGGTTTCGGCAGATGCTGATGTGATGCATGTGGTTTGGACACATTGTTCTGTGCACAAATCAGGCATTTGTCCAGAATGCTGTGCACCGTAGAGGCTAGTTGTCGTATACAAAAATCTTTTTCCATATCTGTCACCACCCCTCTTCGACCGCGATGTGTAGGCCCGTGAAACTCGCGGACGAGGAAAGGAAGGCAGTGCGTGGGCAGACATAAGCGACCGGTCGAATCGAGTAGAATGCCGTCACCCGAGGGCTGAGAGCCCTGCGAGGACCAAAAATCAGTGTCTTCTGTGGATGCCGAGGACTGAAGGGATTTCAGATCCAAGTCAGGGAGGAGGGCGCTAAGCATGTGTGAGGATCCCACCAGGCCGGGCTGCAGGAACGGCGGCATGGAGCCGAGCGAGGCAGCCTGTTTAGCCGCGCGGTCAGCCAAAGAGTTACCTCGTGCCTCATCAGTGTGGTCAGAGGAATGACCGCGGGTCTTTACGATCGCTAAACGGAGCGGGAGATTGCAGGACACAATAAGATCCTGGACTAAGGTGGAATGTGAAATGGGCTTACCGTCAGCAGCAGTGAAACCACGAGATTGCCAGATACGGCCGAAATCATGCGCCACCCCAAAAGCGTAATGAGAGTCAGTGTATATAGTAACATCCTGGTCGGAAGCGAGAGTGCATGCCCGAGTGAGCGCATATAACTCTGCTGCTTGAGCGGAATTAAAGGGAAGCGAGTACGCTTCCAAAACTTGGTCCGGTAAGGAACATACTGCGTAGTCAAGAGAGGAACACTCCGTCGGAGGGTTTCGAGCATGACCCGTCTACAAACAGGGAGAGACCTGTGGAGAGAGGAGTAGACATTAAGTCGGATCTAATGCTGGTGTCATGAACAATGGTGTCCATGCAGTCATGTTCCAATGGTTCGCAGTCGTCATGAGCATTAAGCAGGCGCTGTAGAGCCTGCGCCACGTTATCTAGGGAAGAGGAACAGGATATAGTTAGGTTGTCAGTAGCACAAAGGATGGCCTCGTAACCTGAATGACGTTGAGAAGACATGTGTTGTGTAGACAGAGTATTAAGGATATGCCTAACCTGATGGCTGGTGTGTAAAACGAGTGGATGAGAGAGCACTATTTTTTCTGCTTCGAGAACTAACACCGCACTGGCAGCGACAGCGCGGAGACAGGCAGGTAAACCCTGAGCCACAGTATCTAGAGTTTTGGAGAGGAAAGCACAAGGCCTAAGTCCCCCCCCGTGGTCCTGCGCCAAGACTCCAGAAGCCGTGCCGGCCTGGTGAGCGACGTAGAGATGAAAGGGTTTGTTGTAATCCGGGAGCCCGAGAGCCGGCGGGGAGCATAGGGCCGACTTCAGGGCTTTGAATGCGTCCAGCATGTCCTCAGTCCAGACCAAGGGTTGATGGAGAGGGTCAGTGTGAGCCACGGCAGAGCGTAAACGTTTGTCATAAAAGGAACAGTCCGGGATCCATTGGCGGCAGTAGTTAATGAGCCCCAGGAAAGCCAGGAGCGCTTGTTTAGTGGCAGGCTTCTGAGTGTCCACTATGATCTTGACGCGATCCTGAGTAAGGCGTTTTATCCCGTGAGACAGTTCATAGCCCAGATATATCACAGTGGGGAGGCAGAACTGTAACTTGGGCTTGGAGACCTTGAAACCCTTTTTTTCCAGTAAGAGGAGCAACTGGACAGTGGCGTCGAGGCATAGTTCATAGGTTAGGCCGGACACCAGGAGGTCATCAGCATAAGAGTGTACGCAGGAACCAACGGGGACGTCCAAAGAACCCAACGCATCCCTAACTGCAGCCGAAAACACGGCAGGAGAGTCAATAAATCCTTGAGGTAATCTAGTCCACGTGTACTGTCGCTGCCGGTGTGTGAAAGCGAAGAGAGGTTGTGTGCTTGGCTCAACAGGGATACTAAAAAACGCCGAGCACAGGTCGATTACGGAAAAATGAGTGTGATCGCAAGGAATAGAAGCCATAATAGAGGGCACATCCAGAACAACCGGTGAAACTGGAACGATGAGCTCGTTAATTTTTCTGAGGTCTTGTGTCAGACGCCAGGAACCGTCTGGCTTAGGAACCGGGTTCACAGGCGTGTTATAAGGGCTTGTGCACGGCACAATGATACCCTGTTCCAAAAGAGCGGCCAAAATAGTGTCGATACCCAACATTTTTTGAGGCGACAAGGGGTATTGTCGGATGTACACGGGCGAAATGTGCTTCACGGTAGCTTCATATGGGACGCAGTCCACACAACCCACGTCATTCTTATGTTCTGCCCAAAGATTGGTGGGCAGTGTATCGAGTACAGAGGGCGAGGTGGAACTCGCCACGCACGCTGAATTAACATTAAAAGGCAAGGGCTGCGCTTGCAATGATAACAGAGAAACGGAGGAGGTGTCGCACGTTTGGATGGTCATGCTCGAACCTTGGAAAGAGATTTGGAACCCCAGAACACTCATGAGGTCACGGCCTAACAAATTAAAGGGGCATTCGGACATATGTACAAAGGAGTAGGATATTTGCAATTTATCAAGCGTATGATCATCAGGAAAATGTAGGAGAAGGGGTGGCGTATATGGGGAGGAGAAAGGAACCCCATCTATTCCCACAGAGCTAATAGACCTGGAAGATACAGCACCCTGATAGTCCCTTCCTAAAGAAGATAGGGTCGCCCCGCTATCGATAACAAAAAGATATTCCACCCCCTCTAGAACAATAGGAAGGAGCGGCAGATTCTCATTGCAGGGTGAATTAAACACTAGATGCATTAAGCTACAGGTCTCAGGGTCCCTACTCCGCGGGCATCCCTAATCACGTCCTCGCGAATATGGGCGTGTTGTCGTCACTTCAGTGGGATCCGAGGGTGGTGGGGGCGAACTAGAGCCAGCATTACGGCGTGCTGCAGAATTCTCCTCATCTCTCTGTCTCTTTCTACATTCCTTCTTCCAGTGTCCTTCCTTTCCACAGTAATGACATTTTCCTGTCTTTCTGTATAAATCCCTTCTTTTAACGATAGCCAGTACGAACGCATTTCATACCATTTAACATATGCCTCTTTCATGTATTCGTAATCCCATGAAGGGTTGCCCAATCCATCATAAATCATGCGATGCGCGGATGTCAGAAATCCTGCATCAAAAGTCCCATTTCGAGGAAAGTTTGGTACTTGGTCGAGTCCCTCAGTCCATCCCGCCAAATTGCTGAGCCATGGCTCAGTATAATAAGCTAGACCACATCTATTCATCCACTCCTTCGGAGTTTCCCGGAGATTAGGCTTTGGGTAGGAATTTCCCATTGTCTATCTTCTAACAAAAACAAAAAATACGTTGGCATACAGGAATACACGTGCACCTTTTGTATAGCGCTCTTCCCAGTTATAGCAACTGAGGATAAACCGTCCCAGTTATAGCAACTGAGGATAAACCGTCCCAGTTATAGCAACTGAGGATAAACCGTCCCAGTTATAGCAACTGAGGATAACCGTCCCTTATGAAAAGGGGATAACCATCCCTTCTAGAGAAGGGGATAACAGACGCTCAGATACTGCTAACCAGGTAGTCAAACAAATCTTGTCTTACCTGATCAGGAGTATCACGTCGGGGTCACCAAATTGTAAGAACTCTCTCTGTAGAAGCTCTCATGTAAACCTGCACGATCTGGATTCCTGTATTTCAACGTCTTAGAGTACTCCGGGAACAGAAGACAACAAACCATACGAGTAAAATCAATCTGGTTTATTCATCAACTGCTCAGAGGGTGTTCCTGAGCACAAGCTTTTTATGCAGTTTCTTTGTTTTTGCAAGTAGATAATCACAGAGTCATATGTCCTTGTCCTTGGTCAAAGTACATTCGTCATAACATAGGGTGGGGGTGTATGTGTGTGTGGATAGCACCATATCATGTTAGTTACGTAACTGTTTGCATTCGTACGTAGGTATGTGGTGATAAAAGAGGGACAGCCTTGAACATCCAGTTAGGTCTGGTTGATGTTTTACACAAAACTTAGGACATCGGGGTACAACAGGATAAAGAGAACTTCTTGCTTCATGATTCAATAAACATGTACGTAGTAGGTCGGAGATATATTCTAACAGTGGTGGAAGCTGAAAAAGGAAGAGTGTCGTGTTGTCTTCAAGGAGGAGTTGAAACAGGCTTTGGGTGGCCAGGAAGTGCTTCCAAATGACTGGACAACCACAGCAAATGTGATCAGGGACACAGGTAGGAGAGTACTTGGTGTGTCCTCTGGAAGGAAAGTAGATAAGGAGACTTGGTGGTGGAATGAGGAAGTGCAGGAGTGTGTACAAAGGAAGAGGTTAGCCAAGAAGAAGTGGGACATTGAGAGGACCGAAGAGAGTAAACAGGAGTACAGGGAGACACAGCGTAAGGTGAAAGTAGCAGTGGCTAAGGCCAAACAGAGGGCGTATGATGACTTGTATGATAGGTTGGATAGTAAAGAGGGAGAAAATGATCTATACAGGTTGGCACAGCAGAGAAATAGAGATGGGAAGGACGTGCAGCAAGTTAGATTGATAAAGGACAGAGAGGGAACTGTATTGACTAATGACAGAAGTGTGCTGGGAAGATGGAAAGAGTACTTTGAAGAGCTGATGAATGAGGAAAATGAGAGAGAAAAAGAGTAGAAGAGGTGACCATTGAGGAGCAGGATGTAGCAAAGATCAGTAAGGGTGAAGTGAGAAGGGCATTGAAGAGGATGAAGAATGGAAAGGCAGTTGGTCCTGATGATATACCTGTGGAGGTATGGAAGTGTCTAGGAGAGGTAGCAGTAGATTTTCTGACAAGAACATTCAACAAGGTCCTAGAGAGTGAGCAGATGCCGGAGGAGTGGAGGAGAAGTGTGCTGGTGCCCATTTTTAAGAACAAGGGAGACATGCAGAGTTGCAGCAACTACAGAGGGATAAAGTTGATGAGCCATACGATGAAGTTATGGGAAAGAATAGTGGAAGCTAGACTAAGGGCAGAGGTCAGCATTTGTGAACAACAGTTTGGTTTCATGCCAAGAAAGAGCACCACAGATGCAATGTTTGCCTTGAGGATGTTAATAGAGAAGTGCAGAGAAGGTCAGAGGGAGCTACATTGTGCCTTTGTGGATCTGGAAAAAGCATATGACAGGGTGCCAAGAGAAGAACTGTGGTATTGCATGAGGAAGTCTGGAGTGGCAGAGAAGTATGTTAGAGTGGTGCAGGACATGTATGAGCGATGTAAGACAGTGGGGTGAGGTGTGCTGTCGGTGTGACCGACGAATTCAAGGTGGAGGTGGGACTGCATCAAGGGTCAGCTCTGAGCCCCTTCTTGTTTGCTATGGTGATGGACAGGCTGACAGACGAGGTGAGACAAGAATCTCCATGGACTATGATGTTTGCAGATGACATCGTGATCTGTCGTGAGAGCAGAGAACAAGTGCAGGAAAATCTAGAGAGGTGGAGGTATGCCCTGGAAAGGAGAGGAATGAAGGTTAGCCTCAGAAAATCAGAATACATGTGTGTGAATGAGAAGGACCCAGGAGGAACGGTGATGTTACAGGGAGCAGAGATAAGGAAGGTGGAGGATTTTCAGTACTTAGGCTCAACAATCCAGAGCAATGGAGAGTGTGGAAAAGAGGTGAAGAAGCGTGTGCAGGCAGGCTGGAATGGTTGGAGAAAAGTATCCGGTGTGATGTGCGATAGGAAAGTGTCAGCAAGAATGAAGGGAAACGTGTACAAGATGGTGGTGAGGCCAGCGATGTTGTATGGCTTAGAAACAGTGGCGCTGAGGAAAAGGCAGGAGGCAGAGCTGGAGGTAGCGGAGATGAAAATGTTGAGGTTCTCCCTGGGAGTAACGAGGATGGATAGGATCAGAAATGAGTATATCAGAGGGACAGCCCACGTAAGATGTTTTGGAGACAAAGTCAGAGAGGCTAGATTGAGATGGTTTGGACATGTACAGAGGAGGGATAGTGAGTATATTGGCAATAGGATGCTGAGGTTGGAACTACCAGGCAGAAGGCTTCGAGGAAGACCGAAGAAGAGATTTATGGATGTGGTGAAGGAAGACATGAAGGTCGTTGGAGTCAGAAAAGAAGATGCGGAGGACAGGGTGAGGTGGAGGCGGATGATTTGCTGTGGCGACCCCTGAACGGAGCAGCCGAAAGTAAAAGAAGAAGAAGAAGATAAAGCTAACAAGTAAATGAATATTTTGAATCTGTAGCTAATCCGAATGGTGCAGAAAACAAGTCTTGACCACATTTTGAAATGCGAACTGACGCAATTATAGATGACCTTAAGATCAAAGTCATTGAGATCTCTGACATAATCAAGTGTCTACCTCTCAAGAAATCAGTTGGACCAGACCAAATAAGTCATCAATTACTCAGAAATACTGTTGAGTCCATAAGCCACAGTACTGTGCATATTATTTAACATGTCTAACAATTCATCTGTATACCATAGCCAATGGAAACATGCAAATGTTATGCCTTTATTCAAGAAGGGTGATCACTCTTTTGTATCAAATTATCAACCGGTATCACTGATAAGTTGTTTCGGGAAGTTGTTTGAAAGAGTAGTATTCAAACATGTTTACAATTACTTTGAGTCAAATGATTTGTTATAAATCTACTGTACAACAACTTGTTGAAATTTATAACCAAATCCGTTTTACTAGATAACACAGAATACTATTGTATAGTATTTTGTGATGTATCGAAGGCATTTGATAGAGTTTGGCACAGAGGGCTTATGCATAAATTAGAGAAGTATGGAGTACGAGGAAAGCTGCTTGATAGGTTTAATAGTTATGTAAGCAACCGCAGTCATTCAGCTTTTGTTGATGGCTCATTATCCAAGCCTTTAGTGTTGAAAGCTGGGAACGTTTTCCAATGAAAAGCAATTAATGGAATCAATCATGAATGAAAATTTGACACTTTTATGTAATTGGGCGAATGATTGATTAATTTCGTATAACTCTGAGCAAACCGAAGCTATGATGTTCACAACGAAATGCAACCGAAACATTGATTTAAACTTCAATCATTGTCAAGTAAAGATTGTTGACTTTCAGAAACATTTGGGTTTAACCTTCTCGTCTGATGGGAGTTGGCACCATCGCATTAAAAATATTGTTAAAAAGACTTCAAAAATGATTGGATCATTTTGAAAATTAAAATTTCTGCTTATCAGAACCACCTTATCGAAAATATACATATGACAGGGTGCTGAGAGAAGAACTGTGGTATTGTATGAGGAAGTCTGGAGTGGCAGAGATAAGTATGTTAGAGTGGTGCAGGACATGTATGAGAGATGTAAGACAGTGGTGAGGTGTGCTGTCGGTGTGACACGAGTTCAAGGTGGAGGTGGGACTGCATCAAGGGTCAGCTCTCAGCCCCTTCTTGTTTGCTATGGTGATGGACAGGCTGACAGACGAGGTTAGACAAGAATCTCTCAGTCACCGTGGTAATCCCCAAAAAATTAACAAAAAATGACTTTTTTTTTTTTTTTTTCTTCATTTCTGTTAAAGCCAATAAGACCAGTATGTATCTTTTTGACAATTACATAAAGGTTCAAATGCCTTCAAATTATACTGATTGAAAAAAAAAACACTGTCAGGTTCAAACAATCACACTGAAATTAAGAAAACTATATATAAAGAAAACTATATAACAAAACTCTCTGATCTGTTTATACAAGTAAGCTTCATCAAATCTGCCCTCATCATTTTCATCTTAATCTATACCCTGTTCAGCAGAAAGGATCACATTTCATCACAAACACAACAAAACTGACTCATCACACTTTTATGACCAGATGCCTCTTCATCAACATCAAAATCTTCATCAACACAGCTGGCATCATTAACTCTGCTCAACAGCTGGCTTCATCAACTCTGCCCTCATAATGACTGTTATTGAAGAGAAAGTCGGACATAAGTTCCACATGACTAGGTCAGGAAGTAAACCGGAAAGTTAATGTGTGACGGGCACCACACATGTGCAAGCCTGAGCTGACCAATCAGTGTGCTCATTTCAGATCTTCCTTAGCAACTAGCCTGCATTGTTTACAAGCATATCGTTTTTATAACCTTTAATTTATTTGCTGAAATGGCATTTTAATATCAAAACAATATCCAAAATGGAGAGACTACTTTATGGCCATTCTTCTGGTGTATGGATTATAGTGTGTCTTGTACCGAACTTGGTGAATAATTGCAACAAGAACCAGTAAGTTTGCTCCTGTTTTTATCTAGTTTTATGAGGGTACGCGTTAGAAAAATGGGGGGGAAAAAAATACATTTTTAGTGAGTTTTACTCAATTTCAAGTGAGCAAGTGATAGTTGAATACTTGTTTTAATAGTTTATGCAAAAATCCGAATTTCGATAAAAATGGAACATTTTTATTTTTCTGGCCCGTCTCAAAAGTAGTCTGTGCGACAAGCGCCTACTTTCGGTGGAGCGCCTCACAATTATCATTATTTTATAAGATTCATACTGACATTGCGCCACATTTTCTTTATGATCTACTTCCTCCTGAAGTGGGATCCTGAACTGACTACGAATTAAGAAACCGCGATAATGACAGTCAGCACAGTACAAGATTAAAATATCCGTGTTACGTATGCCTAATGGATTCTATCAGACGAGCCCCCACTTGTTATGGATAGGAAAATTCGGAGGATTTAAATTGCCCTGTGAAACCAGCAAAGCACGATAGACCACGACATAAACTATGTACAATTTAATAATATGAACAAAACGAGACAAAATTCATAACTTACAACTTCAACCTAAACCATATACAAATTAACAAAGGGTCCCATAGTCACCAAGCACCCGCAGCAGGGTAAATTTAGAGATGGCGCATGTGCTGGCGGGGAAAGGCTCGCCATCCCGCATGTCGGACGAAACAAATAATGACCATCCTCGCGTGGGCTGTGTTTGGTTGTGGATGATGGCCTTTGACGATGAAGTCCCGAACAACCAAACTCAGGTGAAGCATGCTCCATGGTTCACCTTGGATGAGTTGATCCGTCCGAAGAGCCACGAGGAGACTGGAGGAGACTGTAAGAGACCATAGCCAGTCGGCAACAGGTCCTTAATATAGATTCCCTGCTGTTTGGGAATTTTCCATTCTGTGGAAAATTCCACAATCACCTGACCCACGATCAGGGCGCATGCGCAAGTAACTCTCTTCCATTATTTTTATATTTACATTCTCTCCTTTTACCCAACTGTCAAAATGTGGAATAATATCACTTAAGCTACAAGAAATTGTGACTCTGTTTCATTTAAGTCTGGTATTCGTGTAAAGAAAGTATGTGCACCCGTGTATTTTTCATACAGAAAAAGAAAACTAAATGTTTTACATACAAGATTAAGACATGTTCAGTTACCTCAATTATGACTTATTTACAATCCATGTAAAAAATGACGCACACTGTCAGTGCGGTGATAACTGTAAAAATGCCTTTCACTATTTTCTTGAATGTCCTTTGTACATTATTCAAAGAAATCATATGTTGAAAACTTTAGAAAATATTATTTAACTCAGAGTATAAGTTGATATCAATCTTATCTTATCTAGAGAGGAGCAGAAGAAGGTCCAGCGTGAGCTCCAGTGGAGGATCAGGAGGGCCAAGAAGGACTATGGACAAAAGATGGAGGAGAAGCTGGCTCAGAACAACGTGTGGGATGTCTGGAGAGGACTAAAGACCATGTCTGGATTTGGGCAGAGTGTCAGAGGGACAGCTGATGGTGACCAGCGCTGGGTGAATGAATTAAACTGTTACTTCAACAGGTTTGATTCTCCCACTCCCCCTCTGCCCCCTCCCCGTTCCCCCCCTCTTCACACGTCTCCAGACCAGCAGACACCTCCCCCCTCCCCAGGCCAACTTCACTTGACTGCTGCAGCCCTACAGACACATCACCCTGCCTCTGCAGCCAACCCCAGTCTCCCCCCTCAAGTCAGACCAGGTGAGGAGACAGTTGAGGCGACTAAATCAGAGGAAATCTGCAGGACCAGATGGCATCAGTCCCAGGCTGCTGAGGACCTGCACGGACCAGCTCTGTGAGGTCCTATGCTGACTGTACAACCTGAGCCTCAGCCTGGAGAAGGTTCCCGTCCTGTGGAACACCTCCTGTGTGGTCCAGGTTCCCAAAACAGCTCAAGTGAAGGAACCGGCCCATTACAGACCTGACGCCCTGACCCACCTCATGAAGACCATGGAAAGGCTCCTCCTTGAACACCTCCGCTCTGTGGTGAGCCCCACCCAAGGCCCGCTGCAGTTTGCCTACAGGCCCAACATGCGGGTAGAAGACGCCGTCATTTACCTTCTGCAGCGGGCGCTCACCCACCTGGAGATCGCCGGCAGCGCTGTGAGGGTCATGTTCTTTGACTTCTCCAGCGCCTTCAATCCAATCAGCCTAGCGCTTCTGCGGGGGAAGCTGGAGGATGTGGGAGTGGACGGACATCTTGCTGCCTGGATTATTGACTACCTCACTGACCGTCCACAGTACGTGCGGCTGCACGGCTGCGAGTCAAAGGTGGCAGTCTGCAGCACGGGGGCACCCCAGGGCACCATCCTCTCACCCTTCCTTTTCACCATTTACACCTCGGGCTTCACCTATAACACAGACAGCTGCCACCTCCAGAAGTTCTCCGACGACTCCGCCATCGTGGGCCGTCTGTCAGAGGGGAACGAGCGGGAGTACGGATCGGTCATCGTCGGCTTTGTGGACTAGTGTGAGCGCAATCACCTGTGCTTGAACACTAGGAAGACGAAGGAGATGGTGGTCGACTTCAGGAGAAGCACTCTAACACACACACACTCACTGGTGAACATCCAGGGACAGGACATTGAGACAGTGGACAGTTTCAAGTACCTGGGCGTTCACCTCAACAATAAACTGGACTGGTCCCACAACACCAACACCCTGTACAAGAAGGGCCACAGTCGCCTCCACCTTTTGAGGAGACTTAGGTCCTTCGAAGTATGCAGACCTCTGCTCAGGACATTTTATGACTCTGTGGTAGCCTCTGCAATCCTCTACGCTGCCATCTGCTGAGCTACGGGCAGCACAGAGCGGGACAGAAAGAGACTGAACAAGCTGGTCAGGAGGGCCAGCACAGTCCTAGGCTGCCCACTGGACTCTGTGGAGGAGGTGGGTGAGAGGAGGATGGGAGCCAAGCTCACATCCATTATGGTCAACAGCTCTCACCCACTGCACCACACTGTAGAGAAGTTGAGCAGCTCCTTCAGTGGACGACAGACATCCTTAGTGCAGGAAGGAGCGCGACCGCAGGTCTTTCATTCCCAACGCTGTCAGACTGTACAACGCCGCTTTGTAACTGTCTGTGAAAAAAACAGCTATGTGCAATAAAAACCATGTGCACTTAAATCAACCACATCCACCCCACTGACTGTGAACCACATCAACCCATCTACTCTGCCCTCAGATACATGTACACTTGAATATCGGCCAGTCTACAAACTTTTTCTTTTTTATTGTATATTACTTTTTTAATGCAGCCGTGAGGGAGGGGCACAAGCCAGTGTCTCTCCCTCACGCCGGTCCCAGGCCCAGATAAATGCAGAGGGTTGCGTCAGGAAGGGCATCCGGCGTAAAACAAATGCCAAATAAAACATGCAAGTCAGATCAAGAAAATTCATACCGGCTTGGTCGAGGCCCGGGTTAACAACGACCGCCATCAGTGCTGTTAACCATCAGGGTGCTGGTGGAAATTGGACTACTGTTGGTCGAAGAAGGAGAGGCGGGAGGCGTGTCCGTAGGCAGAGAGAGAAGAGGAAAGGCAAAAGTCTAGAACTGAAAGTAGGGACTTTGAATGTTGGAACTATGACAGGAAAAGGTAGAGAGCTGGCTGACATGATGCAGAGGAGGAAGGTGACCATACTGTGTGTTCAGGAGACCAGGTGGAAAGATAGCAAGGCTAAAAGCTTAGGAGCAGGGTTTAAGCTGTTTTTTCATGGTGTGGATGGGAAGAGAAATGGGGGAGGAGTCATCTTGAAGGAGGAGTTTGTCAGGAATGTTCTAGAAGTGAAGAGTGTCAGACAGAGTGATGAGTCTCAAGTTAGAAATTGAAGGCGTGATGTTCAATGTTGTTAGTGCTTATGCCCCACAGGCAGGATGTGAGCGAGAAGAGAAGGAGAGATTCTGGAGTGAGTTAGATGAAGTGATGCAGAGTACCCCCAAAGATGAAAGAGTAGTCATTGGGGCAGACTTCAATGGAAATGTCGGTGCAGGAAACAGAGGGGACGAGGAAGTGATGGGCAGGTTTGGTAGCCAGGACAGGAACGCATAAGGACAGATGTTGGTAGATTTTGCAAAAAGGATGGAAATGGCTGTGGTAAGAAGAGAGAGGAGCATAGAGTGACTTATAAAAGCGGAGGTAGGAGCACACAGGTAGACTACATCTTGTGTAGGTGATGTAATTTGAAGGAAGTCAGTGACTGCAAAGTAGTAGCGGGTGAGAGTGTTGCCAAACAGCATAGGATGGTGGTGTGCAGGATGACGCTGATGGTGAGGAAGGTGAAGAAGGCAGAGCAAAAGCTGAAAAAGGAGGAGTGTTGTGTTGTCTTCAAGGAGGAGTTGAAACAGGCTTTGGGTGGTCAGGAAGTGCTTTCAGATGACTGGACAACCACAGCTAATGTGATCAGGGAGACAGGTAGGAGAATACTTGGTGTGTCATCTGGAAGGAGAGGAGGCAACGGCCAAACAGAGGGCGTATGATGACTTGTATGATAGGTTGGACAGTAAGGAGGAAGAAAATTATCTATACAGGTTGGCACAGCAGAGAGATAGAGATGGGAAGGACGTGCAGCAAGTTAGTTTGATAAAGGACAGAGAGGGGAATGTATTGACTGATGACAGAAGTGTGCTGGGAAGATGGAAAGAGTACTTTGAAGAGCTGATGAATGAGGAAAATGAGAGAGATAAAAAAAAAAAGAGTAGAAGAGGTGACTGTTGAGGAGCAGGAAGTAGCAAAGATTAGTAAGGGTGAAGTGAGGAGGGCACTGAAGAGGATGAACAGAAAGGCAGTTGGTCCTGATGACATACCTGTGGCGGTATGGAAGTGTCTAGGAGAGGTAGCAGTAGATTTTCTGACAAGAACATTCAACAAGGTCTTAGAGAGTGAGCAGATGCCGGAGGAATGGAGGAGAAGTGTAATGGTGCCCATTTTTAAGAACAAGGTATATGTGCAGAGTTGTGGCAACTACAGAGGGATAAAGTTGATGAGCCATATGATGACGTTATGGGAAAGAATAGTGGAAGCTAGACTAAGGGCAGAAGTCAGCATTTGTGAACAACAGTTTAGTTTCATGCCAAGAAAAGAGCACTACAGATGCAGTATTTGCTTTGAGGATGTTAATAGAGAAGTACAGAGGTCAGAGGGAACTGCATTGTGCCTTTGTGGATCTGGAGAAAGCATATGACAGAGTGCCGAGAGAGGAACTGTGGTATTGCATAAGAAAGTCTGGAGTGGCAGAGAAGTATGTTAGAGTGGTGCAGGACATGTACGAGAGATTTAAGACAGTGATGAGGTGTGCTGTCGGCGTGACCGACGAATTCAAGCTGGAGGTGAGACTACATCAAGGATCAGCTCTGAGCCCCTTCTTGTTTGTGATGGTGATGGACAGGTTGACAGACAAGGTTAGACAAGAATCTCCATGTACTATGATGTTTGCAGATGACATCGTGATCTGTAGTGAGGGCAGAGAACAAGTGGAGGAAAATCTGGAGAGGGAGAGGTATGCCCTGGAAAGGAGAGGAATGAAGGTTCGCCTCAGAAAATCAGAATACATGTGTGTGAATCAGAAGGATCCAGGAGGAACGGTGAGTGACAAGGAGTGGAGATAATGAAGGTGGAGGATTTTAAGTACTTAGGCTCAACAATCCAGAGCAATGGAGAGTGTGGAAAAGAGGTGAAGAAGCGTGTGCAGGCTGGTTGGAATGGTTGGAGAAAATTGTCCGATGTGATGTGCAAGACAGTGATGAGGCCAGCGATGTTGTATGGCTTAGAAACAGTGGCGCTGAGGAAAAGGCAGGAGGCAGAGCTGGATCTAGCAGAGATGTAAATGTTGAGGTTCTCTCTGGGAGTAACGAGGATGGATAGGATCAGAAATGAGTACACCAGAGGGACAGCCCATGTAAGATGTTTTGGACACAAAGTCAGAGAGGCTAGATTGAGATGCTTTGGACATGTACAGAGGGATAGTGAGTAAATTGGCAGTAGGATGCCGAGGTTGGAACTACCAGGCAGAAGGCCTAGAGGAAGACCAAAGAAGAGATTTATGGATGTGGTGAAGGAAGACATGAAGGTCATTGGAGTAAGAGAACAAGATGCAGAGGACATGGTGAGATGGAGGCGGATGGTTTGCTATGGCAACCCCTGAAGGGAACAGCCGAAAGGAAAAGAAGACTTGTACCAGGTGTGTGTCCACTGGCCGTTTCACTGTGTGCTATATTAACGTGCAAGTTGAGCTCGTCGGAAGGGACACCTAAAAGCGAGCAAAGTGGACATGTCCCCGCACCCTCCTCCAGGAGTGTCAGGAGCAGGGGAGTCTTCAGTGCCACGCCACACTATTCACTGCAGATCTCACACACCGACATGACAGAGAAGCTGCAGGTACACGTGAAAACCACAAATACACCATAACAACGCACCTAATAAATACTTCAATAAACGTTTAATAAACGCTTTTGTCCTCTCAGTAGTAACGGTTGTGTTCCAAACCATGTAAATAATAATAATAACAACAACGACAACCTGCTTCTTCTTCTTCAAACCGAGTGTAACTGATGTTTGCTGTATAGTGCCACCTACTGTCCTGTCTTAATTTTATATTGGCGTCTGTCGGTAACACGCTCCACGCATATGATTGGAGAACTGAAAACCGGAGGTCGATCCCAATATGCCTTTTTTCTTTATTGCATGCAGATGCAGAAACTTTAACCACGATTAGGCTCTATTTTTAAATGTATGTTCTGATTTCTGTAAAGGTTCATTGTGACATGAGCACTGTTAAAAACGCTACAACCAACCCGAAACTGGAACCGCAATATGGGTGTTCCACGAATGACTACAACCCAGGAAGTAGAGTCGAAAGTAGTTCAGGAAATGACGTAGAGCCTTCAGTATCTTTTGGCTGCCATATTGTTTTCGTCAATGGGAATAATAGTAGAGGGTGAGAGAAGGAAATTAAAAGCACGCGCAGCCTATTTCTCAGAGTTAATGGGTGAGAATCACTCTCTGTTTCTGTACTGTTCATGATTGTAGAATACAGAGTTCAGAATCTGCATAATTCGGAACAAATCAGGAATGTGTTTGTGGTGCTAACGTGGCTAGTTGATTAGCAGCAGTTTATGAGATAGTAATTGGTGTAAACTTACAAACGGATGTTTGTTAAAGTGATTGTTTTGTTCGGTGTATTTCTGCCCTATTTATCTGCCGACATTATCCTAAAATAAAATGAAGGCATTTGGTGGCACTGTTCTCTATGTTCCTCAGGCAGCAACTCATGTGTACAAATAGATATAAAATTAATATAAATATCAATGTAATGTCGACTGTAAGGTTTAAACAGAGGGAGAGATTCGACTCAGTCAGGAAGAGAAACATAGTGAAAGGAGGTTTAAATAGATCGATGGGTGTCTGTGATGTTGAGGATCGAGGTGTGTCAGGACATATATGTGATGGTTTTGGTTCTGAAACGGAGCCTCTGGTCAGATATGAGGCTTACAGTACGAATACAAATTATTATTTGCAATAACTGTATTAGATACAGTGTTTTGGAAGTTTTGCGGATTTAAACAACACTTTAGAGAGTGAAGTGTGTATCACATGGGTATGTGTGTGAAAACATTTATCTCCTAAAAACAAACAAGATTTTCATTCTTCATTTTGCTGTCAAACTCAGTTAAAAACAGACTTCGGTTTCTGGTCATATTCTGTTATCATATTGTTAAAGAGAAATTAAACACAGACCTGATTAAAGTTTGCATGCACTATATTTGTCTTTATACAAAAACAATCGATTGTTATTTGTTTTCTTCGTGGAAAAAAGTATGAAATGTGCATACTGGGCTGAAATTGTTCAGAGCGATTAATTTACTGATTGATTGAATGTGTATTCGATTATAAATACAGACACAACTCAGTGGTGCCCAGTTTTGTTCTGTTCAGAAGCTCACTGGATTATTATTTGTTTTGTTACTTTCACTTGTGTAGATTATTGTTAAAACTGTTATCCTTATAATATGAACTGATGAATTCATGTCTTCTCATGTGAGTGAAATACAGGTGTTTTAAAACTGGCTAATGCAAACCACCAAATGGATTTTTAGCAGATTGCAACTTCAGAACTGTAAATAAAACCATCTGATGATAAAATATACAATCCAGTATATACTTATATATAATATTGTTTGTGTAAGAGGAAAGTTTGGAAGGTTTGTTTCATTTCACTTTAATTGTTTATATAATCACCATCACCTTGGTTCATTTCACTTTAATTGTTTATATAATCACCATCACAAGTTTAAATTATAATAATGGATATATTTTATACTTCAGAAGTATAATTTTGTAAACTTTTTCTGTACAAAATGATGTAATCCATGGTACAGTTGGCCCCCTTCTTCCGAAAATCCCTTCTTATGAAAAATCCAGTATCGGAAAAACATTTTCCTAAATTTTTGTCCTCTGTCTATGAAACAACCTCTTCTTATGAAAAGTGCCAAATGCGCCATTCAAACATTCAAAAGCGTCATTCAAACAATGTGTGAGTTGCTCTCTCATTGGCTGTCTCCCAACATCCCACCCTGCTGGCCTCCCATTGGCTAAGAGGGATGACGCAGCTCCCTCCCATTGGCTATCTCTCAACATCCTGCCCCGCTGGCCTCCCATGGGCTAGGAGGGATGACACTGTCCTTCCAACTTTGTTCATAATGGTGTGAACCGCGTTCATGTTTGTGTGTCATTCCAACTGTATTTTATGGCTCAGGCTTTTAACCTCCCCTCCCTGAATCGCCACCTTATCGTGGTGGAGGGGTTTGCGTGACCTAATGATCCTAGGAGCTATGTTGTCGGGGGCATAATGCCCCCGGTAGGGTCACCCAAGGCAAACAGGTCCTGGGTGAAGGTCCAGACAAAGTGCGATTCAGAAGACCCCTATGCCATCTCAGAGGAAACAATGGAAGCAGTCTCCGTTGCCCGGATGCGGGTCACCGGGTTTCCCTCCTGGAGCCAGGCCCGGGGGAGAGGCTCGAAGGCGAGCGCCTGGTGGTCGAGCTTATGCCCATGGAGCCTGGCCGGGCCTAGCCCGAAAAGGAGACATGGGTCTGCCCTCCCATGGACCCACCACCCGTGGGAGGAGTTTTAGGGGTCGGGTGCAATGTGAGTTGGATTGGCAGCCAAAGGCATGGGTTCTGTCGGACCAATCCTCGGCTACTGACTCTGACCCTCAGGGCATGGAATGTCACCTCTCTGGCGGGGAAGGAGCCTGATTTGGTGCGTGAGGTGGAGAGATACCAACTAGATATAGTCGGGCTCACCTCAACACATAGCATGGGCTATCTATCAAGAGAGGCTGGACCTTATTCTATTCTGGAGTTGCTCATGGGGCGAGCCGGTGTGGGTATTCTTGTTGCCCCCCGTCTCGGTGCCCAAATGTTGGGGTTCTCCCCGGTTGACGAAAGGGTAGCTTCCCTCCGTCTTCGGGCGGGGTGGACAGGTCCTGACTGTTATTTGTGCTTATGCACCAAATGACAGTTCAGAGTACCCACCCTTTTTGGAGTTTTTTTTTTTTTTTTTTTTTTTTTTTTTGGGGGGTGTTGGAGAGCACTCTCTCGGGAGACACACTCGTTGTCTTGGGAGGCTTCAACACCCATGTGGGCAACGATAGTGTGACCTAGAAGGGTGTGATCGGTAGGTACGACCTCTCCAGTCTGAATCAGAATGGTGTTTCGTTGTTGGACTTCTGTGCTCGTCACAGTTTGTCGATCACGAACACCATGTTCGACCATAAGTGTGCCTTTAAGTGCACTTGGCACCAGGACACCCTAGGTCGCAATTCGATGATTGACTTTGTAGTCGTGTCATTGCACTTGCAACCATATGTTCTGGACACTCGGGTGAAGAGCGGAGCTGAGCTGTCTACCGATCACTACCTGGTGGTGAGTTGGCTTCAGTGGTGGGGGAGGCTGCCTTCCAGACCTTGCAGGCCCAAGCGTGGAATCAGGGTCTGCTGGGAACGTTTGGCGGAGTCCCCTGTCCGAGAGGCCTTTTAACTCCCACCTCCAGCAGAGCTACAACCACGTCCTGGAGGAGGCGGGGGACATGGAATCCGAATGGGCCATGTTTCGTGCCTCCATTGCTGAGGCGGGAGCCCATAGCTGTGGCCGTAAGGTCGTCGGTGCTTGTCGTGGCGGTAATCCCTGAACCCGGTGGTGGACATCTGCGGTGAAGGGGGCCATCAAGCTGAAGAAGGAGGCCTTATCGGGTTTTATTAGCCTGTGGGACTCCCGAGGCAAAAAACAGGTACCAGCAGGCCAAACGTGCTGCAGCCGAGGCTGTCGCAGATGCAAAATCTCGGCGTGGGAGGAGTTCGGTGAGGGCCTAAAGAGTGATTACCAGTTGGCCTGAAAAAGGTTCTTGACCACCATCCGATGCCTTAGGAGGGGGAAGCAGTTCTTCACGAACAACTGGGGATGTCGTCAAGAGGTGGAGGGAATACTTTGAGGACCTCCTCAATCCCACCAACACGCCCTCCATGGAAGAAGAAGACCCTGGGGGTTCGGGTGGGGGTCCGCCCATCACTGGAGTGGAGGTCACTGAGGTTGTCAAAAAGCTCCTCAGTGGTCGAGCTCCGGGGTTGGACGAGATCTGCCCAGAATATCTCAGGGCTCTGGATGTTGTAGGACTATCTTGGTTGACACGTCTCTGCAACATCGCGTGGTCATCAGGGGCTGTACTGGCATCTGAATTGGCAAACTGGGGTGGTGGTCCCAATTTTTAAGAAAGGGGACCGGAGGGTGTGTTCCAATTATCGGGGAATTACACTCCTCAGCCTACCTGGGAAAGTCTATGCAGGGGTACTAGAGAGGAGGATCTGACCGATAGTCGAACCTCGGATTCAGGAGGAGCAAAGTGGTTTTCGTCCTGGCCGTAGCACTCTTGCCCAACTCTATACACTCCACCAGATTCTGGAGGGGGCATGGGAGTTTGCCCTATCAGTCCACATGTGCTTTGTGGATTTGGAGAAGGCTTTCGACCATGTCCCTCGAACAATCTTATGGGGCGTGCTCCGAGAGTACGGCGTTCCGGACCTGATGCTATGAGCTATCCGGTCGCTGTATCACCGGAGCCAGAGTTTGGTCCGTATTGGCAACAACAGGTCGAATTCATTTCCGGTGGGAGTTGGAGTCCGCCAAGGCTGTCCTTTGTCACCGATTCTGTTCATAATTTTTATGGACAGAATTTCTAGGCGCAGTCGAGGCGATGACGGGTTCTGGTTTGGTGGCCATCGGATCTCGTCTCCGCTTTTTTCGGATGATGATGTCCTTTTGGCTTCATCAAGTCAGGACCTCCAGCTCTCATTGCAGCTGGGATGAAGATCAGTACCTCCAAGTCTGAGGCCATGGTTCTCAGTCGGACAATGGTGGAATGCACCCTCCGGGTCGGGAATGAGGTCCTGCCCCAAGTGGAGGAGTTTAAATATCTTGGGGTCTTGTTTACGAGTGAGGGAATGATGGAGCGAGAGATAGACGGATCGCTGCAGCCTCTGCTATTAAGCGGTGCCTGTAATGGTCCATCGTGGTGAAGAAGGAGCTGAGCCGCAAGGCGAAGCTCTCAATTTACCAGTCGATCTATGTTCCAACCCTCACCTATGGTCATGAGCTTTGGGTAATGACTGAAAGAACAAGATCGCAGATCCAAGAAGCTGAAATGAGCTTACTTCGCCAGGTGGCGGGGTTCTCCCTGAGAGATAAGGTGAGAAGCTCCACCATCTGGGGAGAGCTCGGAGTAGATCCGCTGCTCCTCCGCATTGAGAGGGGCCAGTTGAGGTGGCTCGGACACCTGGTCAGAATTCCCCCCGGACACCTCCCTGGTGTGGTGTTTCGGGCATGTCCAACCGGGAAGAGTCCCCGGGGTCGACCTAGAACACGTTGGAGGGACTATGTCTCTCGGCTTGTCTGGGACCACCTCGGTGTCCCCCCAGGAGATTTGGAGGAAGTGGCTGGGGAGAGGGACGTCTGGACTTCTTTGCTTAGGTTACTACCCCCGCGACCCGACCCTGGACTAAGCGGATGATGATGAGGCTTTTATCCTTCCATAAACATTTGTAAGATTTTAACTGCTTAGACGACATGGTCAACACACACGCATACGTAAGTCAAAGGTGGCAGTCTGCAGCACGGGGGCACCGCAGGGCACCGTCCTCTCACCCTTCCTTTTATACCTCGGACTTCATCTATAGCACAGACAGCTGTCACCTCCAGAAGTTCTCGGACGACTCCGCCATTGTGGGCCGTGTGTCCGAGGGGAACGAGCTGGAGTACCGGTCGGTCATCGTTGACTTCGTGGACTGGTGTGAGCGCAACCACCTGTGCTTGAACACTAGGAAGACGAAGGAGATGGTTATCGACTTCAGGAGAAGCACTCTAACACACGCGCACGCACACACACACACACACACACACACACACTCACACTCACTAGTGAACGTCCAGGGACAGGACATTGAGACAGTGGACAGTTTCAAATACCTGGGCGTTCACCTCAACAATAAACTGGACTGGTCCCACAACACCAACGCCCTGTACAAGAAGGGCCAGAGTCGCCTCCACCTTCTGAGGAGACTTAGGTCCTTCGGAGTATGCAGACCTCTGCTCAGGACTTTTTATTACCCTGTGGTAGCCTCTGCAATCCTCTACGCTGCCATCTGCTGGGCCCTGGGCAGCACAGAGCGGGACAGAAAGAGACTGAACAAGCTGGTCAGGAGGGCCAGCTCTGTCCTAGGCTGCCCACTGGACTCTGTGGAGGAGGCGAGTGAGAGGAGGATGGTAGCAAAGCTCACATCCATCATGGTCAACAGCTCTCACCCACTGCACCAGACTGTAGAGAAGCTGAGTAGCTCCTTCAGTGGACGACTGAGACATCCTCAGTGCAGGAAGGAGCGCTACCGCAGGTCGTTCATTCCCACCTCTGTCAGACTGTACAACGCCACTTTGTAACTCTGTGAAAATACCGGTTATGTGCAATAAAAACCCCATGCACTTTAATCAACCACATCTACCCCACTGACTGAACCATATCAACCCATCTACTCTGCCCTCAGATACATATACACTTGAATATAGGCCAGTCTACAAAGTTGTTCTCTTCTTTTATTGTTTATTAATTTATACTATTTTTATGTATCTATTTATTTATTTTCTTATATAATACAGTAAAACCTCTGCTGACGAACGCTTAAGCTCACGAACTTTTCGCCTCAAGAACATTAAATTTGCGAGCATATTGTCTCTGCTGACGAACTAGTTTTCGGCGGACGAATCAAACCACGCGGTCGAACAGCACCACGGTGGCGGCCACGAGAAGCTGACGCACGCTCACGGCGTCACAGTTCGTCACACCCCTTTCTTTGAATGCGGAAGTGGTTTGTGTTTGCTAGACATTTTGGACCATATTGAGTGTACTTTTGCTATTATGGGACCGAAAAAGACCCCACCACAGGCGGAGATCATTGAAAAACACGAACGAGGTGTGCGTTTGTGTGACTCAGCGTCCCAGTACCAGTACGCTAAGTCTACCACCATCCTTAAGAACAAGGAAGCTATTAAGGGTGCGTGTGTGGCTATGCGTGTTTCCAAACAGTAGGCGTTTCCAAACACTCCTTCCAAACAGTAAGTCCCTCTCTCCCTCCTCCTCCCACTCCATTCCATCAAGCCATCAACTACCATCACGACGGTAAATAAAACGACTTTATTATACAGTACAGTTTATTTCTTTAATTACAATACAATAGACATTTATTATACATAAAATAAGGTATATTTTTGTGTAGTTTTAAGGCTTATTTAGTAGAAAATTATGTTTTATGTGGACCTGGGAACGGATTATTCTCATTTTAATGGTTTCTTATGGGAAATAAATGTTCGGAAGACGAACTTTTCGCCTCACACACACTTTCTGGGAACCAATTATGTTCGTGAGCAGAGGTATCACTGTATATATGTATGTGTGTATGTTTGTATATGTATCCATTTTTGCACCCCCTACTGATGGTACCTCAAGAGCCTGTAACAGTGAATTTCTCCATTTGTGAGATTAATAAAGCTGTATCTTATCTTTATCTTATATATATATATATATATATATATATATATACACACACACACACACACACACACACGCGTGTGATTCCTGGTGAAAGTGATTCCCGGTGCCATGGTCATTGTAAGATTATAACTCCGCCAAAATGACATGATCAACTCGAAGTAAGTACCTTAAAAGGTATGCTTTTATAATTTTTAAAGGGTAGTTTTGGGAGCCTTGTAACGAATCACACATTTTACATGTAAAATGCACCTCTAGTTCTGAAAAAGGCACTTGAACGGATTAATTTCTAAAGAAAGGGGCCGACTATACTTGTTTCACACCTGTGCCCGAATTTTGTATGAAAGAAGGAACTATAGCATGAAAATTTGGGGTCAGCCGTAGCCTACTGATTAGAGACCCCATTTTGGAACTGAAAGATTCCTGAACCAGCAGGGTAGATGTGTGGTGGTGGGGGAGTGAGCTTCACCTTCTCTTCCTCCACCTTCATGAGTGAAGTGCCCTTGAGCAAAGCACCAAACCCCCCATCTGCTCCTCGGGCCCCCGATGTGTGTGAGCCCACTGTTCTGTGTGTGTGTGTCTGTGTGTGTTCTGACTTTGTATGGGTTAAATGCAGAGGAAATAATTTCCTTTATGAGATTAATACAGTATATCAAAAGCCATAAAAAAAGCTGTAATTCTGAAAGTGCAGCTCTGATGATGTTTTCTGTTTCATGTCAGAAGGTGCAATGGCGAGTCCGGGAAAAGAGAATTATCGCATGAAGAGTTACAAGAATAAAGCGCTGAACCCACAGGAGATGCGGCGGCGCAGAGAGGAGGAGGGAATTCAGCTTCGGAAACAGAAGAGAGAAGAGCAGGTGGATCATTCACTTCTTCACGCACAGTAAACACGAATAAAAATCACGAATAATAACAGAGCACTGTACTGTCCTACTGTTTAATGTGTTTTACAGGGGATTAGTCAGTGGTCAGAGGGAGATTGTCTAACCTGGGGTGTCAAACTCATGTCACAAAGGGCCATGTGGCTGCAGGTTTTGTTTCAACCAAGCAGCAGCTCACCTGACTCGCTCATTTAAACAAACGATTTAAGTCTTCAGATTCTTGATTGTCAGTCTGTATGCTCTGTACATAGACTGACCAATCAAGTGCCTGAAGACTCAGATAAGTTGTTTAAAAGTCAGGTGAACTGCTGCTAGATTGAAACTAAAACCTGCAGCCACACGACCCTTTGTGGCACGAGTTTGACATCTGTGGTTTAACCCACCTATAAGATGTGAAAGGCCTCATTTTTATGAACTAACTCTTTTGTCGACGATGGCTGAGACACAGAAAGATTACACCAATAAAAAGAATGTTTAGGCTTTATAAGAATATCATCGTTGTTTCATACACTAAAGCACACACCCACAGAATTCCCATGGTGATATTGATATGCTCATTCTCAGGTTCATCAGTTATTCTCTGCTGAGTCAGACACAGGAAGTGCAGAGAAAATCAGAAAGACAAAGAAATGTGAGTGTTATTACTTCACTGTCCAAAACAATGGACAGGTATGGTTCCGTGTGTGATGGGGGGGAGGAGCTGATCCAGTTGTTGCGATTCTTTAACAGGGAGGTTTGGAGAACTTTTATTTTCTCTTACCATCCTCTTCCCTGTGCATAGTTGCAAAATAATCTTGTGTCCTCACCTGGGCATGTTTATCACTGTTCCGGTTTCTTTAAAGTTCTTAATGTTTTCTCCGACAGACGACATGGGCAGCCACAGGCCAGGGGCAATTTTCTGGTTGTCATCGCCTAACTTGTGAAGGTCGACACACACCTGCATTATTTGATGTTTTCAATTGTCTTTCCCATGTTGAAGAGTAGAGAAGAGAAATTGCCTCTGTGTTACTTGAAGATTTCCTAAATGGGAATTCAAAGAGTCCGATCTCATAGCTGCAGTAGGGTCGACCGGTCATAGACGAGCATAGTCCAAAACATGAACAGACAACAACAAATAAAACAAATTAAAACGATCAAAGAAACAATTTGACTCCGAGAACTCCATATCGCCGCCCTCGAGGCAGCGCCATCTTGGAGATGTCATGTTCAATGTGAAAGGACATGAAGCGTAATAAAGTTTATCTTTTTGGTATCGTTTGTTAAACATGCTACAGAACATAAAATCTCATGCGCAAAGATTCTAAACATTAACTTAGTATGTACTGGAATAATAATTGAAAAAAGACTTGAATACTCGTGCTTTACATCAAGTATATGCTATAATGTTTATATTTTATTATCAATAAATATAAGAGTAAAAACATTTTCTTAATCATGATTACATTTTTACTACATTAATACTGTATTAATGAGTAAGACTGTCTATAGACTGTGTTTAAGAAACATATTTTAGCGCATGTAATAGATACACAGTACAGTCGGCTCCCAATTTACGAAGACCCCTTTGTACGAAATCCCTGGATTACGAAAAACATTTTCTTGAGTTTCCGTCGTGGGCGTGACCCACAGTGCACGAGAGAGAGAGAGAGGTGTATGTGTGTGTAAATAAAAATGTTTAATAATGGTTTAATTAATAAATATGTTAATAAAATGGTTTAATAAATAAATTTATTTTACTTTTAACACATATTTCATACAAAATCGGTGTACTTTTATCATTTTTAAAGGGTTTATGTGGTTTATCCAGTCCAAGGACTGAAGACTTGGAACGAATTAGGCGTTTAACATGTAAAATGCGACCCCTACTTACGAAATCCCTGTAAAACGAGAATGGCTCTGGAACAGGTTAATTTCGTAAATTGGTGTCCTGGCTAGCCTTGCCGATCCTATAAGTGATTTCTTTGTCCAGGGAGCCATCACAGGAAATGGTGCTTCCCAGGTACTTGAAATGTTTAACATTGGTGAGTGGTGTGTCGTTGATGACAATGCTGGGTGCGGGAGGGTGGGTGTTTGGTGCAGGTTGGTGAAGTAGTGCCCCTGCCAAATGGTACTACCTCTCCCTTACACCCCGAACCCCCCACTACTACTACCACGACTACTATTATTTTTTTCTTCTTCTTCTCCTTTTGGCTGTTCCCTTCAGGGGTCGCCACAGCGAATCATCTGCCTCCATCTCACCCTAGCCTCTGCATCTTCTCTTACACCAACTGCCTTCATGTTCTCCTTCAGCACGTCCATGAATTGTCTCTTTGGTCTTCCTTTAGGCCTTCTGCCTGGTAGTTCCAACCTCAGCATCCTACTGCCAATTTACTTACTATCCCTCCTCTGTACATGTCCAAACCATCTCAATCTAGCCTCTCTGACTTTGTCCCCAAAACATCTTATATGTGCTGTCCCTCTGATGTACTCATTTCTGATCCTATCCATCCTGGTTACTCCCAGAGAGAACCTCAACATTTTCATATCTGCTACCTCCAACTCTGCCTCCTGTCTTTTCCCCAGGGCCACTATTTCTAAACCATACAACATCGCTGGCCTCAACACCGTCTTGTACATTTTTCTTTTCATTCTTGCCGATACCTTCCTATCACACATCACACCGGACACTTTTCTCCAACCATTTCAACCTGCCTGCACACGCTTCTTCACCTCTTTTCCACACTCTCCATCGCTCTGGATTGTTGAGCCTAAGTACTTAAAATCATCCACCTTCTTTATCTCTGCTCCCTGTAACCTCACCGTTCCTCTTGAGTCCTTGTCGTTCACACACATGTATTCTGATTTTCTGAAGCTAACCTTCATTCCCCTCCTTTCCAGGGCATACCTCCACCTCTCTAGGTTTTCCTGCACTTGTTCTCTGCTCTCACTTCAGATGACAATGCCATCTGCAAACATCATAATCCATGGAGATTCTCATCTAACCTCGTCTGTCAGCCTGTCCATCACCATAGCAAACAAGAAGTGGCTCAGAGCTGACCCTTGACGCAGTCCCACCTCCATCTTGATCTCTTTTTTCACACCAACAGCACACCTCACCACTGTCTCTCATACATGTCCTGCACCACTCTAACATACTACACGCTTCTTCACCTCTTTTCCACACTCTCCATTGCTCTGGACTCTTCCATACCGCCACAGGTACAGTAGGCCCTTGACATTCGCGGGGGTACGGTTCCGAGCCCTCCCGCGAATCGAGATAATCCGCGAGCTCTGTACGCGGAAGTTAAACCCCATGTATGACGTCACATGCGCGAATGAGCAGCCCAGTAAAATACTATGTATCTATTACGTGTGCTAAAATATGCTTCTTAAACACATTCTACAGACATTCTTACTCATTAATGCAGTATCAATGTAGTAAAGTGTAGTCATGATTAAGAAAAACTTTTTAATTTTGTACTGTGATGTTTAGTAATAAAATATATAAACATTATACAGCATATACTCTTGTAAAGCACTCGTTTTAAAGTCTTTTTCAATTATTATTCCAGTACAGTACCCAAGTTAATTCTTAGAATGTTTGTGTGTGAGATTTTATGTTCTGTAGCATGTTTAACAAAGGATACCAAAAGAATAAACTTTATTATGCTTCATGTCCTTTTACATTGAACTTAGAGTGGTGTCTTGGCGTGATGTGTCCAAGATGGCGCTGCCTGGAGGGCAACCTCGTGGAGTTTTCAGAGTCAAATTGTTTCTTTTTTCGTTTTAATTTGTTTTATTTGTTTGTTTATGGTTTGCACTATGCTCGCCTATGATTGGTCGACCCTACTACAGCATGAACAGCTTCAGCTTCAGGCAATAACTTGTATCTTGAGCAGCTATGCTATGCCCAGGTAGATTTTTGAGATTTTCCGCCGCTTGGTTAGGAACTTAATGCTAGCGGTTGCGGCTCGCTGCCTACCATAGCATGTCAGCTCTGCTTAGTTATACACTGCTAAGTTATAACTAAGCACGCTTGGCATGTTCACTGGGATGTGGCTCCATAGCATACTAGCTCTGCTAGCCGCATCCTGGCTAACAAAGAAGCCGAGGCGGGAAGGGGCCGAACGACGACTCCGGCGCTTGGGATCGTGGGGGGTGAAGGCCGTGTAGCCGGCTGGTATAATCGCCTTATCGGGTGTACTCTCCTTGAGCCATGTTTCACAGAAACACAGTCCTGTAGATCCCTCTGCCCTGCAATCTGAGCATGAAGCTCGTCCATCTTTTTTCGAAGGGTATGAAATAAAAAGATTTTAATACAACAGTTCAGAGAAAGGAGAAAGTCTTATTTTTTCAGAAGAGACATTAGCCAAAGAAAACACAGTGTTTGAATGGTATCATAGAGCTTAACTGGTAATTCAAACACAGAAAAAAGAGGCTCATTGACAACTTGTGCACGAATGAGTAAAAAGGGGTGGGACATCAGCTCAACCAATCAGCAGAAAGGACAGCAATTGGCTGAATTTGAACCACGTGCTGGTTGCTGGGCAGACCGCGTGTACTCAAACTGCGAGTGTAAAACCGCGAATAGTCAAGGGCCTACTGTATGTCATTAGGACCAACTGCCTTTACACTCTTCATCCTCTTCAATGCCCTCCTCACTTCACCCTTTCTAATTTTTGCTACTTCCTGGTCCTCAACAGTCACCTCTTCTACTCTTTTTTTCTCTCTCTCTCATTTTCCTCATTCATCAGCTTTTCAAAGCACTATTTCCATCTTCCCAGCACACTTCTGTCATCAGTCAATACATTTCCCTCTCTTTCTTTAATCACTGTAACTTGCTGTACGACCTTCCCATCTCTATTTCTCTGCTGTGCTAACCTGTATAAATCATTTTCTCCCTCCATACTGTCCAACCTATCATACAAGTCATCATATGCTTTCTGTTTGGCCTTTGACACTGCTACCTTTGCCTTACACGGTGTCTCCCTGTACTCCTGTTTACTCTCTTGGGTCCTCTCAATGTCCCACTTCTTCTTGGCTAACCTCTTCCTTTGTACACACTCCTGCAATGTCCTCATTCCACCACCAAGTCTTCTTATCTCCTGTCCTTCCAGAGGACACACTAAGTATTCTCCTACCTGTCTCCCTGATCACATTAGTTGTGGTTGTCTAGTCATCTGGATGCACGTCCTGACTACCCAAAGCCCGTTTCAACTCCTACTTGAAGACAACACGACATCTTTCCTTTTTCAGCTTCCACCATTTTGTCTTCTGCTCTGCTTTTGCTTTCTTCACCTTTCTCACCATCATCCTCATCCTGCACACCACCATCCTCTGCTGTTTGGCAACACTCTCACCCACTTACAACTTTGCAGTCACTGACTTCCTTCAAATTACATTGTCTACACAAGATGTAGCCTACCTGTGTGCTCCGACCTCTGCTTTTATAAGTCACCCTATGCTCCTGTCTCTTCTGAAGGAAGTATTCACCACAGCCATTTCCATCCTCTTTGCAAAATCAATCAACATCTGTCCTTCTGCGTTCCTGTCCTGGATACCAAACCCACCCATCACTTCCTCTTCCCCTCTGTTGCCTGTACCAGCATGTCCATTGAAGTCTGCCCCAATGACCACTCTTTCACCTCTGGGGGTATTCTGCATCGCTTCATCTAACTGTCACAGTTCCAACATTCAAAGTCCCTACTCTCAGTCCTAGACTCATGCCTTTCTTCTTCTCTCTCCACCTATGGATACGCCTCCCGCCTCTCCTTCTTCGACCAACAGTAGTCCAATTTCCACCAGCACCCTGTTGGTTAACAGCACTGATGGTGGTCGTTGTTTTAATCCAGGCCTCAACCGATTCGGTATGAAATTCGTTTTGATTATACGCCTAATAATTTTGGTCCGATGCGTAAAAAGGTTTTACGCCCGATGCATTTCCTGTCGCAACACTCTGCATTTATCCGGGCTTGGAACCGGCGTGAGGGTGAACCCTGGCTTGTGCCCCCACCGCCCCCCCCCCCCCATGGCTGCATGCATTGTGATTATTTGTGTTCTACAAACTATAGTGTACTGTATATTTTGTGCTTGCGTTAGATTAGTCCATAAACATGACTGCAAAGAAATCAAGTGCTAAATCTAGTGAGAAAGGTCAGTTGTGTGGAAAATTGTGGAATTTAATAAAGAATTGATAGCTGGACATGAATCAGGCATGCATGTTACCGCTCTTGCGAAAGAATATGGCATGGCAAAATCGGCAATAAGCACGATTTTGAAGAACAAAGAGGTTGTTAAAGCTAGAGATGTGTCAAAAGGGTGAACAGTTATTTAGTAAACAAAGACCGCAAATAGTGGAGGAGGTGGGAAAATTATTGCTCATATACATAAATGAACAGCAGTTAGCGGGAGATAGTGTAAGCGAGGATGTTATTTGCTGCAAAGCACGAGAAGTGTGTGATGATTTGGTGAACAAAGACCCTGGCATGAATACTGAAGGGTTTGAGTTTAAGGCAAGCCGAGGTTGGTTTGACAATTTCAAAAGCAGCATTTGGTTCAAAGCAGCAAGTTGTAACAAAGATGGTGCTGAGAAGTTCAAGCAGAAATTTGCTAATTTTGTCAAGACCGAGAATTATCTTCACCAAGTTTTTAATTGTGATGAGACTGACCTATTTTGGAAGAAAATGTCACGGAGGACGTACATCACACACGAAGAAAAGTCACTGCCAGGTCACAAACCTATGAAAGATAGGTTCACGCGCTTGCTGTGTGGCAACACAAGTAGAGATTTGAAAATCAAGCCGCTGTTCATTTATCACTCAGAGAATCCGAGGGCGTTCAAAGTGAACAATGTAATCAAAAGTAAGTTGCCTGTTATGTGGCGGTCGAATTCAAAGGCATGGTTGACCACCTGCTGGAAGAGCATCATGCCAAACTCATGACAGAATAACTCCTGCACCTTCAGGCAGAGCAGAAGAAGACGTTGGAGGAGGCGATGTCTTCCAAAGAGGATGAGGGAAGGAAGGATGCTCCAACTTTACTTATTAAGGACATGTGCTCAAAGTAGAATGAACTGTATAGCTTTATTGGACTGTATCACCCTGATAAAGCTAAAGCTAGCTAAGCTGTGCACACCTTTATTGATGAGATCATGCGATACTTCGGTATAGTTTTGAAAAGAAGGCAGAAACAAGCCACTTTAGGAATATTCAAGAGAAGAAAGGAACAGCCTGAAGAAGAGTCATCCCCTTTCATGCAGTAACATGTTAATGCTTTCTTTCTTTCTTGTTTGCTCTTTTTTTTTTAATTTCTTTGACATGTTTCATTACTGCATAATGTTTGTACACATTCCTTTACATAAAAAATAAACAAAAAACAAATAAAAATAAACCGAAATAAATTAATCTATATTAAGAATTTTGTGTGTTTGTCCTGTTGTTTCAGTTTAATATAAAATTTGATATATAAATGACCTTATGAAATAACATTATGTTTAAAAAAGGTAGTTTTCTAGCGTCTTGGAATGGATTAAAACCGTTTACATTAATTGCAATGGGGAAAAATTTATTCGGAATTCGAACAAATCATTATTCGAACAGCCGTCAGGAACAAATTGTGATCAGAAACCCAGGTTTGCTTGTATTTTGTTCAGATCCATCGAATAAGATTCAGATTTAAAAATTTAAATTACAGGTTGTAACAAAATAGGTATAAAGCTGGCGGGGGTGTATGCTTTTGCAAGGGAGTGTGTGTCTGTGTGTGAATGTAAATCTATATGCATACATCATAATCATAGTGAGACAACCCTGAGGTATGTTGTAGACTGCTAGGATGCTAGAATGTTGAATTGTTTCCTGTGTGCAGCTGTTTAAGAGGAGGAATGTGTGTGCACCACCCTGTGACGAGTCCATGCTTGAGTGTCCAATCCAGGATCCCGACATCAGCTCCACCGTGCCCATGTCCTCAGTGAGTCACTTTCAGCACCTGTTCCAGAAATCTCATGCTCTTCATTCTGTTTTGCACTCAGGGGCTGTGTCCCAAATCACATACCACTGGATTCAACAGAAGCCGCAATGACGTTGCGAGTTAGCCTGAGCAGTGGAGTATGTGAGGGTGTTTCAGCGCTCCTGTTTAAAGGGAAAATGAAACACCGACTAAATAAGTTGGCGGTAGCTTAAGTATAGTTTATTGAAGCGATTGTGGCTTAAATTTTATATCATAAATAAACCATTGCGCACACAGCAGTTTTGTTTTATGTGCTTGCTGTACAAGTTATCGACCCAAAAGCCGCTATTGCTAAGTGCCCGCCTACACAAAGTTACCGTGACGTCACTGGGTTGGTACAAAGTACCACATGAAATATAGTGCATGCATATCACAGCATATTATATAATATAAACAACATGGAATCTCACGCCAAGAACACACGCGGTTTTTCAGAAGAAGACGATTATTTTTCTGAAGATGAAGGCGATATGGGGGTAGAGGAAATGCCTGCTAATCCACAGGCACCGAATGTAGTGTCGCAACTGACATCGGAGCTTTTGAGACAAAATGCGGCTTATCCGGACTTCCGATCTGTCAAGTAAGTGCGCTTTGAATACTTGTTCAGTACTCAACATTCACTTTCTTACTTGAAAGATCAGAAGTCCGGATAAGCCGCGTTTTGTCTCAAAAGCTTTGGTGGAGTGCATCACATATGCTTTCGAGCCTATCCGACGGAATATTGCCAATGTTAGTCCAAGAACCCCGGCTCAATCTGACGCCAAGAGCGATAATAGGGATATTGGCAGTGATCACGGACATGCTGGTGAACAGGACCAGATCGGTAATTTTATGTGCAGTTGTGACCGTTGTACACCGTTACCACAAATGCTTTGCTGCCAGGACGCCGCGCTTGACCATCTCTTGTGAGCTGAGGAGGAGCTGATCTGTATAACAAACCACAGACTGTTTCCTATGCGGTGCCTTGAAAGGGATATTTTAGAGGTGGCTATGGTCTTCATGAGAGATGTCCGTGCTGAAACCCTTGAATGCCCCATAAATAGTCGGTAGGTTTACAGATCAAGTCAGAATTGTCATGTTATTATCTATGGCTGTCATGTTGTTGACTATGGTTGTCTAATATTCCATACCTCTGTGTGTGTTCAGCCTGGAGAGCTCGTTTTTCCGCCCTTTGCTTACATGCCGATACTGTATTACTTTGCAGTGTACTTGGTCTGTCAGTGCTTGTAATATTGTATGCAGAAAAGTCAAATACGGTCGGAACTGATCCTGGTTTCAACGATTCGCTTTTGGACCACACCATGGGACCAGTTTCGTCGGATTTGTATGTGTGTACATAATCTTCTGTCCTGAAATGGGCACTGCAAATGCGTGCACTTTCATTCACTGTTGGGTCAGCACGTTTCAATGCACTGAGCCAGGCTTTCAATAGCTTACTGTTGCTTAAAGGCAGCCGGTGAAAGTGCACGCTTTTACGTTTATAATATCTGCTTGTACAGCCCGGTGTGATACAATGATGACTTTTTATTATTATGCATTGATGCGTTGCTAGCCATTGTGATATTTACACAAGTTCACGACCACCAACCCAGTGACGTCACAGGAAACGGCCGGGGACCAATGGCGGCTTACATGGTCTCACACCGTGAATTTCAAATTGGATTTACATTATTATCAGGGCGATTTTCAATTGATCAGCTGCAAAAATGTGATACTGAGGACCAAATGAAGTGAGATAATGTTACATTGCGATGCGCTTCATTTCCCCTTTAACGGGCGCAAGTCTAATCACTGGGAGGAAAGTAATGGAGTTTTTGTCTCCTACAGGATGCAGTTATAACTCCAGAGATGGTACAGATGATATTTTCTGAAGACGTGGAACAGCAACTGCTCGCGACGCAGAAATTCAGGAAGTTACTTTCCAAAGGTTGAAAAATCTTTAATCCATTCATTACCTGTGATCTAGATAACTGCTGTTTGTCCCCTGATTAATTGTTGTGTGTTTTTGTGGTCAAAAGAACTCATTACTTTTTCTATCATGTGCAGAACCAAACCCACCGATTGATGAGGTCATTGCCACGCCCGGTGTTGTGAGCAGGTTTGTGGAGTTTCTGAAGAAGAGTGAAAACTGCACCCTACAGGTGAGGAGCATCAACTCTGCACACAAAAATTTAAATTGCACAGCATTAGCATTAAGGTTAGCATCAGGGGTTCTCAGTATGTCTGTTCGCAAGTTAATGGTTGGGTGTTTTTTTGGGGTATTTTTTGTTTGTATGTGTCAGTTTGAAGCAGCCTGGGCCTTGACCAACATCGCCTCTGGAACATTTCTGCACACGAAAGTGGTGATCGAAACAGGAGCTGTTCCTATTTTCATAGAGTTGCTCAACTCTGAGTATGAGGATGTGCAGGAACAGGTGAGCATTAGCAACACCAGCCATGGCCAGTTAGTAAGTTTGGACTAAATAAGTGATGGAAACTTGGTGAGGAAGAGCTGATGTACTGAGATGTAATTTAATAATGAAAACTAACTGTACAGAGTTTGATGATGGTAAGCCTTGGTGGCCATGATTAGACTTGGCACCAGGGGGTGGGGGTTGTGCTTTTAGTCAAATGTAAAATTTTTTTTTGGAGGGGGGGGTGAGAGTGTTGCCAAACAGCATAGGATGTTGGTGTGCAGGATGACACTGATGGTGAGAAAGGTGAAAAAGGCAAAGGTAGAGCAGAAGACAAAGTGGTGGAAGCTGAAAAAGGAAGAGTGTCGTGGTTGTTCTTCAAGGAGGAGTTGAAACAGGCTTTGGGTAGTCAGGAAGTGCTTCCAGAGGACTGGACAACCACAGCCAATGTGATCAGGGAGACCGGTAGGAGAGTATTTGGTGTGTCCTCTGGAAGGAAAGTAGATAAGGAAACTTGGTGGTGGAATGAGGAAGTGCAGGAGTGTGTACAAAAGAAGAGGTTAGCCAAGAAGAAGTGGGACATTGAGAGGACCGAAGAGAGTAAACAGGAGTACAGGGAGACACAGCGAAGGCGAAGGTAGCAGTGTCAAAGGCCAAACAGAGGGCGAGTGATGACTTGTATGATAGGTTGAACAGTAAGGAGGAGAAAATGATCTATACAGGTTAGCACAGCAGAGAAATAGAGATGGGAAAGACGTGCAGCAAGTTAGAGTGATAAAGGACAGAGAGGGAAATGTATTGACTGATGACAGAAGTGTGCTGGGAAGATGGAAAGAGTACTTTGAAGAGCTGATGAATGAGGAAAATGAGAGAGAAAAAGAGTAGAAGGGGTGACCGTTGAGGAGCAGGAAGTAGCAAAGATTAGTAAGGGAGAAGTGAGGAGGGCATTGAAGAGGATGAAGAGTGGAAAGGCAGTTGGTTCTGATGACATACCAGTTGAGGTATGGAAGTGTCTAGGGAGGTAGCAGTAGATTTTCTGACAAGAATATTCAACAAGGTCTTAGAAAGTGAGCAGATGCCAGAGGAATGGAGGAGAAGTGTGCTTGTGCCCATTTTTAAGAACAAGGGCGATGTACAGAGTTGTGGCAACTACAGAGGGATAAAGTTGATGAGCCATACAATGAAGCTATGGGAAAGAATAGTGGAAGCAAGACTAAGGGCAGAGGTCAGAATTTGTGAACAACAGTTTGGTTTCATGCCAAGAAAGAGCACCACAGATGCAGTGTTTGCTTTGAGGATGTTAATAGAGAAGTACAGAGAAGGTCAGAAGGAGCTGCATTGTGCCTTTGTGGATCTGGAGAAAGCATATGACAGGGTGCCGAGAGAAGAACTGTGGTATTGTATGAGGAAGTCTGAAGGGACAGAGAAGTATGTTAGAGTGGTGCAGGACATGTATGATAGATGTAAGACAGTGGTGAGGTGTGCTGTCGGTGTGACAGAAGAGTTCAAGGTGGAGGTGGGACTACATCAAGGGACAGCTCTCAGCCCCTTCTTGTTTGCTATGGTGATGGACAGGCTAACAGATGAGGTTAGACAAGAATCTCCATGGACTATGATGTTTGCAGATGACATTGTGATCTGTAGTGAGAGCAGAGACCAAGTGGAGGAAAATCTAGAGAGGTGGAGGTATGCCCTGGAAAGGAGGGGATTGAAGGTTAGTCTTAGTAAGACAGAATACATGTGTGTGAACGATAAGGACCCAAGAGGAACTTTGAGGTTACAGGGGGCAGAGATAAAGAAGGTGGAGGATTTTAAGTACTTAGGCTCAACAATCCAGAGCAATGGAGAGTGTGGAAAAGAGGTGAAGAAGCGCTGCAGGCAGGTTGGAATGGATGGAGAAAAGTGTCCGTGTGATGTGTGATAGGAGAGTATCGGCAAGAATGAAGGGAAAAGTGTACAAGACGGTGATGAGGCCAGCAATGTTGTATGGTTTAGAGACAGTGGCCCTGGGGAAAAGACAGGAGTCAGAGTTGGAGGTAGCAGAGATGAAAATGTTGGAGGTTCTCTTTGGGAGTAACGAGGATGGATAGGATCAGAAATGAGTACATCAGAGGGACAGCACATGTTAGATGTTTTGGAGACAAAGTCAGAGAGGCTAGATTGAGATGGTTTGGACATGTACAGAGGAGGGATAGTGAGTATATTGGTCGTAGGATGCTGAGGTTGGAACTACCAGGCAAAAGGCCCAGAGGAAGACCAAAGAGAAGATTTATGGATGCAGTGAAGGCGGACATGAAGGTCGTTGGAGTAAGAGTAGAAGATGCAGAGCATAGGGAGAGATGGAGGCAGATCATTTGCTGTGGCGACCCCTGAAGGGAACAGCCGAAAGGAAAAGAAGAAGAAGAAGGGTGCGTTGTTGGTTTTCACTGTCCGAAAAAAATGTGCGGTTTCATGGAAAACCTTCAGTATAGATTATCATTGAGGATCCATGACCCTGCACTGGCTGTGTGTTAAGTATTGCATTGAAAAGTGTAAATAAAACAGATCCAAGTGTTTTTCTTGATCACTTTTTGTTAGAGTATGTTGGAGTGGTGTGTTTTGTTAGAGTATGTATTTTTGTTAGAGTATGTTAGTGGTGCAGGACATGTATAAGAGATGTAAGACAGTGGTGAGGTGTGCCGTCGGTGCGACAGAAGAGTTCAAGGTGGAGGTAGGACTGCATCAAGTGAGAGCAGAGAACAAGTGCAGGAAAATCTAGAGAGGTGGAAGTATGCCCTGGAAAGGAGGGCAATGAAGGTTAGCCTCAGTAAGACAGAATACATGTGTATGAACGACAAGGACCCCACAGGATCGGTGAGGTAACAGGGAGCAGAGATAAGGAAGGTGGAGGATTTTAAGTACTTGGGCTCAACAATCCAGAGCAATGGAGAGTGTGGAAACGAAGTGAAGAAGCGTGTGCAGGCTGGTTGGAATGGTTGGAGAAAAGTGTCCGATGTGATGTGTGATAGGAAGGCAAGAATGAAAGAAAAAGTGAACAAGACGGTGATGAGGCCAGCAATGTTGTATGGCTTAGAAACAGTGGCCCTGGGTAAAAGACAGGAGGCAGAACTGGAGGTAGCAGAGATGAAAATGTTGAGGATCAATTTGGGAGTAACGAGGATGGATAGGATCAGGAATGAGCACATCAGAGGGACAGCACATGTGAGACGTTTTAGGGACCAAGTCAGAGAGGCTAGATTGAGATGGTTTGGACATGTAGGATGCTGAGGTTGGAACTACCAGTCAGAAGGCCTAGAGGAAGACCAAAGAGACGATTCATGGACGTGGTGAAGGAGGACATAAAGGCAGTTGGTGTAAGACAAGATGCAGAGGATAGGGTGAGATGGAGGCAGATGATTTGCTGTGGCGACCCCTGAAGGGAACAGCCGAAAAGAAGACTTTTTGTGGGGGTTTTTCTCTGTATATTTTATATGTAACCTCCATTTGATTGTCTCGAGTCCAGTGGGTCCGGTTTAATTACTTGTGCATTTAGCTTTGACTTATGGCACAGTCACTATTTCAGCCAGCACTGTTGCTTTGAAGCTGAAGTGATACTGTGGAGCTGTGCCTAAACACTTGCGCAGCGATTTTTTCGTTCCATGTCAGATTGGATCATAATTTCCTGGTAGAGGTTTTTCTTCATTAAACCTGTGGCTTTATTATTTATTTTGGACGTGCATAACAAGCTACATAAGCTTTCTGACTCGTGCTGATAAGGAAAAATCTCATTTTATCTCGGCGGAGAGATTATGTGGAAGATCCTACAAACCGGATTCCAAAAATGTTGGGACACTATACAAAATTGTGATTAAAAACTGAATGCAATGACGTGGAAGTGCCAAATTTCAATATTTTATTCCAAATAGAACATAGATGACAGGTCAATAGTTTAAACTGAGAAAATGCATCATTTTAAAAGAAAAATATGTTGATTTTTAAATTTCATGTTGTCAACAAATCTCAAAAATCCAGAAGTGAGGAAACACGATTTTCATATTTCTCTGATTTAAAGTCCTCTGCCACCATGAAAACTCCATGCAGTGGAGTTTTGCTCTGTGAAGATTGCAGGTCACTGGTAGGATGCATAGGCACTGTATGCAGGAGGTAGAATGTACACTGCTGTGATGATAGCAATGAATTCCCAAGGTAGATAAAAATGTAAATTCCGAGGTAGATAATATTTGAAAACAGGACAGACGGTAGTGATGGTCTGAAAGGTTAGACTTGAGCTAACTTTTTCTCTACTTTTACTATGTAAAGATGCTTTGCAACAATTGTAAAAAGTGCTGTAGTAACAAAATTGAGTTTACTTCAGCTCTTAGCCGCACACTACACCCTTGCTTCCGCTTTCTGTCTCATCACCTCCATCTCACCCCGCTGGCGGACACTGCTGGTGTAAGGCTCTGCTGCATTGCTGGTCATTGGATGTAGCCGACGTAGCAATCTGAGGTTATGTATACACTTCAGTATTGTCGCATCTGTGGCCAAAACTTTATTTTTTCCAAAGTCTAGTAGTTCCTGATGGTCGTACAGTATCTTGTAGTAATTCTGCTAACAATTATTGTTCAAACTGGGAAAACTAGCAGAGTTGTTCTTCATGAATTTACCAATACTTATATGAGCCACAACAGCTGACCTGAGCGCCACTATCTAGGAATATTTAGGAGCTTGTGTGTGTGTGTGTGTGTGTGTGTGTGTGTGTGTGTGCGTGTGCATACACAGGCTGTGTGGGCACTTGGGAACATTGCAGGAGATAATGCAGAATGTAGAGACTTTGTCCTGAACTGTGGAATACTGCCTTCACTACAACAGTGAGTGTGATTAGTGACATCACTCTAGTACATCATCTCCCTCACACCTACATCAGTAAGCTTTATTAATATACACCATGTAATACTGTTAAACAGAACTGTGACTTCACACTTACATGACCTGTATTTACTTTAATCTGTGTGTGCTTGTGTTTTGTGCAGGTTGCTTGCAAAATCTAACCGTCTCACCACCACTCGAAATGCTGTGTGGGCATTATCCAATCTGTGCAGAGGTAAAAACCCTCCACCAGACTTCAACAAGGTACACATGCACACACTTGCTGTTAGGCATGTCCTATGAAATACTGATTGCTTTTTATGTATGTGTCATATTAAAGAGTACCTTTACCCAAAATTGACTTCTTCTTCTTCTTCTTTTACTTTCGGCTGCTCCCTTCAGGGGTCGCCACAGCAAATCATCCGCCTCCACCTCACCCTGTCCTCCGCATCTTCTTTTCTGACTCCAACGACCTTCATGTCTTCCTTCACCACATCCATAAATCTCTTCTTCGGTCTTCCTCGAGGCCTTCTGCCTGGTAGTTCCAACCTCAGCATCCTACTGCCAATATACTCACTATCCCTCCTCTGTACATGTCCAAACCATCTCAATCTAGCCTCTCTGACTTTGTCTCCAAAACATCTTACGTGGGCTGTCCCTCTGATATACTCATTTCTGATCCTATCCATCCTCGTTACTCCCAGGGAGAACCTCAACATTTTCATCTCCGCTACCTCCAGCTCTGCCTCCTGCCTTTTCCTCAGCGCCACTGTTTCTAAGCCATACAACATCGCTGGCCTCACCACCATCTTGTACACTTTTCCCTTCATTCTTGCTGACACTCTCCTATCGCACATCACACCGGATACTTTTCTCCAACCATTCCAGCCTGCCTGCACACGCTTCTTCACCTCTTTTCCACACTCTCCATTGCTCTGGATTGTTGAGCCTAAGTACTTAAAATCCTCCACCTTCGTTATCTCTGCTCCCTGTAACATCACTGTTCCTCCTGGGTCCTTCTCATTCACACACATGTATTCTGATTTTCTGAGGCTAACCTTCATTCCTCTCCTTTCCAGGGCATACCTCCACCTCTCTAGATTTTCCTGCACTTGTTCTCTGCTCTCACTACAGATCACAATGTCATCTGCAAACATCATAGTCCATGGAGATTCTTGTCTCACCTCGCCTGTCAGCCTGTCCATCACCATGGCAAACAAGAAGGGGCTCAGAGCTGACCCTTGATGCAGTCACCTCCACCTTGAATTCGTCGGTCACACCGACAGCACACCTCACCACTGTCTTACATCTCTCATACATGTCCTGCACCACTCTAACATACTTCTCTGCCACTCCAGACTTCCTCATGCAATACCACAGTTCTTCTCTTGGCACCCTGTCATATGCTTTTTCCAGATCCACAAAGGCACAATGTAGCTCCCTCTGACCTTCTCTGTACTTCTCTATTAACATCCTCAAGGCAAACATTGCATCTGTGGTGCTCTTTCTTGGCATGAATCCAAACTGTTGTTCACAAATGCTGACCTCTGCCCTTAGTCTAGTTTCCACTATTCTTTCCCATAACTTCATCGTATGGCTCATCAACTTTATCCCTCTGTAGTTGCTGCAACTCTGCACGTCTCCCTTGTTCTTAAAAATGGGCACCAGCACACTTCTCCTCCACTCCTCCGGCATCTGCTCACTCTCTAGTACCTTGTTGAATGTTCTTGTCAGAAAATCTACTGCTACCTCTCCTAGACACTTCCATACCTCCACCGGTATATCATCGGGACCAACTGCCTTTCCATTCTTCATCCTCTTCAATGCCCTTCTCACTTCACCCTTACTGATCTTTGCTACATCCTGCTCCTCAATGGTTACCTCTTCTACTCTTTTTCTCTCTCATTTTCCTCATTCATCAGCTCTTCAAAATACTCTTTCCATCTTCCCAGCACACTTCTGTCATTAGTCAATACAGTTCCCTCTCTGTCCTTTATCAATCTAACTTGCTGCACGTCCTTCCCATCTCTATTTCTCTGCTGTGCTAACCTGTATAGATCATTTTCTCCCTCTTTACTATCCAACCTATCATACAAGTCATCATACGCCCTCTGTTTGGCCTTAGCCACTGCTACTTTCGCCTTACGCTGTGTCTCCCTGTACTCCTGTTTACTCTCTTTACCCAAAATTGACAGCGTTAAAAAAAGATCCACCATACCTTATTATTAACTTTTAAACATCGCGTGATGTAGGTAGGTTATGTATAAGTCCACATTTCCTTTTCTTCTGTATGACATTCCTTGCTCACGAAGGTTCAGTGCGCGGACATATTGGCTTTTTTTCACCGGGGCCAAAGGTCATTGTGACGTAAGATTGTTGACAGTCGTATCGCCAATTGCAGAATGTCAGTATATTTTCCTCAAGCAATTCATGTTCTTGCTGGTTGTTTGCAACGATTTTCCCGTGTAAGAGCTTCTGCCGACTCTCCAATATCGTCCTCCGAGTCATCACTTTCATGGTCTGATTTCACTGAATGTGGGTAGTCTTTCTTCAGTGATTCATATAAATAACCTTCTGCTCTTTCTATGACATTGTCTTCATCCATGGTTTAAAAAAAAAAAACTACTTTAATGTCTGTTTTTCCCAAGTTTCCGTGAGTTTGTGTTGTTTGTCAGGTATATAGCCATAGGTTTACATTGCAATCTCGCAGTTCCGGTGGAATGCTTTGTCAACGATGTGACGTCACAGGAAATGCGACGCTGCAAAACTCCTGTGCTCTGAAGCTTGACGTTAGTGAAGCCCTTAAATCGCTTAAAGTTGGTTTGTGAGAGAATATAATAAACGCCTTATAGGTGTATTGTCACTAGCTATACACAATAAATCAAATTAGGTATATGAGCGTTTTCACTACAGGTACCCTTTAAAAAAAAGGGTACCATATATATGTGTATATATATATATATATATATATATATATATATACACACACACACATATATACACACATACATACAGGGATCCCTTGCAACTTCGCGCTTCAATTCATGTGGCTTCAATCGCGGTTTTTAAATAAATCTTTTCTTTTCGGCTGTTCCCTTCAGGGGTCGCCACAGCAAACCATCCGCCTCCATCTCGCCCTGTCCTCTGCATCTTCTTCTCTTACTCTAATGACCTTCATGTCTTCCTTCACCACATCCATAAATCTCTTCTTGGGTCTTCCTCTCGGCCTTCTGCCTGGTAGTTCCAACCTCAGCATCCTACTGCCAATATACTCACTATCCCTTCTCTGTACATGTCCAAACCATCTCAATCTAGCCTCTCTGACTTTGTCTCCAAAACATCTTACATGGGCTGTCCCTCTGATGTACTCATTTCTAATCCTATCCATCCTCGTTATTCCGAGAGAGAACCTCAACATTTTCAGCTCTGCCTCCTGCCTTTTCTTCAGCGCCACTGTTTCTAAGCCATACAACATCGCTGGTCTCACCACCATCTTGTACACGTTTCCTTTCATTCTTGCTGACACTCTCCTATCGCACATCACACCGGACACTTTTCTCCAACCATTCCAGCCTGCCTGCACACGTTTCTTCACCTCTTTTCCACACTCTCCATTGCTCTGGACTGTTGAGCCTAAGTACTTAAAATCCTCCACCTTCCTTATCTCTGCTCCCTGTAACATCACCGTTCCTCCTGGGTCCTTCTCATACACACACATGTATTCTGATTTTCTGAGGCTAACCTTCATTCCTCTCCTTTCCAGGGCATACCTCCACCTCTCTAGATTTTCCTGCACTTGTTCTCTGCTCTCACTACAGATCACGATGTCATCTGCAAACATCATAGTCCATGGAAATTCTTGTCTCACCTCGTCTGTCAGCCTGTCCATCACCATAGCAAACAAGAAGGGGCTCAGAGCTGATCCTTGGTGCAGTCCCACCTCCACCTTGAATTTGTCTGTCACGCCAACAGCACACCTCACCACTGTCTTACATCTCTCACATGTCCTGAACCACTCTAACATACTTCTCTGCCACTCCAGACTTCCTCATGCAATACCACAGTTCTTCTCTTGGCACCCGGCCATATGCTTTCTCCAGATCCACAAAGGCACAATGCAGTTCCCTCTGACCTTCTCTGCACTTCTCTATTAACATCCTCAAAGCAAACATTGCATCTGTGGTGTTCTTTCTTGGCATGAAACCAAACTGTTGCTCACAAATGCTGACCTCTGCCCTTAGACTAGCTTCCACTATTCTTTCTCATAACTTCATCGTATGGCTCATCAACTTTATCCCTCTGTAGTTGCTGCCACTCTGCACGTCTCCCTTGTTCTTAAAAATGGGCACCAGCTCACTTCTCCTCCACTCCTCCGGCATCTGCTCACTCTCTTAGACCTTGTTGAATGTTCTTGTCAGAAAATCTACTGCTACCTCTCCTAGACACTTCCATACCTCCACAGGTATATCATCAGGACCAACTGCCTTTCCATTCTTCATCCTCTTCAATGCCCTTCTCACTTCACCCTTACTGATCTTTGCTACATCCTGCTCCTCAATGGTCACCTCTTCTACTCTTTTTTTCTCTCTTATTTTCCTCATTCATCAGCTCTTCAAAGTACTCTTTCCATCTTCCCAGCACACTTCTGTCATCAGTCAATACATTTCCCTCTCTGTCCTTAATCACTCTACCTTGCTGCACGTCCTTCCCATCGCTATTTCTCTGCTGTGACAACCTGTATAAATAATCTTCTCCCTCTTTACTGTCCAACCTATCATACAAGTCATCATACAAGTCCTCCTTGAAGACAGCACAACCCTCTTCCTTTTTCATCTTCCACCACTTTGTCTTCTGCTCTGCCTTTGCCTTCTTTACCTTCCTCACCATCAGCGTCATCCTGCATACCACCATCCTATGCTGTTTGGCAACACTCTCACCCACTAGTACTTTGCAGTCACTGACTTCCTTCAAATTACAAGATGTAGTCTACCTGTGTGCTCCTGCCTCCGCTTCTATAAGTCACCATATGCTCCTGTTTCTTGCGTTTTTTTAATAAATATTCATCAAATTAAAAATAAGAAAATTAAGGAGGAATAGGGGGTGAAGTTAAAGAAAATGCCACAAAACAAGGCCAATTATAAAAAAAAAAAACAACAACAAAAAAACCCCACAAAATCTCTCATCAAAACTAGTTACATTGTTGTGAGGTGCCCATCTGCGTGTGCACGTGCATCTGCGCGCGTGCATGTATGTGTGTCGTCTCCTTTCATGCAATACCATCTGTGTGTGTGTGTTTATATTTTATTTACATCCTATGCATTATTTTTTAATGTTTAATTGTGATCATAAGCATTTATAGCATTGAATATTTATTGATATTATATACACATATACATGGACATATACGTGGGCAGTGGTGGCCTGTTGGTATCCTAGGAATGGGGGGTTTTGAGCCCCACTCTTTCCAAGGTTGTCACTGTCCCCCCCAGTGCAGCTAACTGGGTTATCAAAGGCCAGCTATGTCTCTGTCTACAATTAGAGGTTGATGTAAAAGAACCATTGCACCGTCGGGTGTGTGTGTGTGTGTGTGTGTGTGTGTGTGTGTGTGTGTGTGTGTGTGTGTGTGTGTGTCCTACTTTGCAGATTTCGATGGTTGCGTCGGGATCTTGGTCCCAATTAATCGTGGAACGTGTGGGATCCCTATCTCTCTCTCTCTCTCTCTCTCTCTCTCTCTCTCTCTCTCTCTATATATATATATATATATATATATATTTATATATATATTTATATTTATATAAATATATATATATATATATATATACACACACACACACACACACACGTCGGCCCCCAATTTATGAAATCAATCCGTTCCAGAGCCCTTTTAAAGTACGTAAGTAGGGGTCGCATCTTACATGTTAAATGCCTAATTCGTTCCAAGGCTCCAGTCTTTGGTATGGATAAACCCCATAAACCCTTTAAAAATGGTAAAAGTACACCAATTTTGTATGAAATATGTGTTAAAAGTAAAAGAATATTATTTCTTAAACCATTTTATTAACATATTTATTAATTAAACCATTATTAATCTATTTTATTAACACACACACACCTCTCTCCCTCTCTCTCTTTTTCTCTCTCTCTTTCTTTCTCTATCTCCTTCTCTTGCGCACGTGCTGCGGGCCCGCCCACAAGACGTGGAATTCAAAGCGTATTCCCTGCTTGACCCACTCAACTTTAATTTGATTCCTTGAGGGATTGGGATGCCAGATAAGCTCAAATGCGCCCACATTTATTAAACATTTACTGAATTAAACAACTTAAAAAAACTAAAGCATTACTCCTTTTCACTCTCTCTCTCTCTCTCGCCGTGCGCTGCGGGCCACGCCCACAAGACGTGATTTCAAAGCGCATTCCCTGCTTTACCATTTACTGAATTAAAACAACTTAAAAAACTAAACTTAAAACTAAAGCGTTATTCCTTGTCTCTCTCTCATGCGCACACTGCGGGCCAAGCCCACAAGACGTGCTTGACAAACTCAACTTTAACTAAAAACTAAAGCGTTATTCCTTCTCTCTCCCTCTGTCTCGCTCTCTCTCGCCGCGCGCTGCAGGCCACGCCCACAAGACATGAATTCAAAGCGCATTCCCTGCTTGACCATTTACTGAATTAAAACAACTTAAAAAACTAAACTAAAGCATTATTCCCTCTCTCTCTCTCTCTCTCTCTCTCTCTCTCTCTCTCTCTCTCTCTCTCTCTCTCTCTCATGCGCGCACTGCGGGCCACGCACACAAGACGGAAACCCAAAATGTTTTTCATAATCCGGGGATTTCGTACAAAGGGGTCTTCGTAAATTGGGGGCCGACTGTATATATATATATATATATATATATATATATATATATATATTATATTATATTATATTATAGAACATTAGTGATGCAAGAAAGGTTGATATATTTGATATTATTTTACAATGTTATGTTTATAATAATTGATTTAGGGGTGTTTTATGAGATACGGTAATGGTATTTATGGATGTATAGTACAGTATGAGCGTCATACGTCAATGTAACAACTTACGTTCACTTTGAACTTGCATTCGGCTGTCCGGAACCAATTAAAAATGTAAGTTGGGGAGCGTCTGTACACCTTTTTCTGGAACACGGGGTGGGCTTCGCATTCAGATAAACCCTGTTGAAGATGGTCGAACCAGGCGACAAGGGATGTGAACGCCTGCTGACTCTCTGCCTCTCCACCTCGGACGGTCCAATCTCCCTCATCAGTCCCTACGCTCCTACTCTGATATCAACATCTGAGGCTAAAGACGAATTCTACTCCAATGTCGTCATCAAGAACATCCCCAACAACGAACAACTCGTCCTTTTGGGTGACTTTAATGCCAGGGTGGGTGCCGACCGAGACTCCTGGCCCTCCTGCCTTGGCTCCTTTGGAGTTGGCAAGGTCAATGACAACGGGCAGCGTCTACTAGACTTTTTCTCTTATCATGTCTTGTGTGTGAGCAACACCTTCCAGACGAAGCTACAACATCGGGTGTCCTGGAGTCATCCACACTCAAGACAGCTAGCTGGCCACTGCTATCACCATCCTGAGCTGAGCACACAGAAATTGGTGCTCTGGGAGCCCCAACACGGATGTCAGAGAAGTGGACGACCAAAGACCACATACATCAACGCCCTAAAGAGAGACACAGGAACAGTCTACACCAGCGATATAGCTGCCCTGATGCTGGATACAAGGATTTGGAAATTCCTGGTGGTTGCCCACTCTTGAGCAACCAAACAGTAGTAGTAGTAGTAGTGTTTAGTGTTTATGCATGTTACAAAACAATGATTACCTTGTTTGCATGATTTTTTTACATGACATACTTTGCCCCTGTACCCCGCAAGGAGCCCTGTGGCCCTCTTGACCCCAGCTGAAATATTTCATTTCCTCTATTTTTAAACCCGTTTCCTCTATTTTTTTCTAAACCTCAATGGGATCCCTGACTTAGCTACAAATCACTCCAATGAGAGTTGGAGGTTCCGGATTTCTGAAGCCAAACTTCCTCTGCAAAAAAAGCAGACACTATGGCCACCCAACCAGAAGCCCTCAACACCTTGGCTGAAATTCGCCAAGAAATTCTGTCTATACAAATTATGAACAGAATTGGTGACAAAAGACAACCTTGGCAGTCAAGGTGTACTAGTTTCTGAAAACCCTCACATCAAAAAAAGGTACAGGGTAAAAATGTTGAACAGTGGTGCTGACTTCAACAGGCAACATTACAAATATAACAGAAAAAAGATCAGGTGCCATGCCATGTTACAGAAACTGAAAATATGCACACTCTCAAATTACAGAACGTTCAAAAAGGTTTCCTTTCATACAAAAGACCAACCCACATTCAGGCATGTCATGTAAAGGCCTCTTTTCATCACAATTTATTAAATTATTTTTTTCCCCTCATGGCTGTGAATGGCATTTAAATCCATTATATATTAACAATCATATTTGGAATAGGTTTGCAGTCATGGGGGGGCACAAACAAGTGCCCGCCCTCACGCCGGTTCCAAGCCCGGGTAAATGCAGAGGGTTGCATCAGGAAGGGCATCCGGCGTAAAACTTTTGCCAGAATACAAAATGCAAACTGCAAAGACAAATTTCGTACCGGATTGGTCGAGGCCCGGGTTAACAACGACCGCCATCAGTGCTTCCATACTGCACAAAAACATAAATAAACAAGGCTCAATAAGGGCGTATTCTTAATCATGTTCGAAGGTTTAGTGTAAGGATTAAAAAGAGGTACGAGACAGGGAGTGTTTCATGTGTGTCATGTCTCATGTCTTATGTCATGTCTCAGATGTGTGTATCATGTCTTTGTATGTTTTATTTCTCAGTGTGTTATTTTTTTTCTCTTTCTCAGGTGTCTCCATGTCTTAGCGTCCTGTCCAGATTGCTGTTTAGCAGTGATCCAGATGTTTTAGCGGATGCGTGCTGGGCGCTTTCTTATCTGTCTGATGGTCCAAATGAGAAAATCCAAGCTGTGATCGACTCCGGAGTGTGCCGCAGATTAGTGGAGCTGCTCATGTAAGACACACACACTGTGTTTTGGGTAACTGTAATTCATTTCTGAATGGAAGTTCTGTGGTGATTCTGCAGGCACGGGGATTATAAAGTGGTGTCTCCTGCGCTGAGGGCTGTAGGAAACATCGTGACTGGAGACGATATTCAGACTCAGGTACATGAGTGTACAGTGTCTGTCACATTAAGGTTCTTCAGGTGTTGAGGGATGAATATCTCTACAGTTCATGTTTATTGTGCACACTGTAATGCGGCAGCGAGAGTCGTTACTAGAACCAGGAGACACGAGCATATCACCCCAACCTTATTTACGCTGCACTGGTTCCTAGTTAAGTTTCACATTGAATATAAAATACTACTTTTAACCTATAAAGCACTTAATGGTCTCACCCCACATTATCTTTGTTTATGATCCGACAAGCTCCCTTAAATCAAAAAGTGCAGGATGCTTAGTGATACCTCGATTATTGACGTTTACTGCAGGGTCGGAGCTTCTCTTACAAAGCCCCAGAGTTATGGAATACTCTTCCAGTTAATGTTCGGGACTCAGACACAGTCTCTGTTTTAACACAAGGTTGAAAACTTACTTTAGTTTAGTGGCGCATTTAGTTAAAAGGCTTTTATTATATAAAGGAGCAGATCTGGGGGTCTCAGACAAAGAAAGTTCTGGTGAAATGTGATCTTGGGATGCTGTCGATCCCCCACTCTACATGCTCACCCAGGGCTGTTTGACAGTGGGGTGACTGATTGCCCCAATGTCACAGGGTCCCTCATGTCTGTCTTCCTTCTGGTTCTCTCTGTTTTAGTTATCCTGTCATAGCCAGTCATGCCGGAGTCCCTGCTGCACTCAGAAATAATAAATTCTTATATTTTCATTCCACTACTATGAGCCCTCTCTTTCTTTCACACACCTGTTTTTGTTGATGTACACATTCTTCTGGGATGCTGGTGGTCCCGATCCTTCTGCTTTTTGAGTCCTGGTGTGCTGATGCTGGATGTAGTTTTCATCTTGGAAGCCCCTCCCTCCTGCTGATGATGAAGATATATAACGGTCTTAGATGTGCACTCACAGTGTGGGGAGTGGTGGCCTGGTGGTAAAGGGCACTGGATCGCTGATCTTAAGGTTGGGGGTTCGAGTCCCACTGTCCACAAAGTTCTCACTGTCCCCCCCCCCCCCCCCCCCCCATCCAGGTGCAGCTAACTGGGTTATCAAAGGCCGGCCATGTCTCTCACTGTCTAGGGTGAGAGGCATGTAAAAGAACCATTGTTGCCTTTCGTAAAGAGTAGGCTGCATAGCCGTCAGCGTGTCTCTGTCCCTTACTAAAGGGTTGTGTCAGTAAGGGTATCTGACGTAAAAAAAAAAAAAAAAACCCAACAAAAAAAAAAACCTATACCAAATCATACATGCGAATCAGATGTTTTGTTGTGGCGATCCCTGAAAAAGGGAAAAGCCAAAAGGAAAAGAGCATGTGCACTCACAGACTGTGAAGATGTCATTTCACTGCTGGTGATATAAAATGTTCCCACAATTATTTAGGACTTATGTAATGAAGTTACTCGTATATGGTTCCACTCAAATAAGGATGGGTCTCCCTTTCGAGCCTGGTCCCTCTCAAAGTTTCTTCTCGAGTCAGCTAAGGGAGTTTTTCCTTGCCACCACTGGCGATGCGCTTTAGGGATGTGTAGGAGTTGTAGAAAAATGTTTAATTCCTAGTTTTGCTATTCAAGTTTGCTATGTAAAGCTGCTTTGCGACAATGTCAATTGTAAAACATGCAATACAAATAAAACTGAGTTGACTCGAAAAGTGTTTGGATTCATGTCTTAGCACAGACTCCTACATCTGGATGTCCGTATTTAGGCATCTGCCATTTTTCAGTAGGAATTACAAACAAGTCTTGCTTATTGGGATGTGTAGGGGTCGTAAAAAGTGCAAATACATGCAAATAAAACTGAATTTGTTAATATTCAGTACATACTTCAATTAGTTCATTAACTTGTTTAGTTGGGCTGCAGAAACATGATTAGATGATCAGCACATATTCTGAGGTTTTCCTATAACAGTGTGAGCTTACAGACTGACTCTGAGCAGTACCTACAGGTTTAAAGGTGTAATACCACCCGTGTACATCACCTGCTGAATGGGACATAACAAACCAAAGTGTGCAGTGCAGTTGATTTACAAGTGAATGTTGGGGAGCATCTACTATATTGGAGAAACAATTTCAGAGATCAGTGATATGATGTTTGTAATAAATTTTACACTTAATTTATATTTCATAAAAGATTTTCTAGTGCTCATAAATTGAGTGGGTGAGGATACAACAGCTAAAATGAAGTGTGTCATGTGTAAGCTATTTTATTTTTAAAAGATGAGTTTTGTTTCATTTCTTCTTCTTCTTCTTTTACTTCCTTCTGCTCCCTTCAGGGGTCGCCACAGCAAATCATCCGCCTCCACCTCACCCTGTCCTCCGCATCTTCTTTTCTGACTCCAACGACCTTCATGTCTTCCTTCACCACATCCATAAATCTCTTCTTTGGTCTTCCTCGAGGCCTTCTGCCTGGTAGTTCCAACCTCGGCATCCTACTGCCAATTTACTCACTATCCCTCTGTACATGTCCAAAGCATCTCAATCTAGCCTCTCTGACTTTGTGTCCAAAACATCTTACATGGGCTGTCCCTCTGGTGTACTCATTTCTGATCCTATCCATCCTCGTTACTCCCAGAGAGAACCTCAACATTTTTATCTCCGCTACCTCCAGCTCTGCCTCCTGCCTTTTCTTCAGCGCCACTGTTTCTAATCCATACAACATCGCTGGCCTCACCACCGTCTTGTACACTTTTCCCTTCATTCTTGCTGACACTCTCCTATCGCACATCACACCGGACACTTTTCTCCAACCATTCCAGCCTGCCTGCACACGTTTCTTCACCTCTTTTCCACACTCTCCATTGCTCTGGATTGTTGAGCCTAAGTACTTAAAATCCTCCACCTTCGTTATCTCTGCTCCCTGTAACATCACCGTTCCTCCGGGGTCCTTCTCATTTACACACATGTATTCTGATTTTCTGAGGCTAACCTTCATTCCTCTCCTTTCCAGGGCATACCTCCACCTCTCTAGATTTTCCTGCACTTGTTCTCTGCTCTCACTACAGATTACGATGTCATCTGCAAACATCATAGTCCATGGAGATTCTTGTCTCACCTCGTCTGTCAGCCTGTCCATCACCATAGCAAACAAGAAGGGGCTCAGAGCTGACCCTTGATGCAGTCCCACCTCCACCTTGAATTCGTCGGTCACACCGACAGCACACCTCACCGCTGTCTTACATCTCTCATACATGTCCTGCTCCACTCTAACATACTTCTCTGCCACTCCAGACTTCCTCATGCAATACCACAGTTCTTCTCTCGGCACCCTGTCATATGCTTTTTCCAGATCCACAAAGGCACAATGCAGTTCCCTCTGACCTTCTCTGTACTTCTCTATTAACATCCTCAAAGCAAACATTGCATCTGTGGTGCTCTTTCTTGGCATGAAACCAAACTGTTGTTCACAAATGCTGACCTCTGCCCTTAGACTAGCTTCCACTATTCTTTCCCATAACTTCATCGTATGGCTCATCAACTTTATCCTTCTGTAGTTGCTGCCACTCTGCACGTCTCCCTTGTTCTTAAAAATGGGCACCAGCACACTTCTCCACTCCGCCGGCATCTGCTCACTCTCTAGTACCTTGTTGAATGTTCTTGTCAGAAAATCTACTGCTACCTCTCCTAGACACTTCCATACCTCCACAGGTATATCATCAGGACCAACTGCCTTTCCATTCTTCATCCTCTTCAATGCCCTTCTCACTTCACCCTTACTGATCTTTGCTACATCCTGCTCATCAATGGTCACCTCTTTTACTCTTTTTTCTCTCTCATTTTCCTCATTCATCAGCTCTTCAAAGTACTCTTTCCATCTTCCCAGCACACTTCTGTCATCAGTCAATACATTTCCCTCTCTGTCTTTAATCACTGGAACTTGCTGTACGACCTTCCCATCTCTATTTCTCTGCTGTGCTAAACTGTATAAATCATTTTCTCCCTCCATACTGTCCAACCTAGCATAGAAGTCATCATACGCCCTCTGTTTGGCCTTAGCCACTGCTACTTTCGCCTTACGCTGTGTCTCCCTGTACTTCTGTTTACTCTCTTCGGTCCTCTCAATGTCCCACTTCTTCTTAGCTAACCTCTTCCTTTGTACACACTCCTGCACTTCCTCATTCCACCACCAAGTCTCCTTATCTACTTTCCTTCCAGAGGACACACCAAGTACTCTCCTACATGTGTCCCTGATCACATTTGCTGTGGTTGTCCAGTCATTTGGAAGCACTTCCTGGCCACCCAAAGCCTGTTTCAACTCCTCCTTGAAGACAACACGACACTCTTCCTTTTTCAGCTTCCACCACTTTGTCTTCTGCTTTGCCTTTGCCTTTTTCACCTTTCTCACCATCAGAGTCATCCTGCACACCACCATCCTATGCTGTTTGGCAACACTCTCACCCACTATGACTTTGCAGTCACTGACTTCCTTCAAATTACATCACCTGCACAAGATGTAGTCTACCTGTGTGCTCCTACCTCCGCTTTTATAAGTCACCCTATGCTCCTGTTTCTTCTGGAAGAAAGTATTCACCGCAGCCATTTCCATCCTTTTTGCAAAATCTATCAACATCTGTCCTTCTGCGTTCCTGTCCTGGATACCAAACCTGCCCATCACTTCCATCTGTTGCCTGTACCAACATGTCCATTGAAGTCTGCACCAATGACCACTCTTTCACCTCTGGGGGTACTCTGCATCACTTCATCTAACTCACTCCAGAATCTCTCCTTCTCTTCTAGCTCACATCCTGCCTGTGGGGCATAAGCACTCACAACATTGAGCATTACACCTTCAATTTCTAACTTGAGACTCATCACTCTGTCTGACACTCTTTTCACTTTTAGAACATTCCTGACAAACTCCTCCTTCAAGATGACTCCTACTCCATTTCTCTTCCCATCCACACCGTGATAAAATAGCTTAAACCCTGCTCCTAAGCTTTTAGCTTTGCTACCTTTCCACCTGGTCTCCTGAACACACAGTATGTCCACTTTCCTCCTCTGCATCATGTCAGCCAGCTCTCTACCTTTTCTTTGCATAGTTCCAACATTCAAAGTCCCCACTCTCAGTCCTAGACTCATGCCTTTCCTCTTCTCTCTCTGCCTACGGACACGCCTCCCACCTCTCCTTCTTCGACGTCTTCGACCAACAGTAGTCGAATTTCCATCAGCACCCTGTTGATTGACAGCACTGATGGTGGTCGTTGTTAACCCGGGCCTCGACCGATCCGGTATGGGGTAATACTTCTGATTTGCATCATAAATATTTGGCATTGGTTTTACGTCGGATGCCCTTCCTGACACAACCCTCTGCATTTCTCCGGGCTTGGGACCGGCATGAGGGGGAGAGACACTGGTTAGTGCCCCCCCCCCAACCTCATGGCTGCATTTAGTTTTGTTTCATTTATACCTGTATATTAATAGCGTGATAGAAAGCAGTTCAGTTATTTATAATGAGGGCTTTGGTTTTCCTGACAAAAAAGAAAATAAATAACAAACAAAAAGTCATATCAGATTTTCTATGATAAATATTCTCTCAACCCAAAATTACTTTAATTTACTCCATGGACACCTGACCGTGTGTGTGTGTGTGTGTGTCTGTTTGTTAGGTGATCCTGAACTGCTCAGCATTACCGTGTCTCCTTCACCTGCTCAGCAGTCCTAAAGAGTCAATTAAAAAGGAGGCATGTTGGACTGTTTCAAACATCACAGCAGGAAACCGAGCTCAGATTCAGGTAAATATTTTGTATTACAGCAGGAAGCACTGTAGCAGTGATGCATTAGATCTTCAGCAAGGGAGGGTCAGTGGGAATAGATGCTTGTGTGCTCTTCATTATTTCTTCATGCAGGCAGTGATCGATGCCAACATTTTCCCTGTACTAATCGAGACCTTACAAAAAGCAGAGTTTCGCACCAGGAAAGAAGCAGCATGGGCTATCACCAATGCCACCAGTGGGGGAACACCAGAACAAATCAGGTTCATCGCATGCCTCTGTTTATCAACACACTTAATATTGAGTTACTTTCTCTCATACACACAGAACGTATGTGCCTGTGTCTGTATACATGGTGTGCATTCAGTACTTCATTTGGTTTTCTTTGCAAATTGTATAAACTTTGTGTAGAGAAAACATTAAAGTAACATATAAACAGGTATAAGTAATGTTTTTAATTGTGCTCTGTCTGAGACAGGTATCTGGTGTCCCTAAACTGCATTAAACCGATGTGTGACTTGCTGACGGTCATGGACTCAAAAATTGTTCAAGTTTCCCTGAATGGTCTTGAAAATATCTTGCGTCTTGGGGAGCAGGAATCGAAACAGAATGGCACCGGAATTAATCCGTACTGTGCCCTGATCGAAGAGGCTTACGGTACACAAACACAATAATAGCAGTATTTTTTTTTCCACAGTACATTATTTTAGATAATTGCAGAGTGTTGATGTAAGTTGTGTGTAGTGACAGAAAAATGTACAATCTTGAACAAGCACAGATGGAAAGTGAAAAAATTAATCATGTGAAAAAAAGTGACTTATAATGTACAGAAAACATTTTGGTGACATGAGATAAAACAGCGGCGGAGCAAGGGACGTGGAGCGGTGGGGAGAGGGGCGGGTTGGGGTGGCGGGATGAGGGATGCAGCGGTGTGGTGAGGGGCGGAATGGTGGGCTAGCGGCAGTCGGAGCACGAGCGAGGGACGCAGAGCGATGGGAGAGCATGAGGCGGAGCAGATAAGTGAGGGACGCGGAGCGGTGGGCGAGTTACACAGTAGAGTGTAAAGATAAAAGCAAGGATTCTAAATTATCTGAGTGCTGAATTGTTGTATTGATTAAATACTCTTTATTGGTTCAAACTACTAACGGCGTCTCTTTTGTGAGTTGATCTCATCGCTTTCTTGCACTATGGTGGCTCCTATCTGAGATGTTGCTCATTCTTTTTTTCTTTTCTATTCTTTTTTTTTTTTTTTTTTTTGTGCTGTAGGTTTGGATAAAATAGAGTTCCTGCAGAGCCATGAGAATCAGGAGATTTATCAGAAAGCCTTTGATTTAATTGAGCATTATTTTGGCGTGGAGGAGGAGGACGCCAGTATTGCCCCTCAAGTGGACCAGAACCAGGAACAGTACCTTTTTCAACAGCACCATGGACCCATGGACCAGTTTCAGCTTTAAATAACACCATCCTTCTTTCTCCTCCTCCGTCTCTCTGTATTTGTGTCCCTGTACACACAGGCAAGGAAATGAAGCTTCACTTCTTGTTTCACTGTACTTTTCAATCAGATTTATCTTTTTGATTATTTTCCTTGTTTTTTTTCTTATTTTTATTGTTCTTGTTTGTATTATTATTATTATTATTTTGAAGACATTAGCACTAGTGTCCCTAAAACTTTATGTTCCTCCTGAAACAGGAAGCTCCCTCTTTAACCTCGTCCTGTTCAGGAGGAACTCAAGTTCTCTGTCTGTCACCCAACTTTACTGGACTTTGCCATGTTGGATGCACCCATTTCAGATGCACGCAGCTTACTGTTGGTTTGTTTAGTTTAGTCACTTATCATTCCTCCAGTTTCTTTCTCTATTTCTGAGTATTAAAAAAATAAACAAATACATTCGATGAGTAGTGAGCATTAAACCTGCTGTCGAAAGCCAGATTTTATATCATATAGTGTGTGCGGTGACCCAAGGCAGAGGAACGGCACTACAGTGCAGTGGGATTTAGTGCAGCAAATAGACTTGCATTGTTTTTGAGAAATGTTTCGTTCTGTTTGTGTATCACACTCGTACTTATATAACTGTTATTTTAAAACACTTCCCATGAATCCGCACTTAAAGCACAAGTCACTGCTGAACGTCTGGAGAGTTGGTGAGCGTGTCCAGGTAGAAACACTCGAGTCGTGAGACTCTGAGTCGAGAAAGAGGAATGAAATGGGGACGAATGTCGCTTCTGAGAGAAGTGAACAAGTGTCTGTCTAATGTGTTTTGAATGCAGCCAAACTTTGAAAAGGTTGCAGCTCTGGAAATTCTTCTGTATAATTAATAGACTATGAAGTTTCTCCACAGTGTAGAATATTGTCTTTTTATCAAGAATGCTGAAGGAGAAATTGAGTTTGCTCTTATTTTAGTGTGAAATGGACATTTATTGTTTTTTTTTCATGTTTTCTTTGAGTTGCTTTGGCACTGGTGGCTATTAATGACATTCAGGTTCATTTTGTTTGATCAAATAGAGGCAATTTGAACAGATTGTTCCAGAAGCACATACAGTACAACACTGTAATTGTATTTCTCATGAGTTTGTACAATGACTGTCAGGATTTTTTGTTTTGTTTTGTTTTATTGCGGAAAATCTGTGTCTCCTGATGTTTAATGAAGATCAGAATGTCAAAAATATGCAAAATATTATAGAACAAATAAAATGTTCTGGTACACTCAGAGTGTAAATTATTTTAAACTTCAAAATTCTGCTTTGGTGACAATATCAAATTTTTAACTTCAAAAGTCAATTTCCATTGTATAAATATTATCTTTTTAAACTAGGTTTGATTTTGTTTGTAAGGTAAAATGCTTAAGAATTTTTTGATTATTGTGATTATTTTTTAAAGGTTACTTGCAATAATTTGCTGTGTTTCGTAGTCTCATAGTTCACCAAATCGGTATATTTTCTTTTAGTTTTTCAGAATCATAGTTTAATTTTTTTTTTTTTATTTATTGTATTTGGCGTACACCCTTATTCACAGTGACTTAGATTTGTAATTTTTTTATACAGCTGAGCAATTAAATGTTAAATGCCCAGGCCTTAAACCCCACTGACCTTTGGATTAGTAATTCAGAACCTGACCCACTGAGCCAATCCTTTTTCAGACTTTTTAAAGAATTTTTAATATGATTTTCCAACTCTAACCTCCTTACAAACATTAATGCAATTTTTTTCTAAAGATATCACTGATTTTTGATAAACTGTATTAATCCGGCAAGCAAAATTCTTGTTTCTGCATTTAACCATCCAAAGTGAACACACACACACCGTGATCACACACTCCGACATGCCACATATTGGGTTGCCGGAGAGCAGTTGGGGGTTGGGTTTCTTGTTCAAGAGCACTTCAGCCATGAATGTGCCACTGAGCCTTTTGCAGTTGTTTGATAAATTTCCTTGAGATGAGACAATGAATATTCAGCATAATGATGTTAATGTCTGAATAATAAGCACATAAAAAACATTGTTATATATAATGTAAGATTTACAGAAACATGCTCGACTTCCTGATTGGAAGACCACAGGTGGTGCGGTGTGACGTCCTCTTCATTGACCCTCAAAACATGTGCCTCCTAGGGATGTATGCACACCCCCAGTGTATACATTGTTCACCCATTACTATACGGCCACACACACACTTCCAGCGCCATCATCACTGGCTGCAGTTCAGATGGACGCTAGTCTGCTTACAGAGCAGCGGTGAGAGCCCTGACATCATGATGCCAAGACAACAACCTGCTGCTGAACATTAGTAAGACCAAAGAGCTTGTCATCGACGACAGGAGACCGCAGGGGGTCGGATCGTATTCTGTATTTGTCCTACTGTGTACAGTACATACATATATTTTCTATTTTTCCCCCCACTTGAGTGAATGTATATATATTAAAAATAGCAGTGTGTTTTAAAACGTGAATGAAGCTCAGAATCCTGATAACTTATTTCCAGCCACACATGCATTGGCATCAAGATACATTCTATTCCAAATCAGAATATGAAGGGAAAATAGATGAAATTTGTATTATCCCTTTAAAGAAATTGAAGAAACATGAATATTTGACTGTTAAAAATATCGGAGTACTTTCTTCTTTACAAACTCAAACCTTCAGTGTCTTCCTCTCAGCCTTCCACCTGGTAGTTCCAACCTCAGCATCCTACTCCCAATATACTCACTATCCCTCCTCTGTACATGTCCAAACCATCTCAATCTAGCCTCTCTAACTTTGTTTCTAAAACGTCTTACATGTGCTGTCCCTCTGACGTGCTTATTCCTGATCCTATCCATCCTTGTTACTCACAAAGAGAACCTCAACATTTTTATCTCTTCTACCTCCAGCTCTGCCTCCTGCCTTTTCCCAAGTGCCACTGTTTCTAAGCCATACAACATCGCTGGCCTCAACACCGTCTTGTACACTTTTCCTTTCATTTTTGCGGATACCTTTCCTCTCAATGTCCCACTTCTTAGCTAATAACCTCTTCCTTTGAACACATTCCTGCACTTTCTCATTCCACCACCAAGTCTCCTTATCTACTTTTCTTCCAGATGACACACCAAGTATTCTATCTGTCACCCTGATCACATTAGCTGTAGTTGTCCAGTGATCTGGAAGCACTTCCTGACCACCCAAAGCCTGTTTCAACTCCTCCTTTTCAACTTCCACCACTTTGTCTTCTGCTCTGCCTTTGCCTTCTTCATCTTTCTCACCATCAGCATCGTCTTGCACACCACCATCCTATGCTGTTTGGCAACACTCACCCACTACTACTTTGCAGTCACTGACTTCCTGCAAATTACATCACCTACACAAGATGTAGTCTACCTGTGTGCTCCTACCTCCGGTTTTATGTCATCCTATGCTCCTGTCTCTTCTGGAAGAAAGTATTCCCCACAGCCATTTCCATCCTTTTTTGCAAAATCTACCAACATCTATCCTCCTGCATTCCTGTCCTGGATACCAAACTTGCCCATCACTTCCTCGTCCCCTCTGTTTCCTGCACCAACATGTCTGTTGAAGTCTGCCCCAATGACCACTCTTTCACCTCTGGGTGTACTCTGCATCACTTCATCTAACTTATTCCAGAATCTCTTCTTCTAGCTCACATCCTGCCTGTGGGGCATAAGCACTAACAACATTTGAACATCACGCCTTCAATTTCTTTTCACTTCTAGAACATTCCTGACAAACTCCTCCATCTCTCTTCCCATCCACACCATGATAAAACAGCTTAAACCCTGCTCCTAAGCTTCGAGCCTTGCTACCTTTCCACCTGGTCTCCTGAACACATTCTATTCCAAATCAGAATATGAAGGGAAAATAGATGAAATTTGTATTATCCCTTTAAAGAAATTGAAGAAACATGAATATTTGACTGTTAAAAATATCGGAGTACTTTCTTCTTTACAAACTCAAACCTTCAGTGTCTTCCTCTCAGCCTTCCACCTGGTAGTTCCAACCTCAGCATCCTACTGCCAATATACTCACTATCCCTCCTCTGTACATGTCCAAACCATCTCAATCTAGCCTCTCTGACTGTGTCTCCAAAACATCCTATATGGGCTGTCCCTCTGATATACTCATTTCTGATCCTATCCATCCTCGTTACTCCCAGAGAGAACCTCAACATTTTCATCTCCGCTACCTCCAGCTCTGCCTCCTGCCTTTTCCTCAGCGCCACTGTTTCTAATCCATACAACATCGCTGGCCTCACCACCGTCTTGTACACTTTTCCCTTCATTCTTGCTGACACTCTCCTATCGCACATCACACCGGACACTTTTCTCCAACCATTCCAGCCTGCCTGCACACGTTTCTTCACCTCTTTTCCACACTCTCCATTGCTCTGGATTGTTGAGCCTAAGTACTTAAAATCCTCCACCTTCGTTATCTCTGCTCCCTGTAACATCACCGTTCCTCCGGGGTCCTTCTCATTCACACACATGTATTCTGATTTTCTGAGGCTAACCTTCATTCCTCTCCTTTCCAGGGCATACCTCCACCTCTCTAGATTTTCCTGCACTCGTTCTCTGCTCTCACTACAGATCACGATGTCATCTGCAAACATCATAGTCCATGGAGATTCTTGTCTCACCTCGTCTGTCAGCCTGTCCATCACCATAGCAAACAAGAAGGGGCTCAGAGCTGACCCTTGATGCAGTCCCACCTTCACCTTGAACTCTTCTGTTGAACTCTTTTGTCCGACAGCATACCTCACCACCGTCTGACATCTCTCATACATGTCGTGCACCACTCTAACATACTTCTCTGCCACTCCAGACTTCCTCATGCAATACCACAGTTCTTCTCTCGGCACCCTGTCATATGCTTTTTCCAGATCCACAAAGGCACAATGCAGCTCCTTCTGACACTCTCTGTACTTCTCTATTAACATCCTCAAAGCAAACATTGCATCTGTGGTGTTCTTTCTTGGCATGAAACCAAACTGTTGTTCACAAATGCTGACCTCTGCCCTTAGTCTAGCTTCCACTATTCTTTCCCAGAACTTCATCGTATGGCTCATCAACTTTATCCCTCTGTAGTTGTCGCAACTCTGCACGTCTCCCTTGTTCTTAAAAATGGGCACTAGCACACTTCTCCTCCACTCCTCCGGCATCTGCTCACTCTCTAGTACCTTGTTGAATGTTCTTGTCAGAAAATCTACTGCTACCTCTCCTAGACACTTCCATACCTCCACAGGTATATCATCAGGACCAACTGCCTTTCCATTCTTCATCCTCTTCAATGCCCTTCTCACTTCACCCTTACTGATCTTTGCTACATCCTGCTCCTCAATGGTCACCTCTTCTACTCTTTTTTCTCTCTCATTTTCCTCATTCATCAGCTCTTCAAAGTACTCTTTCCATCTTCCCAGCACACTTCTGTCATCAGTCAATACATTTCCCTCTCTGTCCTTTATCAATCTAACTTGCTGCACGTCCTTCCCATCTCTATTTCTCTGCAGTGCCAACCTGTATAGATCATTTTCTCCCTCTTTACTATCCAACCTATCATACAAGTCATCATACGCCCTCTGTTTGGCCTTAGCCACTGCTACTTTCGCCTTACGCTGTGTCTCCCTGTACTTCTGTTTACTCTCTTCGGTCCTCTCAATGTCCCACTTCTTCTTCGCTAACCTCTTCCTTTGTACACACTCCTGCACTTCCTCATTCCACCACCAAGTCTCCTTATCTACTTTCCTTCCAGAGGACACACCAAGTACTCTCCTACCTGTGTCCCTGATCACATTTGCTGTGGTTGTCCAGTCATTTGGAAGCACTTCCTGTCCACCCAAAGCCTGTTTCAACTCCTCCTTGAAGACAACACGACACTCTTCCTTTTTCAGCTTCCACCACTTTGGCTTCTGCTTTGCCTTTGCCTTTTTCACCTTTCTCACCATCAGAGTCATCCTGCACACCACCATCCTATGCTGTTTGGCAACACTCTCACCCACGATGACTTTGCAGTCACTGACTTCCTTCAAATTACATCGCCTACACAAGATGTAGTCTACCTGTGTGCTCCTACCTCCGCTTTTATAAGTCACCCCATGCTCCTGTTTCTTCTGGAAGAAAGTATTCACCACAGCCATTTCCATCCTTTTTGCAAAATCTATCAACATCTGTCCTTCTGCGTTCCTGTCCTGGATACCAAACCTGCCCATCACTTCCTCGTCCCCTCTGTTGCCTGTACCAACATGTCCATTGAAGTCTGCCCCAATGACCACTCTTTCACCTCTGGGGGTACTCTGCATCACTTCATCTAAGTCACTCCAGAATCTCTCCTTCTCTTCTAGCTCACATCCTGCCTGTGGGGCATAAGCACTAACAACATTGAGCATTACACTTTCAATTTCTAACTTGAGACTCATCACTCTGTCTGACACTCTTTTCACTTTTAGAACATTCCTGACAAACTCCTCCTTCAAGATGTCTTCTACTCCATTTCTCTTCCCATCCACACCGTGATAAAATAGCTTAAACCCTGCTCCTAAGCTTCTTGCTTTGCTACCTTTCCACCTGGTCTCCTGAACACACAGTATGTCCACTTTCCTCCTCTGCATCATGTCAGCCAGCTCTCTACCTTTTCTTTGCATAGTGCATAGTGTATAAAGTGAAAAATGGTTGAAGGTTCTGTTTGTTTTTCTTTGAACCTCTTCAGCACGTCATCATCATTATCGTTTTCCTTACACTGGAGTCTTTGCTCCTCAGGGTGCACTCATTGGGTCTTATTGATCAATGAAGTGCAGAAAGTTCTCCCTGCCATCATCATTCTCCTGAGCTGCTGGGCATCTATCCCTAGCAGTCCCTCCAATTTCTTCCAAGTTTTAAATCATTCATCGAAAAGGACTTGTTTTCGCATATCCCCGTTACTCATCCGGCAGATACGAGTCAGGTACTTTAGCTGCTGTCTCAATGGGTTCAGTTCCAGTCATATGACATAGGTCAGAATTTGAGTACTTGAACCTCCAGCACTCCTGTCCATCTTCACTCACACTAGCGATTCCGCTATCCCCTTGTCGCCTATACCCGCCCTTCACCATCTTCCTAAGGAAACTGTTCCAGACCACCTCGATCTTTGCTATTTCCTTTTGAGGTAATTTCCCAGGCCTGCACATTATATGAGAGATGTATCTGGTTGTTGGTTATATGAGAGATGTATGTATCTAGATGTATCTGGTTGTCTGTTAACACATGGTTGAGATCATTTCACTTTTCATATGCAGATCCCATTCTAGAGTAGAGCTTCTCTGTGTTGTCACTTGAGTTTGAAATGGTGTACCCTAGATATCGAAACTTCCTCACGTTCTTCAACTTCATTCCCCCAACATCCACAAGACTCTCTTGACTTATAACAGTGTCATCAACATTAAAGATCATCGTCTCTGTTTTTCTATAAGACATCTTCAGACCAAAAATGCAGCCATGAGGCGGGGGGGGGGTGGGGGCACTAACCAGTGTCTCTCCCCCTTACGCCGGTCCCAAGCCCGGAGAAATGCAGAGGGTTGTGTCAGGAAGGGCATCCGATGTAAAACCAATGCCAAACTTTTAAGATGCAAATCAGAAGTATTACCCCCATACCGGATCGGTCCAGGCCCGGGTTAACAATGACCGCCATCAGTGCTGACAATCAACAGGGTGCTGATGGAAATTGGACTACTGTTGGTCGAAGGCAGAGACGCGGGAGGCGTGTCCGTAGGCAGAGAGAGAAGAAGAAAGGCATGAGTCTAGGACTGAGAGTAAGGACTTTGAATGTTGGAACTATGCAAAGAAAAGGTAGAGATGACATGATGCAGAGGAGGAAAGTGGACATACTGTGTGTTCAGGAGACCAGGTGGAAAGGTAGCAAAACTAAAAGCTTAGGAGCAGGATTTAAGATTTTATAATGGTGTGGATGGGAAGAGAAATGGAGTAGGAGTCATCGTGAAGGAGGGGTTTGTCAGGAATGTTCTAGAAGTGAAAAGAGTGTCAGACAGAGTGATGAGTTTCAAGAAATTGAAGGTGTGATGCTCAATGTTGTTAGTGCTTATGCCCCAAAGGCAGGATGTGAGCTAGAAGAGAAGGAGAGATTCTGGAGTGAGTTAGATGAAGTGATGCAGAGTACCCCCAGAGGTGAAAGAGTGGTCATTGGTGCAGACTTCAATGGACATGTTGGTGCAGGCAATAGAGGGGACGAGGAAGTGATGGGCAGGTTTGGTAGCCAGGACAGAAACACAGAAGAACAGATGTTGATCGATTTTCCAAAAAGGATGGAAATGGCTGTGGTGAATACTTTCTTCCAAAAGAAACAGGAGCATAGGGTGACTTATAAAAGCGGAGGTAGGAGCACACAGGTAGACTACATCTTGTGCAGGTGATGTAATTTGAAGGAAGTCAGTGACTGCAAAGTCATAGTGGGTGAGAGTGTTGCCAAACAGCATAGGATGGTGGTGTGCAGGATGACTCTGATGGTGAGAAAGGTGAAAAAGGCAAAGGCAAAGCAGAAGACAAAGTGGTGGAAGCTGAAAAAGGAAGAGTGTCGTGTTGTCTTCAAGGAGGAGCTGAAACAGGCTTTGGGTGTTCAGAAAGTGGGAGAAAATGATCTATACAGGTTGGCACAGCAAAGAGATAGAGATGGGAAGGATGTGCAGCAAGTTAGATTGATTAAGGACAGAGAGGGAAATGTATTGACTGATGACAGAAGTGTGCTGGGAATATGGAAAGAGTACTTTGAAGAGCTGATGAATGAGGAAAATGAGAGAGAAAAAAGAGTAGAAGAGGTGACCATTGAGGAGCAGGAAGTAGCAAAGATTAGTAAGGGTGAAGTGAGGAGGGCATTGAAGAGGATGAAGAATGGAAAGACAGTTGGTCCTGATGATATACCTGTGGAGGTATGGAAGTGTCTAGGAGAGGTAGCAGTAGATTTTCTGACAAGAACATTCAACAAGGTCCTAGAGAGTGAGCAGATGCCGAAGGAGTGGAGGAGAAGTGTGCTGGTGCCCATTTTCAAGAACAAGGGAGAAGTGCAGAGTTGCGACAACTACAGAGGGATAAAGTTGATGAGCCATACGATGAAGTTCTGGGAAAGAATAGTGGAAGCTAGACTAATGGCAGAGGTCAGCATTTGTGAACAACAGTTTGGTTTCATGCCAAGGAGGAGCACCACAGATGCAATGTTTGCTTTGAGGATGTTAATAGAGAAGTACAGAGAAGGTCAGAGGGAACTGCATTGTGCCTTTGTGGATCTGGAAAAAGCATATGACAGGGTGCCGAGAGAAGAACTGTGGTATTGCATGAGGAAGTCTGGAGTGGCAGAGAAGTATGTTAGAGTGGTGCAGGACATGTATGAGAGATGTAAGACAGTGGTGAGGTGTACTGTCGGTGTGACACAAGAGTCCAAGGTGGAGGTGGGACTGCATCAAGGGTCAGCTCTGAGCCCCTTCTTGTTTGTTATGGTGATGGACAGGCTGACAGTCGAGGTGAGACAAGAATCTCCATGGACTATGATGTTTGCAGATGACATTGTGATCTGTAGTGAGAGCAGAGAACAAGTGCAGGAAAATCTAGAGAGGTGGAGGTATGCCCTGGAAAGGAGAGGAATGAAGGTTAGCCTCAGAAAATCAGAATACATGTGTGTGAATGAGAAGGACCCAGGAGGAACAGTGATGTTACAGGGAACAGAAATAACGAAGGTGGAGGATTTTAAGTACTTAGGCTCAACAGTCCAGAGCAATGGAGAGTGTGGAAAAGAGGTGAAGAAGCGTGTGCAGGCAGGCTGGAATGGTTGGAGAAAAGTGTCCAGTGTGATGTGCGATAGGAGACTGTCAGCAAGAATGAAAGGAAAAGTGTACAAGACGGTGGTGAGGCCAGCGATGTTGTATGGATTAGAAACAGTGGCGCTGAGGAAAAGGCAGGAGGCAGAGCTGGAGGTAGCGGAGATGAAAATGTTGAGGTTCTCTCTGGGAGTCACGAGGATCAGAAATGAGTACATCAGAGGGACAGCCCATATAAGATCTTTTGGAGACAAAGTCAGAGAGGCTAGATTGAGATGGTTTGGACATGGGATAGTGAGTATATTGGCAGTAGGATGCTGAGGTTGGAACTACCAGGCAGAAGGCCTCGAGGAAGACCAAAGAAGAGAGGTATGGATGTCTGAAGGAAGACATGAAGGTCGTTGGAGTCAGAAAAGAAGATGCAGAGGACAGGGTGAGATGGAGGCAGATGATTTGCTGTGGCGACCCCTGAAGCGAGCAGCCGAAAGGAAAAGAAGATCTTCAGACCAAAGCAGGAAAAAGTGTCATCATATATTTGGAGGACGGTTTGTAATTCCTCTATCGGTTTTGCAAATATTGCTTAATTGTCAGCATAAAGAAGTTCCGTAATTCTAGCTTCCCCTCTTGCTCTTGCGTTTTTCCGGAGTTCTCTTGGTGATACCTCATTGGGAATACAATACTTGATCTTAAATCCTGGCACCATGGCACCCTGTCTGCATCCAATCTTTGTGTCAAACAGCTTGTTAGAACCTTTGATGTACGCACATGTATTGGTGTATAGAGCTTTTAGGATAGCTACAATATGAGGACACTTTAATCTGATTTTAAGACACTTCATTAGAGCTTCTCGTGCTGTCCTATTGTATGCCGCTCTAAGATCAATAAAAGCAACATGGCATGGTGTTCCAGATTTTTTGGCTTTCTCAAGCACATGGCATATTATGAAGATTGCATCATTAGTCGACTAGTTGGCGGGAAAACCAAATTGTGATGGTAGCAAAATATACTCGTATGCTTCCTGGGTTCTATCTACTATGATTGCCGAAATGATCTTTGACAAAGTTGCAATAATACTAAGCCCCCTGTAATTCTTGGCGCCGGATCTGAGGCCACGCTTGTAAAGACAGGTGATGCTGGCACTGAGCCACTGGGTCGGTACTTACAGGCAAGTCCATATCAAACCGACTAAAAACACAAAATACTCTAACAGATGCCTTGACAATGAGTATTTTAGGTGTTCAGAGTTGATCTTATCTGTTCTCATGCATTTCCCGTTTTTGAGTCGCTTCATCCCTGCTGTAATTTCTCGTCCGTCTGGCACCGTGGTATTAATGTTCGGGATATCAATTGATGGTAGTACAGACGCTCCCCGACTTACGCTTTTAATTGGTTCTGGACGGCCGAACGTAAGTTGAAAGTGAATGTAAGTTGTTACAGTGATGTATGACGCTCATACTGCACTATACATCCATAAATACCATTACTGTATCTCATAAAACACCCCTGAATCAATTATTATAAGCATAACATTGTAAAATAATATAAAATATATCAAATAATATCAACATTAATTTCAAATAAATTAAATTCAAGCAAAATAATTTCAAATAGATACATTTTAATCAAATTCACTCATCAAATATCAAATACAGTATCAAATATAACCTATAACATTCTCTATGATGCAATCTTTCTGCTTGTAAATGGCTTCGATGGTCAACGGATGGTCACTTTTTGAAGCTGAGCCGAGTCACTTTACATGAAGCTTAAAACAGCCAATCAACACTTACAATATGTGAGGCACTCAACACCGAAAGTAGTTTACTTATTTGTGCTTGAGACAATGGGTTATACGGACTTCCGGTCTTTCAAGTGAGCAAGGGTGCCGTTGAATACTGGTTTAGCTGTCAGCCTGCACTGATGTGAATCACCAGCAGAGTGGACAGTTCTCTTTCTTTTCTGGATTCGGGTTTTCATTCATTTTACAACTCTCTATGCATGGTAGATTGCGCAATCTGAGCAGATAGTTAATTCATCTCTGTGTATAACCCTTGCAGCCATGCTAGTAGGCTTACGCTTCTGACCAACCATATTTGCTTAGGGTTACAAGAGTCCGCAAAAACAGTGTAAACACAAGGATCACAGAGACGACGTCTTCACACAAGGGTAACACGCTATATAACTGATATATAAATATATTATATATTTTATATAAATACATGTATATATAATTGAACTGGGAAGAAGGAGGGGCACGTTCAGTCTGTCGTTTGTAAACAATGGATGCAGCGTCATTACGTCATTACGTCAGCGTACGTCTAAACTCAAAATTTGACAAAAAAACCCCCCGTAAAATCAAAAAAACGTAAAAAGGATTAACATAAGTTGGGGAGCGTCTGTACATGTGGATATTCATCAGGCTTTTCTAACTCTGGTTGAGGCTCATATGGTCTTGCGCCGAAATGCTTCACGAAGTGATCTTCTAGCTTAGGTAGAGGTATCATCAATCTGTTGGATTTCTCTAGTGATGTGTGTTGTTTCATTAATCTGAATTCCTCATCAGCATTTCGATTCTCACTTGCTGTATTTATCGCATCTACCTTGGTTTTGAAGTAGGCGTTCTTAAGTTGGGTACGAAGTTTCTTAACGTTATCTCCAATGGCTCTTCTTTGGGGTCTTTTTCATGACATTGTTTTGATAGGAGCTCTTGGTAGTCCTGATTTACCCATGGTTTTTGAATTTTGTTCTTTACCAGTGAGGGAATTGTCTCCTTTGAAGCTTGTTTGACCGCGTTGACAATGAACTATTCAACGTCATCCACATCCTGCAAATCTGGCTTGTGCTACATGAGTTCATCAAGCATGGCACTATATTTAGTCTGCACAGAATGGTCGTCTTTGAGCTGCCGGACATCTTGACCACCTTCAATTTCTAACTTGAGACTCATCACTCTGTCTGACACTCTTTTCACTTCTAGAACATTCCTGACAAACTCCTCCTTCAAGATGACTCCTACTCCATTTCTCTTCCCATCCACACCATGATAAAACAGCTTAAACCCTGCTCCTAAGCTTCTTGCTTTGCTACCTTTCCACCTGGTCTCCTGAACACACAGTATGTCCACCTTCCTCCTTTGTATCATGTCAGCCAGCTCTCTACCTTTTCCTGTCATAGTTCCAACATTCAAAGTCTCTACTTTCAATCCTAGACTCATGCCTTTCCTCTTCTCTCTCTGCCTACGGACACGCCTCCCGCCTCTCCTACTTTGACGTCTTCGACCAACAGGAGTCCAATTTCCACCAGCACCCTGATGGCTAACAGCACTGTTGGCGGTCGTTGTTATCCCGGGCCTCGACCGATCCGGTATGAAATTTTTTGTTGTGACTTGCATTTTTTTTGTTTCTTGGAAAAAAAAACTTTTTTATAGAAGGTTAAAAGCCTGAGCCATAAAATACAGTTGGAATGACACATGAACACGGTTCACACAAACTTGCACAAACTTGGAACGACAGTGTCACCCCCATAGCCATTGGGAGGAAGCTGTGTCATCCCTCCTAGCCAATGGGAGGCCAGTGGGTCAGGATGTTGGGAAACAGCCAATGAGAGAGCAACTCGCGCATTGTTTGAATATTTGAATGGCGTGTTTGAATGTTTGAATGGAGCATTTGGCGCTTTTCGTAAGAAGTTGTTTCGTACAGAGGACAAAAATTTCGGAAAATGTTTTTCATATACTAGTTTTTTTGTAAGAAGGGGTTTTCGTAAGACTGTATGCTTTTTTCTGTTTATTTTCAGCTTTCATATAAGTAATTTGGTTGATATCACAAAATGAATAACAAAAATACCACTAAAACTTTTATTGTTCTGTTATTATTCATGTTTTCCGCCTCTATGGTAATAAGCTCTTTCCGTTCCACTCTGCTAGTAATGTTTTAATAAGCACCCACCCACTCCAATTTTTTTTTGTTCCCTGGGCACTTATCATGTCGGATATGGTATATACAATAATCCCCCGCCACTTCGCATTTCCTACTTCGCGTCCCAGCAATATTGTGGGATTTCCCATCAGGAAATTAAAAAATTAAAGATTATTTAAAATTCATGAGCACTACATGTACATTGAACTACGCTACCCAACATGCTCTGTTCTCCTGCTTGACTTGAGTGTTCTCTGATTGGCTGTGAATTCAGCAAGCTGATTGGTCGAGATTATTTTATATTTTTTTATATATATATTTCCCAGCATCCAACATACCTTTCCTCCCTCATGAAACAATGACTTTTATTGAGCTCGGGGGAACCACTGGGGTGCGGGAAAAAATCGTGTTCACTGTAGTGGTGAGGGAAAAACAAAAAAAACAAAATCACTGGGAGAGTATCAACATGGAAACTGGTCAAGCACAGAGCTATTTATAATGCACTGACGTCTGAGTGAATTCAGGTGCGCTCTCTAGATTTCACCTGCGGGTAACAGCCACGCCCCTCACCAGCGCATGCAGTGTATGAGGAGAGAGAGAAAGAGAGTTAAATGCCACCAACTAGCACAGACCATAACAGTTGTGAAAACAGAAAATGCCTTATCATTGTGGATTACGGACTGCCATAAAAATAAGGTGAGTTTGGACACAAACATAATACGTACTAAAGCAAAGGCTCCTTCTCAACGTGGCCATGGATTTGTTATTTATAAGGTTTGTTATATAGTATTTATATATATATATATATATTTATATATATATGTATAGTCATAGATATAGATAGATGCATATATGTCTGTGTGTACATATGTCCCCTCCCTGAATCGCCACCTTATCATGGTGGAGGGATTTGCATGACATAATGATCCTAGGAGCTATGTTATTGGGAGCATAATGCCCCTCGTAGGGTCACCCAAGGCAAACAGGTCCTGGGTGAAGGTCCAGACGAAGTGCGGTTCAGAACACCTCTATGTGAAATAAAAAGAAAAATACAAAGTTTCCCTTGCATGGACACGGGTCACCGAGGTCATCCCCTGGAGCCAGGCCTGGGGGAGGGGCTTGAAGGTGAGCACCTGGTGGTTGGGTTTCTGCCCATGGAGCCTGGCCGGGCCCAGCCTGAAAAAGAGACATGTGTCCACCCTCCCATGGACCCACCACCTGTGGGAGGGGCTAAAGGGGTCAAGGGTCATGCCTTCAGCTGGGTTCTGTCGGACCAATCCTCGGTAACTGACTCTAACTATTGGGACATGGAATGTTGCCTAGTATGAGTTTTGTTCCTGAAAACATAAAATAAAATAGCGAATACAAAAATCACAGCCATGACATGTGAACCCAGACACTCAGTGTTTATGTATGTGTGGTTTTTGTTTTTTCCTGAAACTGGATGTGTAGGTTGAGTGAGGGGAAGCTTCAAGATCATCACTGGAATTATCTTCACTGCTGGATTTTTCACTGATGATGTAATAAGCTTGTTTTGGCTGGAGGCACATTTTTGAAAATTAAATCACATTGATTTCACATTTCACACCTCTGAAAACAAAACATAGTGAATGTGTTCAGGAATCATTTTTGTATAATAAAAACCTAATTAATTGATATATATTAAATAAATAAATAACTTTTTAGATTTTTGTGACCAAACATTTTTTTCTTATAGGAAATAAATAATTATTGAAAAAAAAAAAACTGACTGTTAATTTTTAATCATAAAAGATAACAAAGAGATAATGATCTTTATTGTCAACTCAGTTGCATGAACGATGAAAATCAGTTTATCAGACATAAAAAGAAAGTGCACAAAAGACAATGAAGGGAGTACACTGAGCCATACATGTCCATATACCTACATATACTCATCTCATCTCTCATCTCATCTTCTTCTGCTTAATTCAGGGTCGGGTTGCGTGGACAGCAACTTAAGCAAAGAGGTCAAGACATTCCTCTCCCCAGCCACTTCTTCCAGCTCTTTGGGGGGACACCAGGGCATTCCTAGACAAGCCGAGAGACAGTCCCTCCAGTGTGTTCTAGGTCGACCCCGGAGTCTCTTCCCAGCTGGACATGCCCAAAACACCACACCAGAGAGGTGTTCAGGAGGCATTCTGACTAGATGCCCGAGCCACCTCAACTGGCCCCTCTTAATGCAGAGGAGCAGCAGATCTACTCCGAGCTCTCCCCGGATGGTAGAGCTTTTCACCTTATCTCTGAGGGAGAGCCCCACCACCCAGCGAAGGAAGCTCATTTCAGTTGCTTGTATCTGCAATCTTGTTCTTTAGGTCACTACCCAAAGCTTGTGACCATAGGTAAGGGTTGGTACATAGATTGACTGGTAAATTGAGAGCTCTGCTTCACTACAACGGACCGGTACAGGCTCCATTTAACACCAGAGGCTGCGGCAATCCTTCTGTTGATCTCCAGCTCCATCCTTCCCTCACTTGTGAACAAGACCCCAAGATACTAAAACTCTTCCACTTGGGCAGGACCTCATTCCCGACCTCAAGGGTGCGTTCCACCCTTGTCCAGCTGAAATCCATGGCCTTGGACTTAGAGGTGCTGATTTTCATCCCAGCCGCATTGCACTCGACTGCGGATCACTCCAATGAGAGCTTGATGAAGCCAAAAGGACAACATCATCTGAAAAAAGCAGAAACGAGAGCCAGTGGCCACCAAACCAAAACCCCTTAATGCCTAGGCTGCGCCTAGAAATTCTGTCCAGAAAAATTATGAACAGAATCGGTGACAAAGGACAGCCTTGGTGGACTCCAACCCTCAGTGGAAATGAATTGGACCTGTTGTTACCAATACGGACCAAACTCTGGCTTCAGTGATACAACGATCAAATTTCCCGTAGCAACAAGTCCAGAATGCCGTACTCCTGGAGCATGGCCCACTATCGAAATCCTTCTCCAAATCCACAAAACACATGTGGACAGATTGGTCAAACTCCCATGCCCCCTCCAAGATTCCGTTGAGCATATAGAGTTGTGCAAGAGGCCTATGGCCAGAATGAAAACCACATTGTTCCTCCTGAATCCGAGGTTTGACTTTCGGTCGGATCCTCCTCTCCAGTACCCCTGCATAGACATTCCCAGGTTAGGCTGAGGAGTGTCTTCTTCTTTTCCTTTCGGCTGTTCCCTTCAGTGGATCACTGGCCTCCATCTCACCCTATAGTCTGCATCTTCTTCTCTTACACCAACTCCCATCATGTCATCCTTCACCACAGCCATAAATCTTCTCTTTGGTCTCCCTCTAGGTCTACTGCCTGGCAGTTCCAACCTCAGTATTCCTACTACCAATGTATTTACTATACCTCCTCCGTACACGTCCAAACCATCTCAATTTAGCCACGCTGACTTTGTTTCCAAAACCTCTTACATGTGCTGTCCCTCTGATGTACTCATTCCTGATCCTATCCATCCTCGTTACTCCCAGAGAGAACCTCAACATTTTCATCTCCGCTACCTCCAGCTCTGCCTCCTGTCTTTTCCTAAGTGCCACTATTTCTAAACCATACAACATTGCTGGCCTCAACACCGTCTTGTACACTTTTCCTTTCATTCTTGCCGATACCTTCCTATCACACATCACACCGGACACTTTTCTTCAACCATTCCAACATGCCTGCACACGCTGCTTCACCTCTTTTCCACACTCTCCATTGCTCTGGATTGTTGAGTCTAAATATGTAAAATCCTCCACCTTCTTTATCTCTGCTCCCTGTAACCCCATTGTTCCTCTTGGGTCCTTGTCGGTCACACACATGTATTCTGTCTGACTGAGGCTAACCTTCATTCCTCTCCTTTCCATACTCCTCTGCCACTCCAGACTTCCTCATGCAATACCACAGTTCCTCTCTCAACACTCCATCATATGCTTTCTCCAGATCTACAAAGGTACAATGCAGTTCCCTATACTTCACTATTAACATCCTCAAAGCAAACACTGCATCTGAGGTGCTCTTTCTTGACATGAAACAAAACTGTTCTTCTTCTTCTTTTCCTTTTGGCTTTTCCCTTCAGGGGTCGCCACAGCAAACCATCTGCCTCCATCTCACTCTATCCGCTGCATCTTCTACTCTTACTCCAACTACCATCATGTCCTCCTTCACCACAACCATAAATCTTCCCTTTGGACTTCCTCTAGGCCTTCTGACTGGTAGTTCCAACCTCAGCATCCTACATGTCCAAACCATCTCAATCTAGCCTCTCTGACTTTGTCTCTAAAACGTCTTACATGTGCTGTCCCTCTGATGTGCTCATTCCTGATCCTATCCATCCTCGTTACTCCCAAATTGATCCTCAACATTTTCATCTCTGCTACCTCCAGTTCTACCTCCTGTCTTTTACCCAGGGCCACTGTTTCTAAACCATACAACATCGCTGGCCTCATCACCGTCTTGTTCACTTTTCCTTTTATTCTTGCCGATACCTTCCTATCACACATCACACCGGACACCTTTCTCCAACCATTCCAGCCTGCCTGCACACGCTTCTTCACCTCTTTTCCACACTCTCCATTGCTCTGGATTGTTGAGCCTAAGTACTTCAAACCTTTGTTATCTCTGCTCCCTGTAACTCAACGTTCCTCTTGAGTCCTTGTCACTCACACACACATGTATTCTGTTTTACTGAGGCTCACCTTCATTCCTCTCCTTTCCAGGGCATACCTCCACCTCTCTAGATTTTCCTGTATTTGTTTTCTGCTCTCACTACAGATCACAATGTCATCTGCAAACATCATAGTCCATGGAAATTCTTGTCTAACCTCATCTGTCAGCCTGTCCTTCACAATAGCAAACAAGAAGGGGCTCAGAACTGATCCTTGATGCAGTCCCACGTTTACCTTGAATTCTTCGGTCACGCCGAGAGCACACCACACCACTATGTCTATGTCTTATACAGATTCCTGATACGAGGTGGCTTAGGGGCGTGGCTTAGACTTAGTATGATGGCAGCACACATGAAATCGCTCTGCATTTAGAAAGCATCTTGGAAGGGAAACACGAGTTTCTTTCTGTGTAACAGGTTCCTGTTCTGCCTAAGGCATTGTAATAACGTTGAAACACCATGAATATACCTATCGAGCAATGGATATCAAAAATTGGAACGTTTTCTCCTCGTGTGAGAGTCAACACCCTGAGAAACCCCTGTATAAGGACACCGGGCGGTATGCATCCCTGTTTGAAACTCGCTATACTGGCATTCATACTACCGAGGACTTTACTGAGAGGGTGAGAAATACCTGTTCACAACTGTTCCCATTCATGAAATCTGCTAGAGATGATGGAAAGATAGCATACATGAACTATGATAAACTTGTGATTGATGGCTCAGTGTTTGTGTATGATGATACCTTGGAGGATATCAAGCAGACGGGACAGTGCAAAAACTGGGAGAACAGAAAAACACCTGTAATAAACTCTTCAGAATCAGAAGCATAGGACAGTGGTCAAGACCTCAACTACACAGATGAACATGATAACCCACAGTCAAAACATACTGACACAAATATGTACGTGGAACATTCATGGTTTACTTTCCAAATTATATTTTCCAGAGTTTGAAATGTTTTGTAAACTGTTTGATGTCTTCTGTTTAATTGAGACTTGGTGTATTGAATCAATTGACATTCACATTTTATTTTCTGATTATAAATGCTTTGTTTGTGATCCTATTAAGTTAATATGTCACAATATAGTAGGTATTCGAGTGGGCTTGTTGTGTGTGTGAAAAATCATTTAACATGATCATGCAAGAGGGTTTATGACCAGTGGCAAAATTGTGTACTGTATTTCTTAAAGTTGTCAGTGATACTACTCTGGAACATATTTTCCTTGGTTTTCTTTATGTCCACCCTGAAAAATCTCCTTTCTATGTTAATGCAGAGGAAAACGGTATCGGTTTAGTTGAAAAAAGACTCGTGATTTTAGTAACGCCTCTCTCTATATACTGAGCGGTGACTTCAACGCTTGGACAGGCAACCGAGACAACTTCATCCAAGATGATAATACAGAATACCTACCTCTTCCAGATGACTACACAACTGATGTGTTTAGTTTACCAAGAATATCACGTGATGTAAATGTTAAGTTATATGGAACCCACCTACTTGAATTGTGCAAACTCTTTAATGTGCATATAGTGAATGGACGCTCTCAATCAGATACAGTGCACCTAGTAGTCTTACATTTATCTCGCAAATAGGATCAAGTATTGTTGACTATTTTTTAGTGTCCAGTCAGTTATTCAACAAAGTCATTTACCTTAATGTATGTGATCATACAGAATCAGATCATATGCCAGTTGTGTGCACTCTGCTATTTTCAACGATATCCATTACCATTATTTAACTCAATATTAGACTCTGGAATATTCCCTGATTCTTGGAACTCTGCTTTCATAATGCCTCTATTATTATTTTTTTTTATTAAAACATATTTTATTCAAACATGAAATAGCTCTCTCCAGGTAGTTACAGTAATTATATTACAAAATATACAGCAAGATACGGACAAGGGAAGGATATATACCAAAGAATTAAAGGAATCGTTTAGTATTACACATAAATATTTGTACACATCTGAAAACATTCTGGTTTTCTCTAAGAGAGTAATCTGCATTGCCATTTAAAATGAGATTAATGTCGATTGGTGCTCTTTGATGGACAATGTGCTCTAAAGTTTTTAACATTTGTTCACGTTGAAAATTATATAAGGGACATTCTAGAAAATAGTGAAAAACATTCTCACACTTGTGGCCACACTGACAACGTGCATCATCCTTTACATTAATTCTAAATAAATCATAATTAAGTGAACCCGACATATATCTTAATCTTGTGTGTAAAATATTTAACTTCCTTTTCCCATATGAAAAATATACCGGTTCACATTTTGGTTTCTATTCAAACCAGGCTTTGCAAGAGACCCTAACAACTATAGGGAAATATCACTCTTAAATGTGTGTGGGAAAATATTTACTGCTGTACTTGATAAACACCTTCGCTCATCAATAGACTTAAATGATCTTCTTTCAGAAGCACAAGCTGGTTTTTGGCCCAGGTATGCCACTACAGACATTATATTCACTCGCCAGGCACTATGTTAAAATATCTTACAAAACCAAAGGGGCAGTTTTTCTGTGCCTTTATAGACTTTAAAAGGGCTTTTGATTATGTTCATAGAGCTAAACTTCTATATATGTTACTTATATCTGGCTGTCATGGTACATTATATAATTTTCTTCATAATATGTATTCATCTGTGAAATCTTGTGTAAAATTTGGTAATTTGGAATGTTTTCAACAACCTCTGGTGTACATCAAGGCTGCATCTGGAGCCCAATACTTTTCATATTTTTCATAAATGAGCTTACCACAGAAATATGTAAATCTTGTAAGCATGGTGTTTTTCTATCTCAAGATATCGATGATATCATGGTGTTATTATTTGCCGATGATGTGAACATGTTTTCTTATACAGTCATTGGTTTACAACAGCAACTAAATGTTTTACATCAGTTTGTATTTCTTGGGGTTTGAGTGTCCACATCAAGAAAACAAATGTCATTGTTTTTAGAAATGGAGGTGTATTGAAAAAGAATGAAGTATGGTATTACGGTAATACAAAGCTTAAATGTGTTTCTTATTATAAATATTTAGGTTTTAATATTTTCATCAAGCTTGAACTGGTCACAGGCTTGTAAAAGTCTGGTGGCCCAAGCGTCAAAAGCTATGCAACCTGTATATCAACTATTCAAAAAGAATTCTAATATTTCTTTAAATAGTGCATGTACAGTTTTTGACTGTAAAATTTTGCCTATTCTTCTATACGGGTCAGAAATTTGGGGGACTAAATATTTTCACTGTATTGAAAAGATACATGCAGTATATTTTAAGCGCTTTTTTAATATGGGAAAGTTTGTTCAAACAAAGCTGTTTTGGGGGAAATTGGTCAATGTAATATTTGTATTTAGTAGATTAAGAGTAATTAGATATTGGTTGAAGTTATTAAAAATTGATGTTTATAGATACCCTAAGCAATGTTTTATATTTTTTTAAAGTCACAAGATGAAAATGGTAAGGTTAATTGGGCATCAGAAGTCAGACAACTACTATACTTTTTGTTAGTGGATTTTCATATGTGCGGATTTCACAAGAGGTTGCAAATGAAGTCATTTTTCTTAAAAGACATTGTGATCTGTAGTGAGAGCAGAGAACAAGTGCAGGAAAACCTAGAGAGGTGGAGGTATGCCTTGGAAAGGAGAGGAATGAAGGTTAGCCTCAGAAAATCAGAATACATGTGTGTGAATGAGAAGGACCCAGGAGGAAAGGTGATGTTACAGGGAGCAGAGATAACGAAGGTGGAGGATTTTAAGTACTTAGGCTCAACAATCCAGAGCAATGGAGAGTGTGGAAAAGAGGTGAAGAAGCGTGTGCAGGCAGGCTGGAATGGTTGGAGAAAAGTGTCTGGTGTGATGTGCGATAGGAGAGTGTCAGCAAGAATGAAGGGAAAAGTGTACAAGACGGTGGTGAGGCCAGCGATGTTGTATGGCTTAGAAACAGTGGCGCTGAGGAAAAGGCAGGCGGCAGAGCTGGAGGTAGCAGAGATGAAAATGTTGAGGTTCTCTCTGGGAGTAACGAGGATGGATAGGATCAGAAATGAGTATATCAGAGGGACAGCCCATGTAAGATGTTTTGGAGACAAAGTCAGAGAGGCTAGATTGAGATGGTTTGGACATGTACAGAGGAGGGATAGTGAGTATATTGGCAGTAGGATGCTGAGGTTGGAACTACCAGGCAGAAGGCCGAGAGGAAGACCAAAGAAGAGATTTATGGATGTGGTGAAGAAAGACATGAAGGTCGTTGGAGTCAGAAAAGAAGATGCAAAGGACAGGGTGAGATGGAGGCAATGATTTGCTGTGGCGACCCCTGAAGGGAGCAGCCGAAAGGAAAAGAAGAAGAGTGGTCTCTGTCTGTAGGAAATTCAAAGTTTTTACAATACTATTCTTCACATAAATCTTTGTTAGAGCCTGAAATTTATATCATGAATTTACAGGATAAATCCGTTATACGAGCATTATGTAAATTTAGAATAGGTTTCCATGATTTTAAAAGTAATTATTTGAATAAGTCTTGAGGAGATGTGAGTGATGTTAGTGAAGCTACCTATAAAAATTGTGACTCTGGTGATATTGAAAATGAATTTCATGTAATGTTTGTATGTGGCAAATATTCAGATTTACGGAAAAATATCTATCATTTTTGCCATTACCATTGTTACCTGTGAGAGATAAACATATATTTTCCAATCTGTTAAACTCTAAAAATATTGATGTCTTACGATGCATTGCAACCGATGTTAAACATGTATTTAATGAAAGATCTGTAACAAAATTATAACCACGGCCATTCACTCTTATGTAAAGTGTAATTGTACAATAGGCCTTGAGGCCACAAAATACTGAATAAACGAATCTGAATCTGAAAAAGAAGGGCTCAGAGCTGACCCTTGATGCAGTCCCACCTCCACCTTGAACTCTTCTGTCACACCAACAGCACTCTTCACCGCTGTCTTGCATCTCTCGTACATGTCCCGCAGCACTCTAACATACTTCTCTGCCACTCCAGACTTCCTCATGCGATACCACAGTTCCTGTCTTTGCACCCTGTCATATGCTTTCTCCAGCTCAACAAAGGCACAATGCAGCTCTCTCTAGTTTTCTCTGTACTTCTTTATCAACATCCTCAATGCAAACACTGCATCCGTGGTGCTCTTTCTTAGCATGAAACCAAACTGATGTTCACAAATGCTGACTTCTGCCCTTAGTCTAGCTTCCACTATTCTTCGTATGGCTCATCAACTTTATCCCTCTGTAATTGCCACAACTCTGCACATCTCCCTTGTTCTTAAAAATGGGCACAAGCACACTTCTCTTCCATTCCTCCGGCATCCTCTCACTCTCTAAGACCTTGTTGAAGGTTCTTGTCAGAAAATCTACTGCTACCTCTTATAGACACTTCCACACCTCCACCGGTATGTCATGAGTACCAACTGTCTTTCCACTGTTCACCCTCTTCAATGCTCCCTTCACTTTACCCTTAATAATCTTTGCTACTTCTAGGTCCTCAACGGTCACCTATTCTACTCTTTTTTTCTATCTCTCCTTTTCCTCATTCATCAGCTCTTCAAAGTACTCTTTCCATCTTCCCAGCACACTTCTGTCATCAGTCAATACATTTCCCTCTCTGTCCTTAATCACTCTAACTTGCTGAACGTCCTTCCCATCTCTATTTCTCTGCTGTGCCAACCTGTATAAATTATTTCACCCTCTTGACTTTCCATCCAATCTAGTATACAAATAATCCTACGTCCTCTGTTTGGCCTTTGACACCGCGACCTTCACCTTACGCTGTGTCTCCCTGTACTCATGTTTACTCTCTTCGGTCCTCTCAATGTCCCACTTCTTCCTAGCTAACCTTTTCCTTTGTACACACTCCTGCACTTCCTCATTCCACCACCAAGTCTCCTACTTTCCTTCCAGATGACACACGAGGTACTCTCCTACCTGTCTCCCTGATCACATTAACTGTAGTTGTCCAGTCATCTGGAAGCACTTCCTGACGACCCAAAGAATGTTTCAACTCCTCCTTAAAGACAACATGACACTCTTCCTTTTTCAGCTTCTACCACTTTGTCTTCTGCTCTGCCTTTTCTTTCTTCTCTTTCCTCACCATCAGCATCGTCCTGCACACCGCCATCCTCTGCTGTCTGGCAACACTCTCACCCGCTACTACTTTGCAGTCACTAACTTCCTTCAAATTGCATCATCTACACAAGATGTAGTCTACCTGTGTGCCCATACTTCCACTTTATAAGTCACCCTATACTTCTTTCTCTTCTGGAAGAAAGTATACATCACAGCCATTTCCATCCTTTTTGCAAAATCTATCAACATCTGTCCTTCTCTGTTCCTGTCCTGGATACCAAACCTGCCCATCACTTCCTCGCCCCCTCTGTTGCCTGCACCAACATGTCAATTGAAGTCATCACCAATGACCATTCTTTCACCTCTGTGGGTACTCTGTGTGATTCCCTAATAATTGGAACGGACCCTCCGGTCCCCCATTTTTTAAAAGGGGGACTACCACCCCGGTTAGCCAATCTAGAGGTACAGCCCCTGATTACAATGCAATGTTGCAAAGACGTGTCAAATAAGACAGTGATACAGCATCCAGAGCCCTAAAATATTCAGGGAGGATCTCATCCAACCCCAGAGGTCTACCACTGAGGAGCTTTTTGACTACCTCAGTGACCTCCACTCCAGTGATGGGCAGACCCCCACCCAAACCTCCAGGGTCTTCCTCCTCCATGGAGGACATGTTGGTGGGATTGAGGAGGTTCTCAAAGTATTCCCTTCACCTCCCGACAACATCCCCAGGTCCCCACCCCCAACCTACCTGAGCCGCAAGGCAAAGCTCTCAATTTACCAGTCGATCTACGTTCCAAGATTGCGGATACAAGCGGCTGAAATGAGCTTCCTTTGCTGGGTGGCGGGGCTCTCCCTTAGAGATAAGGTGAGAAGCTCTACCATCCGGGGAGAGCTCGGAGTAGATCTGCGGCTCCTCCGCATTGAGAGGGGTCAGTTGAGGTGGCTCGGGCATCTAGTCAGAATGCCTCCCGAACGCCTCCCTGGTGTGGTGTTTTGGGCATGTCCAACCAGGAAGAGACCCCAGGGTCGACCTAGAACATACTGGAGGGACTACCTCTTTGCTTAGGTTGCTGTCCCTGCGCCCTGATTTTGGATTAAGTGGAAGATGATGATGATGATGATGATGATGACCTAGGGGGCACATTTTTGGGAGGAAACCAAAGAAGTAACATGAGGAAAATGTGTGAAAAATCACATAGACCAAAAACTGAACTCAGGATTGAGAATAACATCACTCAGTACACCACCATGCTACACATGCGCTCAATAAATATTGCATTCAATGATATATCAGTAATTTATATACATTGACCACTGGAGGGAACTGTCAGTCTATCTTAAACTCTCTCAGTTATGTGATATTCTAATGTTTTGCAGTCACTGAAGGCCTGAAAAATGACAAATAACCATTAATTCAATCATTCATTTTCTCAAGTGCTTAATCCTAATTAGGGTCGCAAGGAGGCTGACACCCATCACCATCGACTGTGGGCGAGAGCAGAATACACCATAACAGCTGACCAGGCCTGATTTTGAATTTGCATATTCAAGCATATCAATTTAAAACATAATTAATTGACTGTGTGTGTGTGTGTGTGTGTGTGTGTGTGTGTGTACGAACTAATTATATTTAATACAGGGTTGATTTGGTCGAAGACGTCGAAGAAGGAGAGGTGGGAGGCGTGTCCGTAGGCAGAGAGAGAAGAGGAAAGGCATGAGTCTAGGACTGAGAGTGGGGACTTTGAATGTTGGAACTATGCACAGAAAAGGTAGAGAGCTGGTTGACATGATGCAGAGGAGGAAAGTGGACATACTGTGTGTTCAGGAGACCAGGTGGAAAGGTAGCAAAGCTAAAAGCTTAGGAGCAGGGTTTAAGCTATTTTATCACGGTGTGGATGGGAAGAGAAATGGAGTCGGAGTCATCTTGAAGGAGGAGTTTGTCAGGAATGTTCTAAAAGTGAAAAGAGTGTCAGACAGAGTGATGAATCTCAAGTTAGAAATTGAAGGTGTAATGCTCAATGTTGTTAGTGCTTATGCCCCACAGGCAGGATGTGAGCTAGAAGAGAAGGAGAGATTCTGGAGTGACTTAGATGAAGTGATGCAGAGTACCCCCAGAGGTGAAAGAGTGGTCATAGGTGCAGACTTCAATGGACATATTGGGGCAGGCAACAGAGGGGACGAGGAAGTGATGGGCAGGTTTGGTATCCAGGACAGGAACGCAGAAGGACAGATGTTGATAGATTTTGCAAAAAGGATGGAAATGGCTGTGGTGAATACTTTCTTTGAGAAGAAACAGGAGCATAGGGTGACTTATGAAAGCGGAGGTAGGCGCACACAGGTAGACTACATCTTGTGTAGGCGATGTAATTTGAAGGAAGTCAGTGACTGGAAAGTCATCGTGGGTGAGAGTGTTGCCAAACAGCATAGGATGGTGGTGTGCAGGAGGACTCTGATGGTGAGAAAGGTGAAAAAGGCAAAGGCAGAGCAGAAGACAAAGTGGTGGAAGCTGAAAAAGGAAGAGTGTCGTGTTGTCTTCAAGGAGGAGTTGAAACAGGCTTTGGGTGGCCAGGAAGTGCTTCCAAATGACTGGACAACCACAGCAAATGTGATCAGGGACACAGGTAGGAGAGTACTTGGTGTGTCCTCTGGAAGGAAAGTAGATAAGGAGACTTGGTGGTGGAATGAGGAAGTGCAGGAGTGTGTACAAAGGAAAAGGTTAGCCAAGAAGAAGTGGGACATTGAGAGGACCGAAGAGAGTAAACAGGAGTACAGGGAGACACAGCGTAAGGCGAAAGTAGCAGTGGCTAAGGCCAAACAGAGGGCGTATGATGACTTGTATGATAGGTTGGATAGTAAAGAGGGAGAAAATGATCTATACAGGTTGGCACAGCAGAGAAATAGAGATGGGAAGGACGTGCAGCAAGTTAGATTGATAAAGGACAGAGAGGGAACTGTATTGACTAATGACAGAAGTGTGCTGGGAAGATGGAAAGAGTACTTTGAAGAGCTGATGAATGAGGAAAATGAGAGAGAAAAAAGAGTAGAAGAGGTAACCATTGAGGAGCAGGATGTAGCAAAGATCAGTAAGGGTGAAGTGAGAAGGGCATTGAAGAGGATGAAGAATGGGAAAGGCAGTTGGTCCTGATGGTATACCTGTGGAGGTATGGAAGTGTCTAGGAGAGGTAGCAGTAGATTTTCTGACAAGAACATTCAACAAGGTACTAGAGAGTGAGCAGATGCCGGAGGAGTGGAGGAGAAGTGTGCTGGTGCCCATTTTTAAGAACAAGGGAGACGTGCAGAGTTGCAGCAACTACAGAGGGATAAAGTTGATGAGCCATACGATGAAGTTATGGGAAAGAATAGTGGAAGCTAGACTAAGGGCAGAGGTCAGCATTTGTGAACAACAGTTTGGTTTCATGCCAAGAAAGAGCACCACAGATGCAATGTTTGCCTTGAGGATGTTAATAGAGAAGTACAGAGAAGGTCAGAGGGAGCTACATTGTGCCTTTGTGGATCTGGAAAAAGCATATGACAGGGTGCCAAGAGAAGAACTGTGGTATTGCATGAGGAAGTCTGGAGTGGCAGAGAAGTATGTTAGAGTGGTGCAGGACATGTATGAGAGATGTAAGACAGTGGTGAGGTGTGCTGTCGGTGTGACCAGCAATTCAAGGTGGAGGTGGGACTGCATCAAGGGTCAGCTCTGAGCCCCTTCTTGTTTGCTATGGTGATGGACAGGCTGACAGACGAGGTGAGACAAGAATCTCCATGGACTATGATGTTTGCAGATGACATCGTGATCTGTAGTGAGAGCAGAGAACAAGTGCAGGAAAATCTAGAGAGGTTGAGGTATGCCCTGGAAAGGAGAGGAATGAAGGTTAGCCTCAGAAAATCAGAATACATGTGTGTGAATGAGAAGGACCCAGGAGGAACGGTGATGTTACAGGGAGCAGAGATAACTTGAAGGTGGAGGATTTTAAGTACTTAGGCTCAACAATCCAGAGCAATGGAGAGTGTGGAAAAGAGGTGAAGAAGCGTGTGCAGGCAGGCTGGAATGGTTGGAGAAAAGTATCCGGTGTGATGTGCGATAGGAGAGTGTCAGCAAGAATGAAGGGAAAAGTGTACAAGATGGTGGTGAGGCCAGCGATGTTGTATGGCTTAGAAACAGTGGCGCTGAGGAAAAGGCAGGAGGCAGAGCTGGAGCTAGCGGAGATGAAAATGGTGAGGTTCTCCTGGGAGTAACGAGGATGGATAGGATCAGAAATGAGTATATTAGAGGGACAGCCCACGTAAGATGTTTTGGAGACAAAGTCAGAGAGGCTAGATTGAGATGGTTTGGACATGTACAGAGGAGGGATAGTGAGTATATTGGCAGTAGGATGCTGAGGTTGGAACTACCAGGCAGAAGGCCTCGAGGAAGACCGAAGAAGAGATTTATGGATGTGGTGAAGGAAGACATGAAGGTCGTTGGAGTCAGAAAAGAAGATGCGGAGGACAGGGTGAGGTGGAGGCGGATGATTTGCTGTGGCGACCCCTGAAGGGAGCAGCCGAAAGTAAAAGAAGAAGAAGAGGGTTGATTACTTCTGGTAGTATCTATTTAAAAAAATATGGAGGTGAATCCGGCACTAGTTTGATGATTTTGATGAGAAAATTAATGAGATTAGTTCTGTCTCTTGAATGGGGCAAAAACACTCTAGTTGCTGATCTAATAGGGATATATTGTTAGTTACAGTGGTGCCTTGGTACTTGACCATAATTCGTTCCCGATGGCTGGTCGAATTTCGATTTGGTCGAATTCCAAATCCGCTTTTCCCATTACAAATAATGTCTGTCTTCCTTTCAGCTTTTTCCCTTTTTTACTCGAGAGTCGCCACAGCGAATCATCTGATTTGCACATTTGATTTGGCAGAGGTTTTCATGTCGCATGCCCTTCTAGTCACAACCCTTTTAGCAAGGGACAGAAACACGCTGACGATTTTGCAGCCTACTCTTTATGAAAGTCAGCAATGGTTCTTTTACATGCGTCTCACCATAGACA